>JANHMN010000019.1:17811369-17877255 GCA_030674055.1 Rhabdomys pumilio
AGATAGATAGATAGATAGATAGATAGATAGATAGATAGATAGATAGAAATAGATGATAGGATAGATGGTAGAAGAATTTGTGAAGAGGAGAAAGCTGACTTGAAGAAACTTAGCATGATGGTGTGGTCTTTTGAATATTTCTAATTGAGGTCTAGCAGGAGAAAGAGAAACATGGGTTCTCATGCATTCCAAACTGGCCTTGAATTCATTATGTAGCTAACAATGGCCTTGAATTCATTATGTAGCTAACAATGGCCTTGAACTCATTATGTAGTGTTGAGGACCACTCTGCCCCAAGCTTGGGGGCCAAAATGTCTGGGACTGCTCTGCTGCTCCGGTCCACAGGTCAGGGTCTAGCAAGAGAGAGAGAGTGGGGAGAAGAAGGGAAAGAGATGAGAAGAATGGAGACAAGCCAGAGGGTCTGTAGTCAAGTCTCGTTTACTGTCTCCCATAGACTATATTCACCTCCTATTGACACTATTACAAGGAAATTCTGGATATTTATAAGAACAAGCAGGAGAACACAGGTGAAGACATCTTGCCACGTGCACCATGCAGCTGAGGTCACTAAACAGCAAAACAAGATATGTGGAATAAACAAGATATTTATCAGAGTGTGCTCAGCTGTTGTAGGCTGTTGAAAAACAAGTCTCTTATCAGGGTATTTGGCTCCAGATGGCTGCAAAGATGATAGCTGCTTTCTAGCCGCTTTCTGCTAAAAGTTGGCTCCCAACAATGTAGCCTTGGTTCTTGTAAGTCTTCCTCCAGAAGACTAAGATTGCAGATGTGTCTCCTGTGCGCAGCTTCAGCCTCTTATTTCTATTTATGGACCTCACCTTTACTTCTGGACAATTATTATGACGGTACAAGCAGTGACCCATTGGGAGATATGCTTAGTTTCAGTCCACCATGGCCTGGGAAATGAGGGTCTTTGCAGTTGAAACTGAGCAAGGGAATTGGTATGACATTGTCCCTGATTCCCCAGACAGGCCCTATATATGGGGACAAAGGCACCATGGGAAAACAGAGGCAAAGGTTAAAACAGGTCAGCCCCAAGCCAAGGGACAGCTGGGAAGGGTGAGTATGAGAAAGGGGCGGGGCACGATTCTAGAGTCTCCAGAGAATGAGGCCCAACCAACACCTTAATTTCACATTTCTGACTCCACAGACTGTGAGTCAACAAATTTCTGTTGCTCCAAGGCAGCAAATGTATGTCAATTTATCCCAGCAGCCTCTGGAAATTAATGCAGTGAACTACGGTCTTTATCAGCTTCTGTTTCCACAATCATGGCTACTTGAGTATCTAATCTGAAAATAAGCACAAAACTGCAATGAGAATCTGTCCTATAAAACACTGCAAACTATAAGGATTTCACATGCATGCTAAGAAGCGCAGGAAAACACGACAGTGTTGTTATGTGTGCGCACAGGAAGAACATGACCACTGTTTCCTGGGGTGGTTGCAAAACTGTTCAAAGGGAAGGACCTGCCGGTGGAACGATGTTTACTGGACAAGAGTGTTCTGTGGGGGATGGGGAGCTTTCTTGGAGAAGCTGGTCACATAAACAGACGTATAGAGGTATAAAATCTTGTGGCTGCTGTGTGGACTGGATGTGTTTGAAGTGTGCCTGATAAGATTCCAAAGTAGGTATGGTAAGGAAAAAACACTAAGGCCAGATTCCAGAGGATCACACTGACCAAGAGAACTGGCATTGATTGTGTTCTCTGGTGACTGGGGTTTTAAGCAAGGTGCTAACATGATTCCATCTGTGCTTCAGGAGGATCACTGTGGGAAAGAGGCAGTAGGCTGCCCCGGAGACTTAATACTAAGACAGAAAACCTCATGAGACAAGTTCTGAAGAGGATAGGGTATGAACATTGGAGATGATGACAGGCTAAACTAAGAGGCAGAGGAGATAGGAGAGAGTCCAAGAGTTGGAGAAGCAAGAAGCAAAGAGGGTAAATTCTATTAAATAGAGATGAGGAGATGAAGAAGAGTACCCACCAGCTGTGTGCTCCACACCCATAATCCTCGACATTCAGAGGCTAAGAAGAAGGAACATTAGGGGCTCAAGGCTAGCCTTGGCTATGCAGCTAATAGTGACTTTGAGGTCAGCCTTGACTATATGAGGAAAAGGAGAAGGTGTGGGGGGGGGAGGAGGGTGAGCAAGCAGTTAGAAGACAAGCAGGGTGGAGACTGAGGAGTGATGGCTGCCAGAAGATGTTGGAGGAGATGGTCTCCATTAGCAGTGTGAACTGAAGAGAAGTCAACTAGCAAGCACGAGGTGCAGGGATTGCTCAAGACTGTAGCTGTCACGGTGTGTTCACACTTTCCCTTAGCATCTAGGCAATTTGAACAAGTCTTGGATCCTACTCTTACAGAATCAGACATGCTGATACAGAGTTCTTATACATTCTCTGTCTCTGTCTCTCTGTGTGTCTCTGTCTCTCTGTCTCTGTCTCTCTGTGTGTCTCTGACTGTGTCTGTCTGTCTGTCTGTCTGTCTATCTCTCTCTGTCTCTCTCTCTCCCTCTCTCTCTCTTTCTCTCTCTCTCTCTCTCTCTCTCTCTCTCTCTCTCTCTCACACACACACACACAGTATTTTATTAACTTGGTTCTTGCTTGTTATCATTGTCGTTGTCATTGTTGTTGCTGTTTTGTGCTGGAGGTCTTATGTAGCCTAAGGAGACCTTGACCTCTCTGTGTAACCAAGGGTGACTTGGAATTTCTGATCCTCCTGCCTGCAGCTCCCTAGTGCTGAGACTCTACACGAGCATCGCTGTCCCTGTTTTACACAGTGCTCAGTCTACAGCCTGGGTCTTTCTGCATGACAGGGAGGCTCTATACCAACTGAGTTACAGCCTCAGCCCCAAGATGTGTTTAAACAGCTTCTGATGATTCTGACACTTGCTGAGGTCTGGGACCCACTTTCCATACTATGCAGGGCCTTCTATTGGAAATGTGATCTTTGAACTGTCAGCCTGGGCATCACCAGGGAGCTTGTTACAGACACAGAATGTGAAACTCCACACCTGCCCCAGTGAATGACAGTCTGTATTTTAACAAGATCCCCAGTGACTATGTGCACACGGAAGCTTAAGAAGCTCTGTCAAGGGCTTTAAAATCTCTGTAGCTTCCTTGTCCAACATCAGAGATTATGGAGTACATAAGTCCAATAAATTGTTAGTTCAAGGGAGAGGAAATAGTTCTGTACATACCAGAATTTTCTTCTTTCTGGTAAAATAATGAGAAGATAAGGAGTGGTCTGGTGGCATAGGTCTGTAATACCTGCTACTGGTGGCATGGCAGGGTAGTTAAGGTGGAAAGATTGAAAGTTCAAACCTTGCTCAGGCAACTTAGTGAAATTATGTCCCAAATATGTTTTTAAGTGAACACGGTACTGGGGATAGAGCACACTGGTTGAATGCTTGCCTAACCTGTACAAGGCCCTGGGCTCAGTCTCTCAGACCACAAATAATAATAATAAATAACAAATAAACTGTAGCTTAAAGGAGACCAGATGTGATCAAAGTGATGTGGATGCTTTCTATTTATTTGGTATTCAATCCCAAATTATAGAAAAACATTTTTTCCCTTTAAAAAATCCCCCAAACTGACTGGAGTTTATTATATTGTTCTGGTGGGAAATCATATCAAGTCATTAGAACTTTATTCAAAACAGCCTCTTGGTATCCTTGCCAGAGGCTTCGTATAGGAACAGATAAATCTTTATATGACTGAGGAGAGAACTGACTATGGCAGGAAACCAGTAAGATTAATATCTGGGCAAGTTACTGTACGTAAAATATGGCCCAATAAAAGAAACCTAAGAGCAATTTCTTTTGTGTGGATATAATTTAGCTCAAATGTTCTCAGACCATGAACATTGACATCATTGATGAGCTTGGTAGAAATGAAAAGTATCGGGCTTTGCTCTGCACGTTTGGATCAAAGCTTTCTGGGAATAGGAGCAGGAAGTTCTTCAATGAGTGTCCCAGTGACTCTAAAACTAGCCCAAGAATTAGGGACTTCCCTTGGACATCAGAGACACTGCATATAAAACTCATCCTGCATCTCCCCTCTACCCAGGAGAGGTCTTCTCCACTTGGGATCTTTCATCTCCTCTCAAGTTTCTTTCTTTCCTCCTTCCTCTTTTTCTCCTTCCTCTATCTACCTAGGTCTTTCTGTTCTACTTTTTCACTTCCTATTTCTTCCCTAGCTCACTTTAACTTTGAATTGCTCCACTCTAGAAAACACATACAAGTCCCTCACTTCTGCTCTAGAATTTGCCAGCTAAGCAAGTGCGTGGGATGGCCTGGGCTCAGCCTTACTTAAGAAATGAAACAGAACCCAGCAGCTTTGTACTGGACACAGTGCAGAGTCCAGCATAGAACCCCGTCACTGCGTTTCTCTGGGCTACGAATGTGACTTTAATCACCAGGGGTACTCATGACTGCCATGTGCTCATTACCCACAGAATGTCTGCTGATAACAAAGGGTATGAAGAGTTTTAGTCTATAAGCAGTTTGCCAGAACATGTGGGTCCTGAATTAGAATGAACTGTTTGTGACTTTGTATAGGAGGTGAATAAAAACCACAGTAACAGCAAACTGTAACTCCAGTTTTAGAAGATCCAATCATCTCTTCTGGTCTCCGTGGGCATGCCCACACATGGTACACACAAACTCAGAAAAACACATACACATATATACACATAAACAAAAGAAAACAATTGAATGAGGGGAAAAACTTATCAGATCATGTTAGACTTCCCCAGACCCAATGTTCTGTGAATTCCTACAGTGAACTGAGGCTGGAGGAAATTAAGAGCCTTGGTGTGAGCATATGTAGAGTTCCAATTATTCTCTTAGCCTTAATATATCATAATCTGACATGGCATAGTTTTTGGTTATGAAGACAGGGCAGAGATTTGCTATGCTGTGAGCAGCATACATAAAAACAAAGTAAACCCAAGCAATCTGCTCAGTATTATAAGGGTCAGAAGTAAGGAGCCGCCAGGAATTTTCTTCTGCTGCTGTGACAAATTACCCCAAATCTGGTGGTCTAAACAAACACAAATGTGTTATTTTTCAGGTCTGGATACCAGAAATGCATTTCACAGGGCTAAGATCAAGTACCAACAGGCTGCACCTTCTGCTATCCAGGATAAACCTGTTTCCTTGTCTTATCTAACTTTAGCAGCTGCACATTTGCCTTTACTTGTGGTACCCTTCCCATCCTCAAAGCCAGAAATGTAGACAGGGTCCCTCTGCCATCACCTGCCATAACCCTGACTTCCCTTCTCCCCAAAATCCTACCCCTATGATAAGATTAAGGTAACATCTCCTCTATATCCTTAACTGAGCCATAGATTTGTAATCCCTTTGCCTTGGAAGAGAACAGTCATAGGTTTGAAGAATTAGAACATTGGCATCATTGTGGGGGATATTCTTTTCACTATCATGGGAGCATTCGTGGAATCTCCAGGCAGCTTTCCGAATTGGCTAGTTTTATGTCAGCTTGACACACACTAGAGTCCTCTGACAGAAGAGACCCCCAATTGAGAAAATGTCTCCATAAGATAAGGCATTAGGCAAGACTGTAGAGCATTTTTTAAATTAGTGATTGATGTGGAAAGGCCCAGCCCATTGTAGGAAGTGCCACTTTGGGCTACTAGTTGTGCATTCTATACGAAAGCAGGTTGAACAAGTCAGTGAGCAACACTCCTTCATGCTCTCTGCCTAGCTCCTGCCTCCAGGTTCTTCCCCAGTTTGAGTTCCTGCCTTGCCTTCTCTCAATAGACTATGATTCAAGATATATAAGCCAAATAAACCTCTTCCTGCCCAACTTGATTTTGACTGTAGTGTTTCATCACAGTAAAACTAACCCTAACTACGAAACCTTCTCTTTCATATACTTCCAAACAAAACAGGCATACAATACTTATCATCTCTAAACACTCAGGAGGCGGAAGCAGGCAAACATTTGCAGGATCTCTCTCTCAGGGCAGCCTGAGCTGCATTGTGAGACACTGTGGCAAGAAACATCAATAACAGCACTTAAAAAGGCAAAGCCACATTCAAATAAAAAAAAAGAGATTTGATTATGAAATGTTACGAATAATATGAATATCAAGATTCCTTTCAATGTATTAGATGCAATTCATAGTTAAGAACAAAGTTCATGGGTTCATTTATTGAAGATTACTTGTCTTAGTCATTGTCTTATTACTATGAAGAGAAACCACAACCACGGGAACCATTTTTTTTTTTTTTTAAAGCACGTAATTGGATTTTCTTACAGCTTCAAAGGTTCTTGGTCCATTATCCTCATGGCAGGAATCATGACTATAGAAGAGCAGATACTGTTCTGGAGAAGTAGTTGAGAGATCTGCAAGCAACAGGAAGAGAAAGTGACATTGGGCCTGGCCTGGGCTTTTGAAATCTCAAAGCCAATTCCTGTGACACACTTTCTCCAACAGAGCTACACCTATTCCAACGGGGCACACCTCCTAATCTTTCTCAAGTAGTACCGCTCTCTGGTGATTAAGAATCCAAACATACAAGCCTTGGGAGGAATTCTTATTCAAACCACCACATTACTTTAAGTACAAGAGAATCATGGAGCCTCAGAATGCCACACGGATGATCTAGAGAGCCTCTGCAAACCAAAGAGCCAAGGCCCATATGACCGAGTGAACGGCCAAGGTATTGTCATTGGACCCTCTGCCTAACGTAGTTTTGATCTACTCCATCACTGCTCTGTTATGCTGCTTCTACCTTTTCTCCTTACCAATCATTCCTGAAACGCCTTGTGAACGGTCTTAGCTTGATGTTTAAAAAAGAGTCTTGGGTATATCCCTGTAGGCATTCCAGGCACTACAGATACTCTCTCCATAGCTAGTGCTAATGACCAGAGTAGGTCTCTAAACTGCCTCTTCCTCCTTGCGAATGTACAGGAAAGGGCAAGATACTACAGGAAGAAACAACCTGTCATGTAAGGATGAGAAGTAGGTAGAAGAGTCACTGTCACAGGAAAGCAGAAAAACCACAAATGATGTGCTCATGGAAAACATTCTGTAAATCCCAAGTATTACCCTTAAAATATGGCGGATAGATGTGTTTGATGCCATGTTGATAATTTTATGAATGGTCTACAATGCAAACATTATATCGAGGGTCAAAGTTCGTCACTCCAAACTTAGTTCATTCAGGTCTTGCAGTTTGTCACAGATTTCCAAGTCAAGACTTTGCTACTAAAAGGAAAATTCTAACTTTTTCCATGGACCAGAGGAAAAAGAGCAGTTCTCACACTTTGTGGAAGAAAAAAGAATAGAAGTATCAAAATGTCCCTGGCCATATAGCTATTCTGTCACACTTCTGTCATTAACTCCTGCCACTAGGAAAACATACATGGAGAATGAGAGAAAGGAAAACTCAACTTATTAAAAGATTTCAACAGGATACACGGCAAGCATTATATGCAACATTGATGGGAAACATAAGTTCTTATATGAGCAATGGCTAGGCCCATTGAGAGTGTCCTAGAACTCCAACCAATATAGTCAACCCGTGAACAAGAACACTGACTGGAGTAAGGACAGGAACAACAACAATGACAACAACAAGAACAAACCACAGACTTCCATAAAATCCCCTATTAAAAAATAATCAAAACTGCCAGAGATGGAAAGAAAGTACAAAGTTAGAGTCAAAGCCAACAGGCAGAGTCAATCTAATTTCTAAGCTCCAGTAAGAAATTATTAGGGGAAAAACGTCTTTCAAAAGCACTCACATAAGTAAGTCACATAAGCCTGCTGCATCAACGCAACTTGTCATCAGAATACATGGAACAACACCTGATCCATAAACTACAGAGAAATGATCAACAAGTTTGCCTGTACTAAAATTTAGAAGATATACCTTCTGTAGCCAGCATTGCTTCAGGTCCAGACCTGGCTGGGATTTCAAGGGAATGAGGAAATGCAAGAAAGACAGACACATAAACATGTATACACATGTGTACACATGTATACACATGTACAGGTAAGCCAGATTTGTGTAATCTAGGGTGGAGAAACCACAGCACAGTAGGAGCTGAGAGTGCATCTTAGAGTTGAGCAAAGGGTTGAGGCTGCTGCATATGGCTGAAAGAGGTGGGGCTACCACAAACAGATAAACCAGGAAGCAAGTTTTATGATATACAGGAGGATCAAGAGATTTAGCTAATCTCAGGAGGATCAGTCTCTGTAAGGGAGTGGTCTTCAGGTTGTAAATATCTGAAGGAACGAAAGCTACAGTGGACATTTTCTACAGATACTTTCAACATTTACACTTGACCCAAAGGAAGGTTTTGCTGTTTCTCACTGGATCTGATGCTTATGCCCATGTTAACAACACACATTCACTTAGGACTTGATACACTAAGGACTTCCTCTACTCCCAACAGCTGCCCATCGGAAAGTGCAGGGAAAGAAGACAAAAACATGCAGAAAACAGAGTGAGAAGCCCAGGAGAGAGCCTCTCATCAGCGGTCCTGCACTGTGGGTCTATGGGAAAGGATAATCCATCAGCAGCTGGACATGACAGCTAAAAATTAGTGTAGAAAGTATTGAACATGGACCCAGGTAGATGACACACCTGAAGATTTCAGTCTCCAAGCTTCTGCATGAAGACATACGACCCCTGAGTAGGCAATGGGCTCTCAAACATCAAAACCTTTGTGTAGTGCAAACACTACCAGAAAATCCTACAAACGACCTCGTAAAAATGTAAAACTTCTGGCTAGGAGGTGTTGCATGCCTTTAATCCTAGCATTCTGGAGACAGAGGCAGGCTAATCTCTGGGTTTGAAGCCAGGCTGGTCGACAGAGTGAATTGGAGAATAACCAGAACAATACAGAGAACACCCACTCCTCCATCTTGAAAAACAAACAAAAAATAATAAATCAAACAAACAACCAAAAAAAGTAAAAAATGGAAAAAAAAAAAAAAGAAAAAGAAGAAGATAGGAAGAAAAAAGAAAATGCTACAAAAAGAGAAACAAATACAATACTGTGGCAGTGCTAATGATAAAAGCCAAGGCAAAGAGCATCATGGGTAAGTACCAACCACCAAGCTACATTCTTGCTCTCTCTTGCTTGTCATCCATCCCTCCCTTCCTCTCTCTCTCTCTCTCTCTCTCTCTCTCTCTCTCTCTCTCTCTCTCTCAGATTTATGAAACATTGCACATGTAATGTGATTACATTCATTCAAAGTTCAAAGTAGGGGCTGGAAGAGTGCTTCCTGCTTTCCAGCAGACCCCAGTCCCATCTCAGGCAGCTCACAGCCTACCCACAACGCCAGCTCCAAGGAAAACTTCAGCTCCCTCTTCTTGCCTCCATGAACACTTTGAGTCTAAATATGCATAACCCATCTCCACGCACACACAGACACACACATAGACACACACACACACACACACACACACACACAGAGGGGACACTTTAAGATAAAAAGTTAATTACTTAAAAAGAGTTCTAAAGAGACAAAAGCAATCCATAGTATGCAGAGTGTGTAAATCCTGGAGTGGGGAGTTTTAGGGGCATCAACCAAAAAGGTGCAGTGAGCAATTCGGTTATGGTCCTGGGTGTGTTTTATACTTTACACTGACTAAGTGATTGATAGGAGAGCATATATAGTGACCTGTAGTCACTTTGCACACTTAACTTTAATCAGTGTGATGATTAGAGCAAGATTTCCACAATATAAAAAAAAAAAAATTAAAGGATGTGGATGTGAAGTCAGAAGTCTAACTGACAAAATGCAGTTGCGTAATACAATTAACACAAAATTAGTGTCCAAAGTAAGGGGGAAACAGCACGTATCTTAGAAAGAATAAGAGGATTTAATTAGGAGGTGAGCAACAGACTAATACAACAGTCAAAACATAAAAGGATGACCAAACTTGGTAGTTATTGAGATAGTAACTGGAATTACAACATTTTATTTCACAATGACCAGAGAAGCAAAAATTTAAAGTCCATCCATAAAATACATTGGCAAGAATGTGGAATAACTGGATTTAGGAATTGTTGGGGAGCATATGAATTGATACAATGGTAGTAGTGGCATTTTTTTTTTTTTTTTTGGTCTTTTTGAGACAGGGTTTCTCTGTGTAGCCCTGGCTGTCCTGGAACTCACTCTGTAGGCCAGGCTGGCCTCAAACTCAGAAATCTGCCTGCCTCTGCCTCCCAAGTGCTGGGATTAAAGGCATGCGCTGCCGCCGCCGCCGCCACCACCACCACTGCCGCCGCCGCCACCACCACCACCACCACCCGACTAGTAATGGCATTTTGAGTAAATCAAAGATACACATCATCCATGGGCAGCAATCCCTGATGTAGGCTTCTGGCATAGAGAAGATACAGTCCAGTGGACACTTAAGATGATTCAGGGAAGCAATGTTTATATCACAAAAATCTGGAAGTCCCAGGGTATGGTGGCACACCCCAGGAATCTTCTGATTCCCAGACAGGAGGACAGGCTAGGGCCAAGTAGCAAGTTACTATCTTAAAGGGAAAAAAAGGTTAATGTCACTTAAGAGGCCTCAAGATGGTAAAGGTGCTTGCTGTGCAAAAGGCCTGAGATCAATCCTAGCAGCTGACACAAAAGTAGGAGAAAACCATCTCCACAAAGTTGTCCACTGAGCACTGTTGAAACACCCCTTCATACCATGCAAACACAAAAATAAATAAATATAAATAAATAATAAAAACACTTTCTGTTACGAGATAATGGACAAATATTCACAGTAGAATGCTCATAGAAGCTGAAATGAGAAATGACGGCATATGTCTAACATGGACCAGCTTTATACAGTCAATATTGGCTCAGATGATAAATAAGAAAATGCAAAAACTGTTACTCCTATTTATATAGAAGTGAAAAACATAAAAAAAAAACTGAACAGTACACTAGCCGGAGTAACAATTTTATATTTTAAGCTGGGCAATTACATACAAGAATTTATTTATTTTACTTAGCATACAAACCATTACATTTCATCATGACACTTTCAAACAAAATTTATGTGATTTGCCTGTCCCTCTCCCTGTCCCCTCACCCTTTTTCAGTTCCTAGTGCCTGCTTCCCACATTTGTGTCACATGTGTCCGATTTGTCCTGGACACCTTTTTTCTTTCTCAGGGTTTCTGTGCTACTTTGATAACTCATACCCCCACTAACCTTATTTATACACAGAGAGACATTCTGAACAAGGGTACACATATGAGGGAGAACATGTGATGTTTATCTGAGTTTGGATTACCTCATTGAAATAACACTTTCCACATCCATCCATTTCTCTGCAGATTTTATAACGTCATCTTCTTCTTTACAGCTGAATAAAATCCACTGTGGCTCGTTTTCATTCTCCATCTGTCTACTGATGGATTTCTAGGCTAGTTCCAGTCCCTTGCTGCGCACGCAGGTATTGGCAGTTTTTTTCCAAATTCTTGAGCTGAAGGTCTATTTGATGCTCACAGTATAAAAAATGTCCCAATACTTTACTTGAATGTGGAAAACAGCTACAGGACATCCCAAAGCTGTCCTCCTTGCACGCTGTTATCGTTCCAGGTCTTTTGCCCTAATTTTAACATTGCTGTTATCTACTCATTGACAAAGCAGAAGCCTGAAACATTGTATCACGTTTATAATGATGAGCGTGCACTCTTTCTCCAAGAATACTGCTTTGTACTCCTGCCTTTCACCCGAGGACATAAAAAAGATGCTCAGGTCAATAAGACAATTCGTTTCATGAGTGTTATCTGACATGCAAGAGAGAAAGCAAGAGCCAAGGCTTGGTGTCCGAGGACCTTCAAGATAGGAAAAATCTTTTGGAAAATTAATATCATTTACAAAGTATGTGCTCAAGAATAGACTATCTTGTTGAGTTACATAAACCATGGGCAGATCTAGAGGGAAAGAGAAACAAAGCTGACTGACTGAATTATCACTATCCTCTCTGATTATGGGCCTTTCACAACACATTTAAATGGATACATTTAGAAGACAAACTCTATGCAAATAACACTTAGTGTCACAAAAATGTATTTTTCCACCAATACCTGCAAAGACATGACTAGGAAAATAACTGACAGATCCACTTTGCTAAAAAATTCCTGCATAGAGCCTTCAAGATGAGATAACATTTCTGACTTAAGTGTAATATTAGCCATTGCACTGAGAAAGCATGCTACGTGCAATTATTCAAAATTCTACTTGAGCACCAACTGGCATCCATGTTGTATGTTCTTATTTAAAGGTATCATTTATAAGGCACAAGAGTGTCTAGAAATGTTGATTTTTGTATGTTGGGAGCCGACTTTTAGCAGAAAGCAGCTAGATCAACTTTGCAGCCATCTCGAGCCATATACCCTGACAAGAGACTTGTTTTTCAACAGCCTACAACAGCTGAGCACACTCTGATAAACATCTTGTTTATCCCACATAGCTTGTTTTGCTGTTTAGTGACCCCAGCTGCATGGTGCGCATGGTAAAATGTCTTTAGCTGTGTTCTCCTGCTTGTGCTTATAAATACCCAGGATTTCCTTGTAATAGGTCAATAGGAGTCAATATGCGCCAACAAGGGGGTACAATAAAGGAGTAAACAGACTTGACTACGCACGCTGTTTTGCCTCCATTCTTCTCATCTCTTGCCCCTCCATCTCTACTCTCTCTCTCTTGACCAGAGCACTTAGCCCCAAGCGTGGTCTGCAACATAGTAGCCCCCAAGTGAGGGGCAGAATGGAGCGGGCGATTACATTTGTAGCCTTGATTGTTTTTTTCTTGGTTCCTAGTTAATAACATTGACTAGTTATTTCATCCTCCAGACACAATGCCCTGGAGCCCCAATAAGACATTACTATTATTTACTCTCTTTCTGTTACTCCCTTTACTCTAGATTCAAAACAGCAAAATGTAAATGAATGGGAGGTTTGAACAACTTTCACAAGCAGGTCAACCTGAAAGTCACTCTTTGGCCTTGGCTGTGGCTTCCCTCTCACATTCTAAAGGCCCAAGGGTTGAGGGTGTCTCCAGCCTACACAGGAAAATGGTCAGACTTTCAGGAGGTAGGTCAACTGGAAAGAAGAAACATGCCCCTTCCAGGCTCCCTATGTGCTTGCTAGCTTCTCTGATGTGAATGAGACTTCTCTGCTATGCTCTCCCACAGTGATTGGTGTACGCTGTCTGAACATGGGCCCAAAGCCAGAGAGCCAAATGACCATGGCCTAAAACCTTGAACTGTCACTTTCCTTCTCTATAAAGCTGATTGCATCTGGTTCTTTGTCATAGTAAGATGGATTTAACTGACACCTTGAAATTTTATCAACTTACCACCATGCTGCTTCAAAAAATGAAGCCTAAATCTTGCTGCAGTTTTTCTAAGATCCTTCCATTGTAAATTCATTATCTATATTTCATCATAAGCTTCACACTGAAATTCATGTTCTTTTTTTGTGTCTTGTCTTCCATTTCTATGCAGTAGGGAGACAGGGTTGGTGGCTTATAAGTACATGTCAAGGGCACACTAAAGTGTTGTTTATTTGTGATTTCCTGGTTCACTGCACAGAGTTGGCCCCTCGTGAGGTTTCCTGGTACACTGTACAGAATAGGTCCCTCCTGGGCAATCTGGTTCGCTGCACAGAGTAGGTCCCTCCTGTGCAATTTCCTGGTTCACTGCACAGAGTAGGTCTCAACTGGGCAATCTGGTTCACTGCCCAGAGAAGATCCCTCCTGTGTGAGTTCCTGGTTTGCTGCACAGAGTAGGTCCTCCTGTGAAAGCTCCTGATTCACTGCATAAAGTATTTTTCTCCTGGGAAATCTGGTTCACTACACAGAGTAGGTCCTTCTGTCCAGATTCCTGGTTCAATGCACAGAATAGATCTCTCCTGGACAATACCTTGCTAAGGAAAGGGAGATTTAATCAGAGTGATTATTTTCAATACAGTTTCCTGTGTCTTAATCACACTGTTAGGGGTGGCTTTGTGGTTAAATTATTGTCATTTTTTTTGTCAATAGCTATGTCCTATTTTTGCTCATCTATTTTGCCATTGTGTGTTTGTGTGTGTATGTATGTGTATGTATTGTGTTCTGTGTATGGTGGGCATGTGTGTATGTGTGTTCTGTATGTATTTCTGTGTATGGTAGGCTTGAGTATGTGTGTTCTGTACGTATTTGTGTGTGTGGAAGGCATGCATATGTATATTCTGTGTGCTGGTCTCTAGTGTGTGTGTGTGTGTGTGTGTGTGTGTGTGTATGTGTGTGTGTACGTGTGTGTGTGTGTGTGTGTGTGTGTGTGTGTGTTATGTATTCTATATCTATGTGTTTATGGGTGAATGTCAGAGGACAACTAGTGGAATTCAGTTCTCTTCCTATCAAGGGATCCTTCATTCACTGGCCTCCTGGGCAGATGTCCAGAGAGCCACCACAAAGCCAATCTGAGGACACTGGACAGTAGAGGCCACCTATGGCCAAAAAGAGGTGCAAGTTCTCAGTGGAACCTTTATCAGTAGACAAAGAGGGAAAGAGGTCAAGACATGACACAGAAAAGTAATGCAAACTCTCGAAGATTAAGAGTTAAATTAATATTAATATTTGTCATGTTTCAGAAAGGAAAGGGAAAAAAATCATAAACTTCTGAAACATGACAAATAATAGTATTATTTTCTTCCCTTTTTTTCTTTTCTTTCTTTCTTTTTTGAGAGGATCTCCTGTAGCTCAGACTAGTCTTGAACTCAAGCATGGCCTTGAACTTTGATCCTCCTGCCTCTACCTATTGAAGATTGAGACTGTGTACATGTGCGCATGTGTTGCAGTTACAGTTTATTTCTGTTACTGGGATACACGCTCTAACAAAATGCAACATAAGGCAGGAATTGTTTTTAATTGGAAGACACAGCCTATCATTTCTGGGAAGTAAAGGCAGGAAATCAAGCAGCTAGTCACAGCATATCCACTGTCTAGAGCAGAGATAAATGCATCCTTGCTTGCTTTGTCAGCTGGCTTTCTTCTCTCTTATACTGTTGAGGACATCCCTGCTAGGGAATAGAACTGCCCATAGTGGGCTCTGTCTACCTACCTCAATTAACAAGATCCTCCCACACACATATGCAGTCATGGCCTCATGTAAACCTGATCTAGATAACTAGATAACTCCTCTCTTTAAAAAAAATCTGTTCCCTTCCCAGAGATTCTAGGTTGTGTCAAGTTGACAGTGAAAACTAACTGGTCCAGCCACCAAAACCAGTTTTCCAATAACACTACATCCTTAGCCCTGGGATGTTTATGAATGTAAACTGTCCATGAATTGCCCATGCTAAAAATGGAGGGGAGAGGTGGAATTGTAAGGCAATCTGTTGTTGTCATTTGCAAATTCTGGGAACCAAACTCTGGACCTTACAGATTCTGAGTGAACACTGCAGTCATTGAGTTATAACACTCAGCCCCTAAACTGACAAAATCACCCCCCAAAAAAAATCCTCCAAAGTCCTACAAATGAAGTCAAATCACAGAACAAAAGCACAAATTAACAATTCTTCTTGGAGACTTTAGAAGTCAAAGCATGCAAACTACATCAATTGCACTACTCTGCAGAATTACATCCGGGATTGCTTATGTGGCCGAGGCCTCGGCTTCAAAGGTCTGTAACATTTAGACCCGTGATCATCTTTGCTGGCAGCAAGATTATTCCAGAGCTTAGCTGCTCCACTTCTCACTGGCTAAGCAGATCATGCTTGCTATGCAAATGCTTCTTCAAGACTGAATGTCACTGGGGAGGGAGGAAGCCATTGAAAAGCATCCCTGTACTGCCGGGGAACAAAAAGCCATCACATCCCAGATCAAAGAAAAGAGAATCCTTTTGCAACAGAAATCCCAGCGTCCAGCATCAGAAAATCAGTTACTCCTTCACACTCTCGTTACTTTTTAAGCCTTGCCCAATAAGAAGAGGCAAGGGGGAGGAGGGCTTTTCAAATATGCAATTCCTATTATATTCAACACACAGCCTTTAGTCCTTTTCACTTCTGTAGGCTATCAGCAATTATTTAAAAAGGTATCAGATTTTCAATTAGAAAGAAAACATTGTGGATGAGCCACTGTGACACAGAATTTCAGTTTGCAAGATGCCCATGACCATAACTTGATCAACAATTCCTTCAGTACTACTCCATGGCAACATGGCAGCCCTCTCTCCCCTGACAGGGCACACCCTGTGGCCTCTGTTCTACAGTATTTTGTGAGTCTGCTAAATCGTCATTTGTTAAAAGCATACTTCTGTGGTGACAGATGCCCCCACCTCCTTCTCTTTCCTGAGCTTCTGAAATCACAGCTGTGTTGTACCATAACACAGTGTTGTCACATCTTTGCTTTGTTTAATTATTCAAGTTAGTCCCACTACAGAATTAAACTGCCTGGAGATATTATGGGATTTCAGTCCAAACAACACACATGACCGTATAAATGCCAACCCTTGCCAAGCATGTGCATGACTCCCCTTTTCCTGCACATAATGGCTGGCAGTATATCCCTAATAGTCAGGAGCTGGACAAAGTGGACCAGTCTAATCAAGAGCCAAGAGCCAGTGTATGTTAAAAGGGATAGTCATACTTGGAATCATAGCAGTCTGGAGATAGAGATAGAGGGTCATGAGTTCAAGACCAACATGAGCTACATAGTGAGACAATATCCTCCTATACCCCCAAAGCAGAAATTTTAAAAACCAAAACAACAACAACAAAAAAACAGTTTTGTTTGTTCGCTTTGCTTTTTATTTTTAACTGGTTTACCTCCAACCAGTGTCCCTGTCTTTCCAGTAGGGAGCCTTCGATTGTTCAAGAAGAAGCTCAGATAGAGAAACTAAAGTTCAAATCCATCCTCAGCTGCATGAGATCTTATCTCAAACAAATAAACAAACAAACAAACAAACAGCAGTGGCAATGGCAGCAGCAGCTTAGCCTAGAAGTTACCATTTTAAAACTTTATTTATGACCGTGGGAGACCCCTGCCTAACTTCAGGGGACAGCTTCTAAATTTCATAGACACACCAGGATCAATTTTATCTCCTGGAGTTATTTTACTTTATTTTCCCTGAAAAGTCCTCTAAAAGATGAGGAGTGTCTGTCCTTGAGCTGAACACCTCCAGATACTCCTTGGAACTTACTCCTTAGTGGTTAATTTGGAATGTGTGCATTCTCCTTCAGCCCGTGGAGAGAAACCAAAACAAAACCACAGAATATAAGATGAGGAAAGTCTTAAGGAACAATCTTGTTAGAGCCCCATTCTGCAAGTGGGGAGGTCAGTGCCCTGGAAAAATTAAAGGCGTGGCACAGGCTGAACTGACAGATTCAAACTCAGACTCTCCTGTCTCGCTTCAGCTCTTCTGCTGAAAGGACACAGGAGGCGTATTTTCTATTCTTCTATGCTGATATCTTTCTCTTTACCTCCTTGGGAGTGAGAGTGTTATCCCCAGAGGGAGCAAAAACTTAACTCTGTAGTCTTCTGTAATCTATGGGAACTGCGGGCCAGACTAAGACAAAGAGGAAAGACAACCTCAGGAGGTCATACTTATGGGACAGGGAACATTTGAATCCCCCTACAATGTCCTTGGTGCCTCCGTGTCTATGGGCTAAAAGGGCAGCTCAGAGAAAGGGACTTTTCTTGGCCACCGCTTAAGGAGGACCACAGCTGCACTGGCCACAGCGCAATTCCCAGGAGCAACCAGGCATGAGTCCAGCTCCCTGAGAACCACCAGCCCTGGGGAGCTGACTCCCCCACCACACACACTTGGATAGATGCATTGAGCTCTCTCAGGCTTGGAGGAGAGAAGCCGATTAAAAAGCTACACAAGTTGAACCAGAAAGTACTCTTTCCCAGGGCTCAGTAGCCATTTCTGGATGCTGTGCTCCTACACAGAGAAACACAAAGGAACAAGGAGAAAGACCCATGATGTGATGGACACTCCAGCCACAGCAGATTCAGTTTTATCTAGTTACCTTTGCCTGACTTAAATGGATTTCTTAGAACTTTAAGAACATTAAATCAGCAAGTATATAATACCAGTGAGGCAGTAACTGTCAGAAATAAAATATGAATCTTAATTTGGTGGCTTATTAATAGATTTCTAGGGGACAGAAGATCGAGGTTGTTAGGTAAAAAATTTTACTTGTCTTCAAATTCCACAAAGAAGTGTTGTCTTTTCAACTCATTCACACACATAGCATTGCATTGTTTAAGGTTCTGAGGAGATCTCCAAATAACTGGCTGCTTCCTGCCTGCCTCTATAGTGCAAGCCACCTCATGCTCCTACAAGCCGTGCCTTCCTGCATCCTTGGTCTGTACCCTCAAACTCCTGTTTCTTCATGTCTTCCATTTCACAGAGAATGGCCTCTCGGGACCACCTTGATAACCTGAGAGGAAGTTGAGAACTAGAAAGTTCCTCAAAGCAGACTAGGAGAAGGTCCAACTTGCATTCAGAATGGGATGCCTAGACAACATACAGTTACAAGAATTGACTACAAATGCATCTGCCTCTTTTTTTCTTTAACTCACTATAGAAAATAGTGAAAATATAGAAAATAGCTGGAAGTGAAAATGTCCCAGGCCAAGAGTCATGACCCTGGCGATGGGTGGAAGACGACCTCCCATTTTGGTAAATGGGGTTGGAAGCTTTATCTACCTGTGTGCAGCTTCTGATGCTTGTTTTCTACTTTTTCCTCATTATAACTGCTGTAAGCCATGCTGGGACAGACTGTGAATTTCTGTCAATATTTATTTGTTGCTATGTTAGTTGTTTTTCTGTTATTGCAATATAATACTGTGACCAAGATAACTTATAAAAGGAAGAGTTCGTTTGAGCCTATGGTTTCAGAGGGTTAGAATCCATCACAGCAAAGAAGTATGACAGAAGGCAGCATGGTTGTCAGGGGAGGAAGTGGGGAGCTCACATCATTTACCTCACACACGAGACAGGGAAAATAAACTAGAAATGGCACAAGTCTTGTAAACTCTCAAAGCCTACCTACAATGGAATACGTCCTCCAATTAGGCCACACCTTCAAAACCTCCCTGTGTTAGCCAATGTTGGTCGCCACCTAGACTATATCTGTAAAGTAGTACAATCCAGAAATGGAGGGCACACCTGTGAAAGATTTTCTGTTTGCTTTGAAGCAGGTGAATGCCCCTCTAGTCTAGACTTTTAAGGTAGAAAGACATACTTTTGATGTGAATCTTGAGGCAGGAAGAGACACATTTAATCTGGGCCACACTTTCTGGGAGCCTACATAAGGACATGAAAAAGGAAGCTTTTACTCTTTCCCTTTATCTTGCTAGCACATCCATTCCTTCACTAGCATTATAATATACTTCATGATTTCAGCCTAGACAGAGACCCACTGAGACATCCAGCCTTGTGGAACAACTAGATTCTAGGACTTTCCATTTGTAGTTAGCCATTGTTGGACCACAGCCTGTAAGCTAATCCAATAAATTCCATACACAATAAATATATATTATATATGAAATTCTGTATGTGTACACACACACACACACACACACACACACACACACACAGAAAGAGAGAAAGAGACAGAGAGAGATTCATTCCATAACTTCTGAGACTCTAGAGAACCATGGCTGTCTTAGTTACAGTTTTACTGCTATGAACAGACACCATGACCAGTGTGTTATAAAAAAAACAACATTTAATTGGGGCTGACTTACAGGTTCACAGGTTCAGTTTATTATCATCAAGGCAGGAGCATGGCAACAACCAGGCAGGCATGGTGCAGGCACACCTGAGAGTTCTACATCTTCATCTGAAAGCTGCTAGCAGAATACACTGGCTTTCAGGCAGCTAGGATGAGGGTCTTATGTCCACACAGTGACACCTACTCCAACAAGGCCACACCTCCTAATAATGCCACTACCCGGTCCAAGCATATTCAAACCTCCACAGTGACTAATACCCTCCCCTAACAGCACCACTGTATTAGTTACTTTCTATTGCTGTGACAAACCATCATAACCAAGACAGTTTACAAAACAAAGTGTATAATTGGACTTATGGTTTCTAAGGATTAGAGTTTACAAAGGCAGAGCAAACAGTGGCAGGAACAGCTGAGAAATCTCAGTTTGATCTACAAGTAGGAGACCTACAGGAAGTATCACTACATTACATGAGCATACCTGAGAAATCTTCCTGAAATGTCTGTTTAACCTTGACACCCGATTGCTCGAAAATTTGGGGCAGCTAATCTTGCTTTCCTAAGAGCAAAATTACCCTAGTGTCTAATTTGCAATCTCACCTTCCAGTTGTTAATTACTGCACGACTTCATCATCCTCACTCCCCAACAACCCCTTTATCCTTCTTGAGCATACCAATTGCTAGTGATTTTCTCTCCTTGAACATGCCTTTTCCATCTCCACCGGAACACAGCCCCTACTTCCATTTTCCCTCCTTTGCCCATCAGTTTATATCATCTTTATCCTCAGAGCACACAGATGGATGTTGCAGTCCAGCAGATGCCATGTGTACAGATGGTTTGACCTCTTGTTTGGCTGTTGGTTTTGGATGTATCTTCTGTTATATGCCATCAACTGTCTGTATCATTCAAGAACCTATCCTGGAAGCTTAAGAATTCAAAGACTTGCAGAACAGAAAGTAAAACTTCCACATAAGTCATCTTATTATGTGTTAACAGAATACAAGTTCTGTAAACATTAGAGAGTAAGGAAGCCAAGGAGAGAAATATTCATGGCATCTGCTAGAATTGGAGAAAAAAAAAATGCCTTGTAAAGGGGAACATTTGACCTAGTTACTAAAGTTTAGGCAGCATTCTACAATGCCTTAAGTAGTATACTTAAGATTGTCTAAGATATATTTCAACTGTGTAGGTTGTAATAAGTGAATAAATAAACTAATTAACTGTAAAAGTGGAACCAAACTATAGGATGTTCACGGAAAGTCATCTGCTCCCTTGAGAGAAGAAGAGAGATGCTTACGTAGCTGCTTTCCATCTACATGATCACCTGAGCTCTTCCTTTGGTTTTGTTATTCCACTCTGCTCAGTCCTATCCCAAGTTGGCAGAGGTGTGGTACGGCACAGTGCCATTCAAAGCATGGTATGTGGACGAGCCAACTGAGTCAGGGCCATTGTCTTATGAGGCCTGTAACTCTCACCTTCTCTTAAATTTCCACTTTCCATGGGTAGCAAAATATCCCAGCGTGAAACCCTATAGGAACGCAAGAATATCTTGAAGGCAGCTGCACAAATGATGTCATTTGCCCTGTTTTTGACAAGCCCAGACAAACAACTACCCTCAGTGTCTGTACTACAGGAAGGATATGTGAAGTCTCAATCTCAAAGAGGTGTCAAAAATCACAAGACAATACAATAGCAAGTGGACCCTGAGTCAAGGTCTTCTGCTCAGAGTCCAGTGAAGTATACCAGCTCATTGAGCCCTGGGTTGATGCAGGATGGCAATGTTCCCCTGGTCTGCAACAGGGTAGGCTTTTGTTTTGACATCTCGACCACTGCACAACTCTGGCCTGTATGGGTGAACAGGCTGTACCCACTCATCTGCCTGCCATGTACAGCACTCAGCCCCACAGCCACGGTCGTTACAGGTGCTCAACGAGGAGGCTATAAATATTAATCAAGAAAGTGAAGCTCATGCTTGAGGATGTTGTGACAGTTGAAGCAACACACACGACAGAAATTGCTTCCACTGAATAAGAAGACATCTTTTCTCTGCATGAGGCCTCTGCCCACAGTGTAATTTCCTGCAGAGGGGGCAAAGAAGACGAGTACGTGCCCAGAGCAGAAAAGCAAACCACTGAGGTTCTTTGTAATGAATACATTGATGAGGTCTCATTAAAGTAAATAAAGTCCCTATAAAATGCTAGGAAATTTCTTTCAAAATAGCCCATAAATTAGCCTTAAAGAATGCCTGGGCCTGAAAGCCAAGGCTATGAATATAATTAGAGGACATTAAAAGAATCCAGACCAAGGCTGAGAAAGGGTCTAAATGCTGTGAAGTCAGGAAAATATGGGCAAAAGGCAAAAGAAGGAAGGTTAATTCATCTTAGAAAGCCTGCCGGGCTGGGAATCTACAGACCTCCTCCATTCCTCTTTGGGGTGAGGCCTCCTAATGAAGAGGATAGGAACAACGTGACTAAACTTAGCTCCTAGCTTTATGCAATCTAGAACGATTATGACTATTTCCAGACTTGAGATACTTCTCAAATATTCCTACACTTAAAGATACAGAAGTACCAAGAAGTTCCCAGGGCTGGAGAGATGGTTCTGCCATTAAATGTACTCACTGCTCTTCTAAAGGTCTTGAGTTCAATTCCCAGCACCCAAATGGCAGCTCACAATTTCCTGATGCCGTTTTCTTCTGTGCAGATACGCTTGCAGAACAGTACCCATATCTATATGAATACATAAATAAATCAATCATTAAAATGAATAAAAAATAAAAAAAAATAGTTCTCAAACCCTTGCATTTTTTATGAATGCAATCATTAGGAAATTAAGATCATTATGTCAGCCCCTTCTATTGGGACATCTCTCAGGGACATTAATATTATAGTTTGTGTTTCTATAGCTCTTAATGATTTACAGACAGTTTATCTCATGAGAACCTCCCACCAAACTCATAAGGTAGGTTGACTGATGACGAAAGAATGAAAGAAAGCAATTCTAGCTCAGCTAATGGCCTACCTGACTCATGGGACCTCAGATCAGTGTTTCGCTGGATCATTCTGTCAAAGTGATGCATTGTGTCAGGGGACACAGTAGATACTGGCTACACAATGCACTTGTACCCAAGACCCCACATCTAAGCACATTTAGATGATATCAGTGGAGCTAGATGAGAAAGGACTGGTGTTCTTCAGTTACTCTGTGAAGATACAAATGAGGAATATTGATCTCTACTTAAATCTCTTGGAGCCAACTTCTCCCTAGTATAATTTATCTCATCAGTGCCGAAGGTACATGGAATATTGACAGGTTCTGTTGAAGAACCATGCCTTTGCAATGTCAAATAAAACAGAGTTTAACATATATGTGCATGTATGTCAGTATCAGATAAGACATAAAATGTCACAGATATCCATAACATACAATGTCAGATATATGTAACATTACAAGCACATACACATGCACGTGTGTTGAAATGTATGAAAGACATAAAATCAACCTATTCCTTCCAGTAACAGTGGCCACAAAAATTGTTAGTATTCACCACCTGGCTACATTTGTGAAATTCAATAGATATGCAAGTATAATGTTGAAAAGTATTCTGTAAATATTTAAGTGTGTTTAGAAGGAAATGGTACTCAGGAAAAGGGAATTTTCTAAGTTGCTAATGTGCATTTTAGAACATCATTTTTATAGATGCATAGTGTATGGTTGCTTCCTGGTGGCTATTTTTGAGACAGGTTCTCATTATGTAACCTACTCTGACCCCGAACTCTTGATTCTTCTGCCTTGGAGCTGGGTGACAGCCATGGGTCACCTCACTTGGTGCTACACAGTCTTCTCCTAGCCACTCCCCTTCCTTTTATTCTTAGCCAGGGTGTCATGGGTGCTTTATGTGTAGCTGTGAAAGACATTAAAATTCTGGGCTTCTTCCTTCACCCCTCAAGTGCTGAGACTACGGGTGTGAATTACCATGCCCAGTTTTAGGCAGTGCTGAGTATTGAACCCCAGGTCTTGGATACATTAGGCAAACACTCTATCAACAGAGCTACTATATCTGCAGACCTAGAAATGTTTCTTTTAAGACAATTATAGGTCTCCACACTTTTAACTGAAAGAACATGATATGTAAGTAACATGGCTGAAGCTGGACATGATGAGACAATTTTAATCCCAGCACTAGGAGGGCAGAGGAAGGGAGATCTCTGAATTCAAGGTCAGCCTGCTCTACAGAGTGAGTTCCACAATGGGCACTTGGGGCTACACAGAGAAACTTGTCTTAAATAAAATCAAACCAAAATAAAACAAATCAAGATACCAAACAAAACAACAAAAGAAACCCATGGCTGAAAGAATTACAAACTTTTCTAACAAATGCCTGGCTTTGCCCTTCATAACAGTAAACGGCCATTTGGACACCCCAGTGCCTCATAGGGATATCAGAGAGGCATGAACACAAAATACTCAGCTACAAGAACAGAGTCAAGCATACTGGTACATGCTTCCCATTCTAATATTTGAGAGCCTGAGTCAGGAAGAGTTGTCAAAATTTCAAGGCCATTCTGGGCACATAAGTAACAACATGTTTTCTTAAATACCAAAAACAAACAAACACACAACAACAACGACAACAACAGCAATGAAAACAAAAACAGGGGCCCTAGTCCTAGACAAAGAAATATGGCAACTAAGGAATACCAGGTGGGTGAGGGAAGGAGAAAGAGAATAATGACAATTAAAGGAAAAGAGGCCATGAATTTGAGAGAAAACAAGGGAACGGGGGGAGTACATGAGAAGGGTTAGAGGGAAAAGGGGAAAGAGAAAAATGATGTAATTATATTTTAATTTACAAGAAAAATTATCTCTAAATCCTAAGCGTGGCATGGCAGCCCATGCCTGTAATGCTAGCACTCAGAGCATAGAAGCAGAAGGACCATGGGTGCAAAGGCAGCCTCAGCTACAACGCAGTGACTTCCAGACCAGTCGGAGAGCAGAGCTAGCTCACAAGACTCTACCTTCAAAGAAAGGAAGAACTGAATTTAAGTCTTCTCAAAAAAAAAAAAAAAAGTCAGAGTGTTAACATGGATATATGTGTGTTTAAACATATGTCATGCCAAGATCATGTTCAGGGGTTCCCTCATGAGGCCTGAAAAGGTTTTATAAGCAATGTGAAACCAATCATAACCTGTAACTTACTAGAGAAACTTATGGGTTTCTTTAAACTTTATAGACACCATGTATAATAAATCTTGCTTGAAAGTATAACATCCTCTGAAGCATCAGACAACCTCTCACTGAGCAGGAAGAACACTTTCCACAGTAGCTGACTGGGATCAACTTCAGACTTCCCTAAGCCTTCTGCTAGTCTAGATGCCACACTGCATTTTCACCCTTGACCCTCGGCTTTGCTTTGTCTTCTGCTTTGGACAATGGGATGTTGAAAAATATGACATGTGTAGAAAGTGTATGGGGAGAAACTTTGATTATGGGACACCTACTCCCTTCTGGTTTTGCTACTGGGAAGCCTATTGAACCAAGACAGGCTTGCTGAAGAATGACACTATACAAAAGGAGGCCGTAGCCAACCATCTCACTCATGTCTCCTATATGAGACTCTTCAATGTGTGTGTGTGTGTTTGTTTCTGTGTATATGTGTATGTGTGCATATGTATGTATATGTGTGTATATGTATATGTCTGTGTGTATGCATCTGTATACACGTGTATATGTGTGTATAGGTCTGTGTATGTATGCATCTGTGTATATGTGTATATGTGTGTGTATGTCTGTGTGTATGTATATATCTGTGTATGTGTGTATATGTGTGTGTGTATGTGTATAAGTATCTGTGTATGTTTTGTGTGTGAGTGTGTGTGTGTGTATGTCTGTATCTGTGTCTGTGTCTGTGTCTGTGTCTGTGTCTGTCTGTGTCTGTGTCTGTGTCTGTGTCTGTGTCTGTGTCTGTGTCTGTGTCTGTGTCTGTGTCTGTGTCTGTGTCTGTGTCTGTGTCTGTGTCTGTGTCTGTGTCTGTGTAGGGGGCACCCTGAACCATTCCACTCTAGCCACACTAGCCCAAAGAAACAGGAGAAATAATAAATGTTTACTCAAGCCACTGTCATTTGAGTATTTTGTTTCTTTAGCAAAGGTTAAAAGATACATAGACCTAGAAAGTCACAGTTACAGAAATTTCTAAAAGAATCTCCTTAGTACTCACTTGGGGAAAAGCTCTTCCTCTCTCACTCCACATTTTCAAAATATCTTTGAGCCCGACTTTCACTATAGCCCAGACTGACAAACTCATGACTACTGTCTTAGCTGTCCAAGAGTTAGGGTTACAGGCATGCATCACCACGCCTATCTGGAAATAGCTAATTCTAGTTTCAAAAGACCATGAAAACATCAAAACACTATCTCGTCATTCTGTGTAATATAATGAAAAGAGTTGTTAGAATTTGTTATTTATGAATAATGACAAGGAAAAATATTATACATGACATACAATAGAAGGCAGCAGGATTTCTGAAAGCTTGAGGCTTAAAGCTAGTCTGGGCTGTAAGGTGAGTTCAAAGTCAGCTTGGGATTCATAATAAATCTCTCTCTCTTTCTCTCACATACACATACAGGAAAGAGAGAGGGGGGAAGGAAGGAAGGAAGAAAACAAAGAAAGAATCAGAAATATAAAAATTACAAAATACTGACAATAAGAGACATTTTCGACTAGATATAGAAAAGGGGTGTAAGTAAAGGACACACAGTTATGACATTATAGTCCATTCCCCTTGCCTGGTTAGTAAGCATCACAACCCAACTAGCTTAGAAATGAGAAAAGTAACACTAATCATTGCAATAGTGAAACATTACATGGAAGATCAATTAAGCCTTATTACACTTTAGAGAAACATATAAATGTTGTTGTCCTAAAGTTCCATAATGAAAACTTACTCAAGATAGCTGGATCACTGCATAAAATATTTAAATAGTATTTGTCTTGCCTCTGTTGTCTTTTTTAGAGTTTCTTACATAATTTGAGTTTTCTGATGTCTGGAATGCTCTGTCCTCTCCAAGTTCAAAATTGTATTGTTCATAAATTATGTAATATACATAGCTTGTAATAGTAGGCCAAATGGGTTGAGATAGTTCCCACATATTTATTACGGCCTTGTTACTTTTAAGTTGGACTACATTTGACTCTAGAACAGCACTAGTAATGATGTGTGTGGTTTCCTGGTGAGTTTTATGAAGCTCATTCATCCCTCTGTGTACCCACTTAAGTAATGAGGACTCGAACTTCTGCCCAGTACATGGGGATCAGCTATACTGGAGGACCCATTTCCCTGGTGTCCTCTGCCCTAGATTTTACACATTAGCCACACCCCCATCAAACTGCCCGAGCTGCCGTGTGTACATCACACTTTGTAAAACATGCGTAATGCTCCCACAGGCCGTCTCTTCTCTAAAGCACTGCTGTCTAAACCCTGCTCCCACCCAACTGTTCAAGCACATTTACCAGCCTGGCAATCACCAAGGTACACTTGAAGGTTTATAAAGACAGAAAAAGAAAGATCTAGGAAGTAGGTAATCTGGGAAGGAGGAAAGTTCCCGAAAGCCATACAGATAACAAGAAAAGATTTGTGTCTCGCTGTGTGTTGCTGCAAAGTCCATTTTACTTCCTAAAATACTGGTAATAGAGTGTGTTGGCATATTGTAGGCTCATCCTAAGTGTGAAGACCTGCCTATCCACTTCTGCGTAGAAACAGAGGATTATCTATGTACTTACTCATACAAAAAACTGTCCACATTGTCTAAGAACGGTAATACTTCAGCCACTGTGCTCTGGGCTGAATAAGTCTGTAAACTACAGTAGTCATTAGAAAACCCACTCGCAATCCTGGCAGCGAAGTCCTCCCTAAATCAAACTGAGGCTAGCTCACCGAATTTTCCAATTCTCAGCATGATGACACCTCTACATGTGCTGCAGATGATAAACCAAATTAGAATTTGGATGTCCGCGGAGAAGGTGGATGCCTGCTTGTAGTCTGTCTACAGCACAACCCAAGGGCGACAGCATTTTCTAAATAATGAGACTTCACTGTGCATGGGTATACTAAATCTTTCTGCACTTACTAGAAATGAAACCCAAACTATGTACGTACCCCTTAGCCCCAAGAAACGAGACCACAGCTCCTACTATCAACATATGGAAAGTTCAGTGTGTAATTAGATATAACACCTACTTAATCATGTTTGTTCCTTGTGCTCACTAGCTTTTCCCTTAAAGTCTCTTTAAAATCAGGCAAAACATGTATTTACTGCATATTCTTTCATTTGCCTTTGCAATCACATGGTTTGGAAGATGGTTGGAAAAATGAATACCAAAATCTTTTCAAAAATTATCTCTGGGAATTGGGATTGTGAGGAATTTTGATTTTTATGTTATTCATTTTGGCACTGCTTTTGTCTATCATAAGCACATCTTGCCTCTATGAGTAGAAAAGTCAACTACAGAATCTCAACCCTTGATGATAATTTCCTATGTAACACCACATACCTTTTACTAAAAGCAATTTGCACAATAAATCATATAATTTCGAAATTTTTTTTGGCCCTGGATGCCTTTTCGAGTCTTAGCATTTGAAGATAAAGTCCTTTCAGATGTTCAATATCTGGCCTCTGCCCAGTGTCTAGGGATTGACAACATCTTCCCAGAATGCCGTGTGGTATTGAGTCACAAGATGCCTTTCATTTAAAATCTCCCCCAAAGTATACTCAAACTTTTGGCACAGTGCACATCAAACCCAGAGGGAAATGTTCTAATCCTTTAACACACAGACTTCAGGCCATGTTCTTCATTTAAGCCTGCATCACTCCTTAATCTTGACAGCTAAATCCTCACCAAAAGTTTGGCAAGGACAGTATGGAATGATGCGGCCAAACAGGTCTCGCAGAGGGTCAGCCTGGCTTCCTCTCTGCTGGAACATAGGGCTATCAAGTGAAAGTTTCTTAATGTAAATCACAAACAGGTTTACTCAGAATTTGGCTCCTGTGTTTATGAGCAGAAGGAAGAAATATTACCCTGGAGTTCTCTGCCTACTCATTAACACTGGATCTACAAACCAAGAGTGTTCCGTTGAACTCCTGTGTAAAAACCTGAAGAAGGACTTGATTGCCAGCATTTAGGGGGCAGAGGCAGGTAGATCTCTGGGAGTTCTGACCTAGACATATAGAAAGTCTCAAGCCAGCCAGGGATACATATTGAGAGTGTATCCAAAAAAATTATTTTGAAAAAAAGAGTATGTTTAAGGTTATGGTAAAACTCAGATATTAAAATTTCAATCATTCTTATGATTTCTCTGGACTTATTACTGTTGTAAAAGAGTAGTAACAACAGAGACAGAGTCGCCTGCTGTGTGTTGAAGGGTGCCTCCCAGAAGCTCATTTCTACTCAGAACGGCATTACAATCAGTGACCTTATTTAGAAATGAGATCTTTGTAGATGTAATTATATTAAAACGAGGTCACAGCCTACTGAAGCTTGTCTCTTATCTAATAACTAGTGTCTTCATAAGGAGAGGGGTAGCACCACATGCTACCCCTATGCAGAGGGAAGATGGAGATAACATGTATGGATTGCAGCTGAGACTGGGGGAGTGCACAAAATGATAGCATCCACATGAAGCCAGGGTAGAAACATGAGTAGATACTGTCTCAGAGGGCCAGAAGCTGAAGAAAATAAATGTCCTTTAATACCTTGTGGTATTAGGTGCAACTTCCAAAGAAACTAATATACTGCCCACCCAGACTTGAAACTATCTAGCACTTCACACAAATGATGTTGACTCCGATCATGTTGACGTAGGCTCCAGAAGAAAAGTCACAGTTTAAGTTACCCCAAACCAATTCACACCACAAATTTTTCTCCATACCACAATATGGTGTATGTACCTGCAAGCACACACACACCCGTGTGCACATGTGTGCACACGTGCACACATACTTTCTCTCAATAAGTGTACTAAAATTATATTTTTAAAAAATAAAGATAAAAAATAAAATTTTAGTACAATTTTTAAAATAGCATTTATTTTATTATTAATAGTAGTTAAAAGAGACAGGGCTGTACTCCTTATACCAGGCATACCTAGACCTCACAGTATAGAACAAGGCAGACTTGAACTAAAGGCAATCCTTCTACTTTAGTTTTCCAAATGCTGGAATTTCAACCAGGAGCCCCTATGTCAGGCTAAGTATCTATTTTAGTTGAGGACTGTACATTTGTGTGCTGTACTTTGGGACAGTAAGATGCCATCACCTTCAGGTTCTGAGAGCATTGTTCCTCTCATGACAGAATCTAATATGTTGCTTCTCAACCTTCCTAATACTGTGACCCTATAGTTCCTCATGTTGCAGCACCCCCCAATCAAAAAAATTATTTTTGTTGCTGCCTCATAACTGTAATTTTGCTACTGCTATGAGTAGCAATGTAAAAATGTTTGGAGATAAAGGTTTACTAAGAGGGGCTGTGACCCACAGGCTGAGAACCATTTGAACAGCAGCACTTTAAGCATCTCTAAGTTCAGAAGCACTCAAAAAATATGTGCAGATTGGTGAAAGAAACTTTCATGTTATTAAAAGGTCATATTTAAAGAGGATTCATGAATTTTCATGAATTTCTGTCACATTTGATTAGAAAGAGACTTGGTGTTTTACTGGACATGAACAGTACACCAAAAAAAATCTGGGGTTTATAAAATGATTTCTCAGGAAACACTTGATAATTCTTATGTAATTTGACTTTAGCTTGACTAGACTAGGATATCTTGGCTTATTTATACAAGTAAGAATAAAATGTATATTAAAGCTGGAAACAAGAAGCATCATCAATAATTGTGAACCAAAAATACTCCTGGTGCTGGTTATGGAAGCCCAGGAACTCTGTACCCAGGATGCCAAGCAGCTCAAAAAGAAACTCATATTTCACTCAGGAACCAAGTTATAATTTGCCTGGCATGCCTGAGAAGTTCAAAGGCTTTGCTGAGTCCTACAATAACCACTGTGATTTTTCAAGGAAAGCTGAAGGTTCAACTTCGGCTTGATGAAACCCTTGCTTCTTGGCTAAAAGAGAAACAGCACTGCCAAGCAGACAAATTATGCCGTGCTAAGCTCTCTTCCAAAAGTCCTTTAGCAGAGCAGATATGGGTCAGCCAAAGAAGCATCAATTTCCTCAGTGAAAAGCTGGGGCACCCGCATCCCAAGAGGGCTGCTTCTAGCCTCTGTGACTGGGCACCAGATTCCAGTGGTTCTCTTTTCAGATGCAGCTGCCTCCGGCATGGAGTACAAAAGGTTTGCCTGATTGAACCCAGGCCTCATGTGAACAGACCAGAAGCAATTAGTAAACCACAAAGCTATTTGTGGTGTTCTGAATAAGAATGTCCCCACTGGCTTATATATTTGAAAGCCTAGTCAGAGGGAGTGGAATTTTTTGAAAGGATTAGAAGGATTAAGAGGTGTGGCCTTGGTGGAGGAAGTGTGCCATTCAGGGTGGGCTTTGAGGTTTCCAAAGTCCACACCAGACCCAATCTCTCACTTAGTCAATCTGCAGATCAGGATGTAGCTTTCAGTGACTGCTCTAGTTCCACACATGTCACCATGATCCCCACCACGATGACAATGGACTAAATCTATGAGACTCATAAGCAAACCCCCAACTAAATGCTTTCTTTTATAAGAGTTGCCTTGGTCACGGTGTCTCTTCACAGCAATATAATAGTGACTAAGACACTGTTGATGCTTTTAAGTAGGGTTGGAAATGTTTTAACTTGTAGGAACGATGGAGATAATTCAGTGAATAAAGCTCTTGCTGCACATGCAGGAGAACCTGAATTTGGACCCAAGGACCTGCATAAATGTTGGGTGTGGGAGTATGTGCCTGTAACCTCAGAGCTGAGAGGTGAGGACGGACTAGAAACTGATAAATCCAGGGAGTCTGTGTTTTTCTGGAAACTAGTGCATAATAACAGCATCATGTCAGGCTAATAGGCAGGACACAAAGGAAAGAAAGTCAAGCAAGATCTCTACTCCATGCTGTATCAAAATAAACAGCACATGGATAATTAATCATAACATTAAAATTATAACAGGAAGAAGCAGAAGAGCATATATATATTTTTAAGGAGCAAAGTCACTCTTAAACCGAAAACCAGAAGTCAAACAACTGATTCTGTAAAACATGAAAATTTTCTAAGTATCTGGTATGCTGGCTCAGTGGCTGAGAACTCATAGCACTCTGGCAGAAGACCCACATTGGATTCCCAGGGTCGTCATGGCAGCTCATACTCACCTGTAATTCGAGCTCTAGGTCATTGGAAGTCCTGTTCTGGTCTCTATGGTCACCTGGTTACATGTGGTATATGTAAACCTAGAAAATTTAAGTTCAGAACATGTTGACCTAGTAAAAGATGTGGCCCATGTTAAAGGCCACATTAAAAGACCATGTTAAGAGGAAGGAAATAGTCACCACACATGATAGAAGAATGTTGACCGTTGCAGTTTTAAAGGACTAGCTTCCTCTAAATCAATAATGAAAAGGAAATAAATAATCCAACAGGATAAGATGAAAGAATGATGATGAATGAAATTAAAAAGATTAAAGAATATTAAAAAAACTCATTATTTTATTTGTGATTTTCTATCAGGCAAATTACCAACCAATCAGTGGTGGTTCTGATAAGGGAATCAGAAAAGGGAATTTTAATCACTATTCTGCTGTCTACAAACAATTACAGGATTTCAATCGTTGTTGGATTAATTTGGCAACAGCCACCAATATATTGAAAGCGGCTTCCTTTGAATTTCAAAGAAAAAATCTTTTTTAAAAGTTATATTTTAAAAATCAGATTTCAATATATACACCAAGCTGGCCTGGAACTCAGACATATTCCGCCTGCCTCTGACTTCTGATGCTGATATTAACAGTGTATGACATCATGCACTGAATTTGTTGTTTGTGTGTGTGTGCGCACTTGCGAGTATGAGTATGTCCACATGCTCTTGGGGGGCCAGAAGAGGACATCTGGACCCTGAAGCTGGAGTTGCAGGTAATTGTAATCTGCCCTAAGTGGTACTAGAAACCAAACTCCAGTTATTTACAAGAGCAGTGAATGGTCCCAACTGAGTCATCTCTCTATATCAACATCATTTTAAGCCAGGGTCTTGCTGTGTAGCCCTGGCTTGTCTAGAACTTGAAGTAGGTTATCTTGCCTCTGCATCTCAAGTTCTGAGACGACCATGAAGAAGCACCACACCCAACAGAAATAATGCTATTCCTAACAATGCATCCTATAGAAGACTTATACATGTGAACAAATATGTATCTGGATATTAATGATATCAGAGAAAATTAAAATTACCTAAATATTCATCAACCAAATAAATTTTAACATTTTCTGTATTGAACAACAAAAAAATCACATGGCTATTAAAAAAGAGTGGAATTGTTTTATAGGAATTCTGGGAAATCTTCCATGCTGCCAGCCTGCTTGAAAAATGGAGAGCTCCAGATTTAGTAAGAGACCATGTCTCAAAAGAATAAAATAGAAAAGGAGTCATGCACTATCACATATGTGTGTACATGAATGCACAAATATATGTTGCATGTTTATTCTCTCTCTCTCTCTCTCTCTCTCTCTCTCTCTCTCTGTGTGTGTGTGTGTGTGTGTGTGTGTGTGTGTGTGTGTGTGTGTGTATGTGTTTTAATGAAACTGGTCTTAAGAATGCAGGCCTGAAATTCTAGCTCTTGTGAGGCAAAGCTTGCAGGAAGATTGCAGTGAGTCTGAGGCTTGGCCAAGATTACATAAACAGGCTGTTTCAAAAAACAAAACAAAACCACAATTTTAATGGGAAGCCAAGCATGGTTGTACATGCCTGGATTCTCAGATACGGGGGACAGAGGCAAGGACTGCCTGAGGCCAGCTTGAGACTCCAACTCAAGGGATAAAAAGAATAAATAAGAAGTTTCAAAGTATAGTATTATGCACTGCTATTTGGTAATGTAGAAACCCAGAAGATTTATTTTTCTTTTTATCCACATTCTTCTTTCTAGTTTTCTATATTTATATAAAAACTATAGGTTTTATAAAGGCTCATCTGAAACAGAAGCACTGAGAGATTTAATGGGTATTGTTATGAGCCCTGTTTCCACACATGGAACTTTTAAGTCTGTTTTTTAATATAAGCATGAGTTAAAAGTTGATAACTTTCCCCCAGGGAAGACAATGGCTACAAAGAACCTAATATAGTCACCCTGGTGTTGTAAGGCAGTGGTCTGGACTGGTCAGCATTTGTTGAACTGGATGATAGAGGGGGAGTCTACATGAGGAGAATAAGATTTGTCCTCTGTGTCTGATTTTGTTTAGGTTCTAAGGTTCTTGAGCCTGACATGCAAAGCTGATGTATTTGTCAGGGTTGTCTAGAGTCACAGAACTTATGAAATGTCTCTATATATTAAGGGTAATTGTTGCAATCACTTACAGTCTGTAGTCCAACTAACCCAACGATGTCCAGCTGTCAATAGGAAGTCCAAGAATTTAATAGCTGCTCAGTCCCATGAGGCTAGATGTTTTGGTTGGCCTTCTGTATAAACTAGAATCCTGAAGAAGAAGGTTTCACCAGATGTGCTGGCAAGTAAGAGCAAGGAAGCAAAGAAGGAGAGAGCCTGCCTCTTCCATTGTCCTTATGTAGGCCTCTAGCAGAAGGTATAGTTCAAATTAAAGGTGTATACCACCATGCCTGGATTTGGACCTTGTTCTGTCCCAGACTGACCTTGAAATCAGAGTTCTACTTGCCTTGTCTCCTAAGATTAAAGACATGTACTACCTTGCCTGGGCCTAAGCTTTTCATGATCACAATGCCTCAAGATCTGTATCAAAAGTATGTAACATCCCATGTCAAGATGTGGGTCAGAAGCCTATGTCTTTTGACAAGAATCTGGATCGCATGTGTGCCCTCCATTTCTGGATTGTAGTTTATCCCAGATGTAGTCAAGTGGAAAACCAGGAATACCCATCATAGCTGGCATGATGACTAATCTTTGGTGTAAATTTGGCTGGACTTGACATCATTTCTAGTGTCTCCATGAAAGTGTTTCCAGAGAGGTTTAACTGTGTGGTGTGGTGGTAAATATTATTTGGGGTAAATATTATTTGGTTTTAGCCCAAATAATCTACATTGATCATATAGTTCTCAAATAAAAGACATAAAACCTTTTAGATTAGTAATAAGTCTAAAAGCATAGGGTCAGACAGCTATCAACTCTCTATGCTGTTTTGTCTACTTCCTTATCTATTACCCCAAGATGTCATTTGGAATGTTCCTATTGGATATTCCTGCTTCATCAGCCTGGCCCTCATGGCCATGTGCTCATGATCCACCTACACCGTGGCATCTCCTTCCTTCTCCTTCTCCTTCTCCTTCTCCTTCTCCTTCTCCTTCTCCTTCTCCTTCTCCTTCCTTCTCCTTCTCCTTCTCCTCTTCATGGTCTCTGCCCAAGACCCCCAAACTACAGATCCTCAAGCCCTGCCTATTTCTCTTCTACTCAACAACAGGCTGTAGGCATCTTTATTAACCAATCAGGAATAACTTGAGGGGCAAGATTTACACAATCAAAGCTTGTTTACATGAGGATCTGCTTGTGTTGGACCAACCAGGTCTTGGGATACAGTATTTAGCAGCACTAGACCAAACCGTTACAGAGTGGTGAAGACCTACCCTCTTCTTAGTTTCAATTGCTGTGATGAAGACCATGGGCAAAAGCAACTTTGGGATGAAAAAGTTTATTCCACTTCTCAACTTAGAGTCCATCATGAAAGAGGTCAGGGCAGGAGCTAAGTACAGGAACCTGAAAGAGGGGACTGGAACAGAAACCATGGGGGAATGCTGCTGACAGGCTTACTCCCCAAGGCTTGCTCAACCTGCTTTCTTATCCAACCCTGGAGTATCTGTCCAGGGCAGAACCATTCACAACAGACTGGGCTCTTCCACATTGATCACTATACTGCTGGTTTTGTTTCAACTTGATGCAAGCTAGAGTCATCAGAGAAAAGGTAGCCTCAGTTGAGGGAATGATTCCATGAGATCCAACTGTAAAGCATTTTCTCAAGTACAGATTGATAGGAGAGGGCCAGCTGACTTCCATTACAAAGCATGCTGAGCAAACAAGGAAAAGCAAGCCAGTAAGCAGCACTCCTCCAAGGCTTCTGCATCAGCTCCTGCCTTCAAGAACCTCTCCCGTTTGACTTCCTGTCCTGACTTCCTTCAATAATTAATAGCAATATGGATGCGTAAGCCAAATAAGCCCCTTTCTCTTCTACTTGCTTTTTGGTCATGATGTTCTGTCACAGCTATAGAAACTCTAGGACGATCCCTAGTTAATAAAGTGCACTATGGGCATGTACACAGGTCAGTCTGGTGGGGAATTTTCTCAACTGAGGCTCCCTCTTCCCAAGGTTGACTGTAGTTTGTGTTGAGGTAAGACAAAACTAGCCAGTATATGTGACACCATACAGTAGTCTAGTACATCCGAACTGAATAAAAGTGGAAAGAGAAAATGCCAGATGACCAGAGAATTTTACTTGATGGTCCACTGAGGAGTTCCAGTGACAAGCTGCCAACACCGTGACCTCCACCATGCTTTTCCATCATAACAGATGCTACCCTTACAAACCGTGAGCAAAACAAACCTTCCCTTCATAAAATTACATTTGGTCAGGTGTTTGGTCAGAGCAAAGAAGAAGAGCCATCTAGAGAAAGTGTCTTTCTTGATGAGGCTTCAGTATGTGTCTTGTCGGAAAATGACTTTTAAATTGTTTTGGAAGCTGTGAAGTGACTGGAAGCTAGCTCTTTGCCACATTGGTCTTCAAATTCAGGTGGAACTTGGTATTCCCATGGTAACTCTTCCACCCTTGCATCAGGAGTCCAATTCACAGCCATTTAATGATGTAAACCTCATGTAGGAGAATTTCCCATAACAGATTTTTAAAACTTTTAAATCAATTGCTCAAAGCTCTGAGAGAAAATACCTCTCCCATCCCCATGTCGCACTGAGGGAAGATGTCACCTAGCCTCATATTACAAGTAAGGAAATTGCAAAGCTTGGACTCCAAGCATAGTTTGTTTGATTCCAAAACTGTTATTTCATCCATAGTTCCGCTCCCTGCTACATTTATGGGTTTCAAAGACTTTGATGATGAGAATAATAACAACTCTGAGGATTATAATTATTATAAATTATCTTTTCAACAATTTTATTCAAAACTGGAGGAAAAGCAAACGTGCAAAAATAAAATTTGCATATACATAGCAAACCACTGCCCAAAGAAATTCAGCGGCAAACACATTTTTCACACGTTGTTGTTAACACGATTTTTAATTAACACTCAGAAGAAAAAAAAAAAAGACAGAGAGTGGGGGAGGTCTGAAGAAAACTCATCACCCCATCTGGATTTTCTGTGAGAAGGATGGGACTTTCAAAAATGTAAATATCTCTAACCGTTGTTTACCATTTATAAGGCCCTGCTGACTCTCCCGACTAAGGCTCTGATGAAGTGTTCAAGGGAGAACACCTTTCTCGTGAGAACGGTAGACTTGCTGGGAGAGAGAGACAGCATTCCGTGAAGTCATCAGGTTCTACAACTGTGCTGTCAAGGGCCGTCCATAAGCTTCATGGCTTCATCCCAGAAAGCTAGCTGGGGTGCTATAGAATGTCATAAGATAATGTCATAACAATTGAGAGTGTTCTAGAGAAAAGCTGGAATCATATGGGCTGTGCTCACTTTGATGGAAGCCACTCACTATACAACCCTAAAACTACAAGTTTTTATTACATCTAGCACAGGAAAAAGAGTGTCCTAGTTACTGCTCTAGATACTGATCTATTGCTCTGAGCAGACACCATGACCAAGGCAACTTACGGAAGAAGGTATTTAATTGAGTGTTTACTTACAGTTTCAGAGAAACTATGAGTCCATGAATATCATGGCAAGTAGACACTGTAGAAGTAGATGAGAGTTTATATCTGATCCACAAGCACTAGCCAGAGAGAGAGAGAGAGAGAGAGAGAGAGAGAGAGAGAGAGAGAGAGAGATTCTACTTGGAAATGGTGGGGGCTTTTTAAATCTCAAAGACCACCTCCAGGAACCCACTTCCCCCTAGTCCACACCCCCTAATCCTTCCCAAACAGATTCACCAACTGGGAGAGGGGCAAGCGTTCAACCATATGAGTGTATGGGGGTCATTCTCATTCAAACCACCACTTAGAGCTTAGCTTGTTTGAGTGGGAGGTCTTCATAGGGGAGCAGTCTTAAGCTGTAAATATGCAGGAGGAGGAAGCCATGGTTCTGATGGGTACTAACTGTTCACTGGCATTAACTAAAGAACAATCACTTGACCACACTGGTACTCGGGACAGGGGAAGGTTTTGCCATTTCTCTGAGTCTGACCCATGGAAGCTTTACCATTTCCATAGGTCTGAGGCATTGGGATCCTTGACATGGTGGTGCCCATATCAACAATATAAATTCTCTCTGGACTCTATCTGCCCCTTTACACATTTACTGGGGCTTCCTCTGCTCCTGTTGCTCCCAATATGACTTTTGATAATCCCAGTCATCTTTTCCTAAATTTCTATGAGAATGCTTCCAAAGAGAACAGTTAAGAAAAAAGGGGGAGGGTTACACTTCAAATATTCCTCTACAAATGAGCATCTAGGCCTTCCTTGTTCGTCTTCTTGGGGACAGATCTCTCCTGGATTTACTTGCTGTTTGCATGGTGACTGTTGCATGGTGGTGTTCTTTTCCATAGAATTCAGTTCCTTTTCACCACCAATGTCTCTTCGGAGGTGCCTGTTCATGCCCCGTATTTTAGAATACAAACCAGCAAGGAAACATGGTGCTTCTTGGGATTTTTGATATGCTGGGGTCTTGGCTACAGACTGCATTATCCCACCATATACCTGCACATTTTTTCCAAATCTCAACAAGAAGCTCCCTTCCACCACCAGTTCACCTTAGAAATCTCTGTATTACTATCATTTTTTATTTTTAATTTTAAGACAGTATCTTGGGGTTATATTTCTGTAAAGAGATACCATGACTACAGCAGCTTTTAATTGGGGACGGCTTACAGTTTAACCCATAGTCATCACGGTACGGAACATGGTGACATGCAGATAGACATGGTTACTGGAGTGAAAGCTAATAGCTCTATGTCCGAATCCACAGACAACAGGAAAAGAGTGAGATACACTAGGCCTGGCTTGAGCACCTGAGAAGTTCAAAACCTCCCCGCCCCCCACCCCCAGTGACACACTTGCTTTAACAATAGCAAAGCTACTCCAACAAGGCCACACCTCCCAATAGCACTACTCCCTATAAGCCTGTGGGGACTTTCCATTCAAACTACCGTAGTATACTGCCAAGACAAATTCAAACGCTACCTACTTTAGCCTCTAGTCTAAATAGATTACTAGATTGAAAGTACATGCCAGTAACTTTCAAATAGTGGGCCGTTGGGATTTGTTTAATTTATTTAATTCAACTATAAGCCATATGTAGATGGATCATGGCTGTACCTCAACATTTGAGTGGAGATAGGATACATAGTGTACACAGTGAGTTCAACTACAGCCAGCCTAGGTTCCTTGAGACTATGAGACTATGTCTCAAAAACAAACAAACAGATAAAAACCACACTCACACACACACACATAAACACACACACAGCAGACAGACAGACAGACAGACAGACACACACACACACACACACACACACACATACACACACACAAAACTATAAAATATCAAGCAATTGCTTTTTTTTAAGAAACAAAAAAGTAAGTTTAACTGTATATATAGGCCTGAGAACAGCACGAAAATATAAGAGACTCCCAGAATTAATTATGTTTGTGTTCAAAGTTTGTTTTCTGTTTTGCCAACAAAATTAAAAACCAACTTGGGCAGGAAAGTGTTAATTTCACTAACTGGCTACAGCCCATCACTGGAGAACTCAAATGGAACCTGAAGGCAGGAGCTAAAGCAGAGACCATGGAGGAGGAACACAGTTTACTGGCTTGTTCTTAGAGCTGTGTTCAGCTACTCTTCTTATAGAGCTCAGGTGACCAGGGTAGGTTGATCAATGCTACATCATTCAACAATCAAGAGAATATCTGCAGATATGCCCACAGACCAACCTGATGGAGCTAGTTCCTCAGCTGACGTCCCTGCCTCTCACCTATGTCAAGGGACAAACAGGATGCGAAGAGTCCTCAACGTGCTTTGACCATCAGTTTGATGTGCGACCTGATAAAAGTGATAGTTTCAAAGAATTGCTTGTTTCCATGCGTTCTGATTCAGTGCCCATGGGAATCAATAATCTCAGCTTCACATTGTTGTCTTCTTTATGCATAGATACCCACTATGATAAGAATTATGTTAATATCTTCATAATATCACAAAACCCACTTTAATGTTTCATCAAATATTCTCAGATTTGCTAAATACTCTTTAATGATGGACACTCAGTAGAGAATTAAACTACAATTATTGCCTAAACTGGATACTTACATAATGTGAAATAATTTCCCCCCCCACCTACCAAGTTGAATGAATTATTCTAGTAAAAGGAAGATAAAGTGAAAATGATTTTCAAAAACAGTGACATTTTAAGTATAACAATTCTTTCTTCAGTCATTATTGGAGATACCTAAAACATTACTTTAAAAAAAAATGTCAATTCTGTGGATGAAAATTTGGAGGGTTTTGGTCTTTTGTTTTTCTCCTCTGGCTAAAGAATAGAAATTCACATTCAAGGGAAATTGCTATCTATTTTTATTTAACTATTGGTCATTGTATAGTTTAAGCTCAAAGCCCTCAGGACATTTAGAAACAGGGGCAACAGCAGCAGAGAAAGGTGCTAAGGGAATTGTTAGCATGAGAGACCATCACAGTGAAGATGGGAAAGATGCTCTGACCCAGAAGGAAAGTCTCAATGACAAACTGAGGAAGAAATGTCTTCTTGGTAATTGTCATTTTCTTTTCTCTCCCTCTCAGGGACCCATTTTGATGTAAAATGCAGCAGATGCAACTGTTGCTGTGGTGAATTCAGACAAGCAAGACAAGAGTGCAAAGTCCAAAAGTTCAAGTCAAGGTTCTCTCCTGAAAAGCTACACCTTTTTCAAAGAAAGGGGAGACAGGCTGATGGGGATCTGACTTCCTTAAAGGGTTTTAGAATTTCAGTTATAAACTCCCTGGAAAGAGTTTTTCTATCTCCTTTTTATAAAATCTGTCAATACTAAAATCTTTTAATTCTAGGTTTTGGCTAAAGGGAAACTTAAACCAATTACAGGCAAGAGTTAGAACTTACAGGTTAGTAACCCAGACAGTCTCTATCAGTGGAGTCCGTGGGATCTGATAAAGCCTTGGGAGACACACAAGGTGGGTAACTTCAGAAACAGAACACGAAAGATGCTTATAAATACAATTTCCTGGATAGAGAAAAGATGACCCAGGAAATAATCTAGGCAGTAAGCATCATGAATTTTGACTTCAGTTTTATTCCAAAGATGCTAGAGAACAGAAATGTTTTAAGAAAGAAAACCATGATTCGACATGATCTCTCTGTGAGGTCTCCTGAGAAATCATACTGTGAGGATGCTAGTTTCTTCCTTGCCAGTCAATTACTTTTATAGTTGTAAACCTCAATCAATGAACTTTCAAAGGGACATTTTAGCACATAAGGATCCATGTTTAAGACACTAAGGGCATGACTGAAAGTGAAGGGAAGTGGACAGAAACATCTACCAAAAAACCAAAGTATCTGTTAAGCAAATGAAAGTCAGTGTATTCTAAGTTACTTTTTTGTTGCTGTGGTAGAATACGCTGATTAAAATAAGTTAGGGAGGAAAGGATTATTTTGACTTAACACGTTTAGGTCAGAATCATCCATCCCCAAGCAAAGCCAGTGACAAACAGGACAGCACGCTGGAACTACAGAGATGCTGACTGGCTCACTGGAAGACCCATGCTTTGCTTAGTTAGCTTTCTTAGATAGCCAAAGACCACCTGCCTAGGGAATGGTGCCACCCACAGTGGGCTGGACCTTCCTATATCAATTAAAAATAAACACAATTCAATAGGTCAGTTCCTCAGATAAGTCCAGTAGATGTCAAGTTAACAATTAAAGCTAAGAAGGATCATGTCCTACCAGTTGTTCTATGATAATCTCTAACCCAATGTTTGAGTCAATGGAAAGTCCACTAAACAAGACAACCTTGCTAGATTCTCATTAATGGAAGATTAATTTTTAAAATTGAGACAGATATCATTATGAAGCCTAGGCTGGTCTAGGATTGGCTGGTTATGAATATATAATCTTCCTACTTAACCCTCCCTGGGATTACAAACTTGAACCACTACCACTAACTGTTAATATTTTTTTAATTGAGTTAGAGATGTAGTTCACTGCTATGAGGTACTTGCTAGAATGTACAAGGTTTGAACCCTCCCTCCCTTAGGTGGGGGTGAGGAACATTTATTTATTATAACAAATATGTCTTTTTAAAAATGACATTATAAATCAAAATTACAAGAAAATGTTTGATATGATGTTATACTTTAGTTTCTAGAACCATTAACAGCTTAAATACCTAATTTTAGTCACTTATTTAACTTACTTTTTGTTTTAAAGATTTATTCATTTTTATTTTATGTGTGTGAGTGTTCTTGAACATGCATGGTGCATGTGGAGGGCAGAGGAGGACGTCAGATCCCCTGGAACTGGAGTAATAGACAGTGAGGAGCCACCATATAGGTGCCGGGAACTGAACCTGCATCCCGTGCTAAAACAGCAAGAGTTCTTAACCTCCAAGCCATCCCTCCAGACCTTAATTTCCCTTTTAATATCTGAAGGTATTTATAACTTTAAAATAACACTGAAAGATTACCATCTTCCTAGTTTCTACAGCGTCCTGTTGAAGAGTCAACTTGTTTTTGTTGCTGTTGTTTTTAATCATATGAAATCCGTTCCGTGAATTTTGGCTAGCCAGCCCAGAATACCATAACAAAGGGAAAGAAATCTAGGCAACTGGGTAAGATGAGGAAACCTGATCCTTTCAGTAAAAATGGAGATTGCTCATCAGTATTCAGCCTCCTGATTTCTAGGAAAGCAACTTGAAAGGGAAACTGTGGCCGTTCTTCCTTCCCAGTCATTTTTTCCAAGGGCACACAGGGAATGTTTCCAACCTATTCCTAGAAGGTCCGAACAGCATATTCTAAGAGATACTACTGCGGGTAGGCTTTGATTCATAATTTCTATAGAGTTAGGTGTGGTAGCTCACTCTATGAGCCCAGCGTTCTGGCAACTGAGGCAAGAGGATCACTGAGCATTTAAGGCCAGGCTGATCTGCACAGTGAGTTTCACAGGAGCATGACTAGACGGTGAGTCGCTTTGCCCTACTACCAAGGGCAATGGGGGAGGGGGAGGGGAAATCCCAGAGTTTTCTGGAGAAATGTTTAAAATTTTCCTTGGGATTTGTTTCCACTGGTCTAAAATCTACCCTATTCGTCTATCATCTTTCCTGATATAAAATCAACATGCTAATTCAATTGATGTGCTCTTAGCAGACATGAGGTTACACTGGTTTTGTACTGAGTACCTATGTATGTAGAGGAAATCCAAAGTTCCAGAAATCTTATTCTTTTTATTTGTTTTGTTTGTTTGTTTTGTTTTTGAGACAAGGTTCCTCTGTTTTAGCCGTCCCTGTCCTAGAAGTCACCCTGTATACCAGGCTGGCTTCAAACTCAGAGATTTTCCTTCCTCTACCTCCTGAGTGCTGGGATTAAAGATATGTGCTACCACTGCCTGACTAACTTTATTCTTGTAGATATGGCAGCCCCTGCTTCTTCTGTTCTGAATTTCCTAACTGTAGAGAGCTTTTCCTCATGAGTGACATGGGCTATTCATATGGCACACTGCAGCAAACCCTAAAATTACAGGGATGCAAGTTTTACCTGTGTTTTAAAGCCCAATAATGTTCCTACTGTGTGCTTTTACTATTTTGCTGTGTTATAGTACAATTACTTGGGCTCTTACAGGTTCTTAAAAAAGAACAGAAACCAGGGAACCCTCAATGGACAATGGTTAACACACTGTTGCATTTTCTTCCCTGACCTTGTTAAATACCAGTTCTGAATCTGTCTGTAAAATGAAATCTATTGTGTACTGCATAGTGGCATCATATGTCAACAAAAAATAAAACCTACATGTCAATAAAAAAAACCTATGACCTATAGGAGAGAGTAGAATAGAAGGTGGGACAGCCGGTAGACAGAAAGGATTCTGGGATAGAGCCAAGCCCCAGAGAGGAAGATAGTGTCATGTAACTGAGGACCAGGTAAACAGTAACGCAGCAGAACTTTGAAATTAATAACAGGATAATTAAATTATAAACCAGTCGGGAAACATGCCCAGCTATATGGTCTAGTTATTTATAAATATTTGAGTATCAGAGTTGTTATTTCTTGGAGCTTGGGGCCTGGAGGTAAAAAACATGCTCTTACAGACTACAACGAAGATAATGGTCCAAGTCCAGGGAGTTAAAGGCAAGCTGAAGACAGACTCCAACAGTGATTGCTGAGCACACGACGAGTCCCTCCCTCTTTAAACACATCTGTGTAAAACCATACAGAACCAACCACAGTTGAGCTCGGTAACAGCAATGCCATTTTCATCTGTGGTGTATTTTGTGCAGCTTCTGTTCCTTGCTTGAGTAGGTTGGGAGGGTGACTGACAATCTTCATGAGGATCGTAACGGACAGTTTTACTCAATGAAAAGGCTGTATTTAACTCAGCTGAGGACGCACTATTTCTCTATAGTGTTCCAGTAAGCGCCTGGCAGTCGAAGCACTTCACCTCCCTGTCACTGTTCTGCATCTGCTAAAACACAACCAAACGTCAGATCACTCTGGTCTCCTTACTCTTACTTAGCTCATGACACCAAGAGAAAAGAGAAACCACCAGAAGGGAGTTTTGTCTCATTTTTTCTCTAGCAAATTTCTCTTTTCCTTATTACCTCAAATGACCCAGTCTCTTTCAAGAGCCACTTGATTTCTTAGCCAGGTGTAGTGGTGCATGTCTGTGATCCCAGCATGTTGGAAGTGAGGCAAAAGGATCGATAGTTAAAGGGTATCCTCAGCTAAGACTACTTGAAGTCACTTGGACAAGTCTCAGCAAGACATACATATTATATATACATATATATATATATTACCTTTTCAAGAATATCATTAGCCCATTCTCCACTTTGCAGTGTGTATATTTGTGGTATATGCAGATGTTCCTATATCTGTATGCCTGTATGTGCAGGTCAGAAGTTGATATTGTCTTCCTTGACTGGTACCCATCTTATTTTTTGAAACAGGGTTGCCCGCTGAAACTGGAGATCACTGATTGACTAGACAGACTAGCCAATGTGTTTGGGAGATCCACCTTTCTCTCCCTTACTACTCCAGCACTGAGGTTAGAGACATGTGCAGGGAATTTACATGAGCACTGGAGATCTGAGCACCAGTTTTTCCTTTCTGGGTTGGCACTGTACCAGCTGAGCCATTCTCAGCCTTGTCCAGTTTTTCCTCTCTTGTCTTTATAGCATTGTCCTTTCTCCTGAAATCATTTCCAGTCCTCCAAACATGCTCTAACACCTTTATTCAAGGCAATGACAAAATTTGCTTTGTCTCTCTAAAGTCTTTGCTCAGGCAAGCTTAATTTTTTTTTTAAAGTGTATTCCCATTTACGCTCAACACATCGAGCCCAAACACACGCCCTTGCTGAGCATGCTACAAAAACTGCTCTGGGAGTTTAGATGTGGCAGTTTGTGCCTGCGAATCCAGCACTTCAAGCACAGACGTAAGGAGATTGCTGAGAACACAGGGACAGCTTGGACTACATAGTGGGTTCGAGGACAGCCTGAACTACAGAGTCAGGCTTCATTTGGAAAAAGAAAACAAAACACAGTAATGTCTATAATGTCTTCAGTCTTTTTTATTTGATTGCCCTCCCGCATTTGACAAAATGAGCCATTCCTCCTCAGTACCACATCTCCAGTAATTTCCGACCACACTTCCTTCATTTCTTTTTTTAATTCTCTCTCTCTCTTTCTTTCTTTTTTGCCTTCTCCTTTAGAGTTTCTTTTTAGTCGTCTTCAGTCTCTCCTCTTCTGCTCATCCTTTCACAGCATTAGTTACTAAAAATATTTGCACTTAGAATTCTTACTATTCCATACTTTCATAAACAAGTGTGTGTTTATAAAATGTGTGTATGTGTGTGTTCGTGCACATGTGTGTGCGTGCGCACTTGTGTGTGTGCGTGTGCACACATGTGTGCACGTGTGTGTGCACACGTGTGTATGTGTGTGCGAGTGTGCACATGTGTGTGTGCACGTGTGTGTGTGTGTGCGCACACGTGTGTGCGTGTGTAGTGGTATATACATGTTGTGTGGAGAGCCTATTCCCATGTGCATAAATGTGACGATCAGAGGAAATATCAAGTGTAGACATTGGGCCTAGTTCTTCCTCCCAGGCCAAGGTTCCCAGAAATGACTTAAACTCAAAATATATTTACAAATCCCTTGGCCATAATGCTATGCTCTTTTCTGATTAGATCATAACTAAACATAACTCATTCTAATCTGCATTCTGCCACATGGCTGGTTACCTGTGCTCAGGTACCATGTGTCTCTCTCTTCAAATCTTCCCAGGCAAGTCTCCTGCACCCGGCTCTATCCCAGAATTCTTTCTGCCTCCCAGATGCCCCACCACCTAGTTCCTGTCTAAGCCATAGGTCATAGGCTTTTTAATTGACAGGCGATATATTCATACAATACACAAGATATTCTCTCTACACTCAGGTGTCTATTACTCTCTCACTAAACCTAGAGTTCGCTGGCAGCCAGGAAGTGTTAGAGATCTTCCCTGGCACTGGGCTTGCTCGCATGCCTGGGCTGGCTTTTTACTCGGGTGCTAAGGATTTGAACTCAGGTCCTCATGCTTGCATGGCAAGTGCTCTTCCGTCCTAGACTGACATTTTAAACCATCCTGGCCTCTGATTTCTCCTGTGGTGCATCTACCATCCATCTCTTACCACAAACTCTTCTCTCTCTCTCCAGGGGCTATTTGCACCTCTGTACCCAGCTCTTTGCCTCTTTCCCTGGCTCAGTCCTGTTTCATCTTTAGACATCCACTTCAACGCCACATTTAGAGGGTCCTTCTTTAACTCTTCTGCTCATATATACTTCCTTGGAGTTCCTCTTGTTCTCCGTCAGAGCAGAGCCATTTGACTTTGCCCTGTGGGAAGTATTGAGGTTTGCTGCTCCTTCATTATTGGTTGCCTCGTGACTCCCCCTGGCAAACGAAAGACTTAAAGCTTAACAAATTGATTTACTCAATGAAAGCTCCCAGAGATCAGGGACTGTCTTTGTCTTTCTTTCTTGTCCTACATGGTGAGGTTCTCACATACAGCATGCCCTCAAGATATTGTAAAACGATGTCTAAAGTTTAAGTGCTAATGTTTTATAGAAAAATAACTTTGAGATCTCTTAAACACGCTCAAATCTACCCCTAAGGAAGACTGTGTACAGATTATTACATCGTATTATATTTAATTTTTGTGTAGTGTATGCCAGCGGTGAGGGTCTGTCCCACAGTGCATGTCAAGGTCAGGGAAATTTTTCAAGAGTTGGTTCTGTCTACACACCATCTGGGTCTTGAGGTGATGGAACTTAGGTTTTCAGACTTGAGGGCAAGCACCTTTACCTATGGTACCACTAGGCCAGAATAAAACGGGAGCACAGAACTGGCAGTAATAGCACACCCCTGTTAGTCGCCAGCAGCTGAGAACTTGAGCCTGTGAATCATGAGTTCTATACCAGCCTGGGCTGCGAAGGGTTGGAGGCCAGCCTGGATTGCACAGTAAGGCTCTATGCTCATACACACCACATCCCTCCATAAACAGTGCAAATGGAGAATAAAAGTCTGTTTTCTCCCTGTTGAGTTGGCTACAGGCGCCAGTTTCCTATTTTTAATGTCCTTCTGGGTTCTTTAATCTCACTTATATAAATGCATTTGGCGTTTTTTTCCACCCTCGAAACCCTTAACTCCAAGGAGAAACCACCAAACTGTTGGGGGAACTCTAGCACTTAAAAACCAGCAGCTCCACTAGCTTGCTGGCTTTCCTTATGGTTCATAGCAAGAGTCAATCTCTTCCCTTTTCCCAGCCCCGCCCCGCTCTCCCATCTATCCGCCTCTTCCATCCCCCTCCAGGCTTAGTGGGTGCCTGAGTCCGGGTGCAAAGGGAGGAAGGGGAGAGGGAGACTTCAGAGCTCGGCACAAAACCGCCTCCTAACCCATTCTCCTGGGGACCGCCAGCTTTCCAACCATACTGGCAAAGCGTTTTCTTATCCAAAGGAAATCACATCTTCAGCTGCAAAGTAGGGACCGCAGGGGGACAGCCCGCGTGTTTACTCTCGTTGGCTCGCTCCCGCGCTGCTGCACGGACCGATTGGCTCCCCCGCTCCCCTGACGCTCACGGGCTCCGCCCCGGCGCGGCCATCTGCTCCGCGTGGGTCCTGGGGTCTCCTCCTGACCCACTCCCTCCGCCCCTCCCCGCCCCCACTCCTCCGGGCTCCGCCCCTTCCCCCCTCCCGGCGCCTCGGGCTCCGAATCTTCCCCGCGGTTGCCCCGGAGACGAGCCGATACCAGGCAAATAGGCATTGGAGAAAGAAAAGGGGGGAAAGCTGCACGACAGCCTGTTAACAAAGGAGCCATAAAAGCAGCCCCCGAATGTCTGGGAGAAAAAATCCGAAAGGGAACTAGCAATCACCCCAATTTAAAACCGGAGGGAGACGCAGAGGAAGGGGCAAGGTTCCCGTGGGGGTGGGTGCACAGATTGCCTTTTGAGCTTTTGGGAATCTCCTGGATGGTGGTGTTGGATCAGCCCAGTTGGCTTTTCAAGTTGGAACTGCTAATGAGGGATTCGCGTCCATCCTGGCGGCTGGGTTCTCAGGCCAGGCCAGCAGGCTTCCTTACGGGTGCTAACACGTTGGTTGGCAAGATGCATTTCGACGAAATGTTCCTTCCAGCTGCTCTGTGGAATATGGCTTCGGGATTGAATAATGTATCTAAAGGTACTGGACAGTCAGGAGATGAAACTTCACGCAACGATGTTCTGCTCAGTGACTGTCAAACAGCACTTGAACAAAGGGTTATTGGCTTGAACCAACTGTCCTTTTCACTCAAAGTGTGACCTATTTCCCTACAATGAACAGAAAATAAAACTGTTTGACAATTCCGAGCCAACATCAAGAGAAACGAACCATTCCCTCGACTGCTTCTCGACTCCATCGTTCACGTTGCACAGTCATTAAATGCAATCGCCGAAAGATGGTTTGGATGTTTTCATGAGCGGAAATATGGGTGGTAGAGGAATGCTTATTGAGTTGTGTCCTCTATCCCCTCTCCTTTCCAGATACATTAAATCAACGCGGGTCTTTCACACATTAAAAGCGTCTGGTACTTCGGTGACAAGGGCTGTAGTGAACGAGAAAGAGATCCTACACACGGCTGTAGAGCTTTGCCTTTAGCCTGGGTTAGACGTGGAGTCTCCAGGGATTTTCTTGCTGTCTCTCAACATTGCAGGCGATTTCTTCTGAGACTAGGACTCGGCCTTTTAGAATTTCCTCGCTGTTGCCTCTCTTCCAAGAGCACACTTGATGCTGTGCACAGACAAGTTCAAAATGAGAGTCCCTCCGATGTTGGCAGCAGGCTAGGAAAACAACCCATGACGACGAGAGTAGCTGTCTCCTAACTGTAAATATGGATTCGTACACTCAAGGCTCGGTCTCGTTTCACCACAGAGGAAATTTTAATTATGTCGTTTCATACAGTGATAAAATGCTAGCAAGTTTCGATCTTCTACAAATGGTCCTCACAGTGTTTTGTGGAAAAGTGATCGCTAATTGGAATAGCCGGAGAGACGCGATTTGAGGCGCTCCAAGGACCAATTTCAAAATATTTTATTTTACGCCTCTGGGAGAAAGGAAGGAGCATGGCTTAGGCTGCTTGCTGCTTTTGCATTTCCCACATCTGGCCTACAGACCTAATTCCAACTGGAGATCTCGCTAGATGAAATTCGATCTTCGTGGTTTAAATACCTTTCAGTGTGGGACGATTTAACAATTGCAGCAGTTTAAAAAAAAAAAAAAAAACAAAAGTAAAAAAAAATCCTTGCGCACTATCTGTGAAACCCTTATGGAGCGCGGAGGGAAAAATTCTGCTAGCATACAAATCCTACCCATTGTCTTTAACACTCGCATACACACTTATACACGTAAACACACGGGAAAGATGGGGGAGGGGAGAGAGTGGCTAGAGACAGACGCGGATATAGACCGGCTAGAGTCAATGCGAGTCAAGTTAAAGCTTTCTCCGCCCCCATCCATAAGTACCCCCTCCCGGGTTAATTAATTCCAAACAAAGCAAGCCAATCAAGAGATGCATTATTATTTTCAGGCCGAGAGAGACGAGAAGCACGTATTTTTTAATTGATTTATTTATTTGGAAGACATTAATTCTCGGTCTGAGGCTGATTTTCAAACCGTTTGCAAAGCGCGGCTCCATTGTTCGCCCGGAGCGCAGGCCCCGCCCCCTGCTTTGTGTGCGGCGCGCGGATTGGCCAGCTCGCGCGGGGGCCGCGTCAGCGCCCGCGAGCCCATTCATCTGTGCACTTGGGCGTTGGACCCCGCATCTTATTAGCAACCAGGGAGATTTCTCCATTTTCCTCTTGTCTACAGTGCGGCTACAAATCTGGGATTTTTTATTACTTCTTTTTTTAAAAAAAAACTACACTTGGGCTCCTTTTTTGTGCTCGACTTTTCCACCTTTTTCCCTCCTTCCTGCGCTGCTGCTTTTTGATCTCTTCGACTAAAAAATTTTTATCCGGAGTGTATTTAATCGGGTCTCTTCTGTCCTCCTCGCCACCCCCACCCCCTCCCTCCGGTGTGTGTGCCGCCGCCGCTGTTGCTGCTGCCGCCGCTGCTGCTGCTCGCCCCGTCGTTACACCAACCCAAGGCTCTTTGTTTCCTCTCTTGGATCTGTTGAGTTTCTTTGTTGAAGAAGCCAGCATGGGTGCCCAGTTCTCCAAGACCGCAGCGAAGGGAGAAGCCGCAGCCGAGAGGCCCGGGGAGGCGGCTGTGGCCTCGTCGCCTTCCAAAGCTAATGGGCAGGTAAATTCTACCTGTGGTTCTGGGCATTTCTTGGGTGTCTTTCTCTAATCTGAACGCCTCGCCTTCCCTCTGGTCGCGCCCGAGGTGCATTCCGGGGAGGGGAGCGTGGCCAGATCCTAGTCTGAAAGTTGAATGGGTAAAGATAGCCTAAATTGTCAATTTTTCATAGGAAGGGTACCCCACCACCACCACCCCCAAAGGAGTGGTTCCTAAGGATCCTGGCGAATTCTTGAGTAGACCGGAGGAACAGTGATAAATCGTTTAAAATGGCGTGGTTTGGAGATTGGTTGAACGTGACTAGTTAGATGCAACCCCCTCCCCAACGCCCCTCCAGCTTGCATTTGTATTTGGGGCCACGGTGGTGTTTGGGTGGCTCACGTATTTATTGTCGAGATTGGGTCTTCTTTGAGGTTTCTGGTGTGGTTGTGTGTGTGCGCGCGTGCGTGTGTATGTGTGTGTAGGAAGGGGGGAGCCAACGCGGATGGCGGTGGAGAAAGGCAACCGAGAAGGCTTGTCTTATTGTATCCAGAGGCTGTACGCCTTGGGTTCTTGGAAAGGTGGCTGCTTAGAGCTGGACAGGCAGCTTTTCCAAGTGCCCTGCCGTGGCCCTCCCCCCGCCTTTTTGCTAGCTGTGTAATTACACACCCATATGATTTTTTTACACGGTATCCTGGTGTGGTGGGACTCAGTGGGTTTTTGAAGACCCTTTCCTGCCTGCCAAGAGGGGAGCAGTTCTGGTGTTTTGGTCTGGACTGTTCGTGTGAGTGGCACCTCGGCCACCCTCGAGGATTGCCCGAGTGCTGCTGCGACCCAGGCAGAGAGCCATGGTTGGGTGGGCTCAAGAGGTCGGCCATGGGTGGCTGCTTCCCAAACACCGAGCACCCACCACGCCTCTTTTCCTAGAGCCAAAATAATAAGGCCTGCTCTAAACCTACTGGGGCAAGACGGGCTCTGTCAAGAGGCTCCAAACCCGTTAAAAATGCAAAAAGGAGCTGCCAGGGCGCACCCCGATTTGCAGAATTCTGGGCGAAGGTGGGCGTGGAAGCAGAGGCCAGACTTCAGACATAAAGGGTTTTTCCCCAGCCCTGCTGGTGGCCGAGCCTCGGAGAGGCCGACCGGGCAGCCACCTGAGCTTTGTTTGCGGACTCCGGGGCTGCGCGATCCCCGGCTCGGGGGCGCCTCGGCCTGCGGGCAGGGCCCGGCCAGGCAGGGCGGGGTGGCCCCGCCCCTGAGCGCCCTCCCGCCCGCGCCCCGCAGCGCTCGGCGCGGTGGAGAAGCAGCGCCCCCTGCCGGCGCCATGCGGGAGCGCGCAGCCCCGGGAGCTCCGGTTGCTCGAGGCGGAGGGAAGGGTAGCCTGATGCAGAGCGTGGGCTCCCTTCCGAAGGCCTCGGAATGTGGGCGACTTCTGTCCACTCCCCGGCCGCCGGGCACGTGCCGTCGAGCGGCCCGGTCCCTTCCTAAGCTGGTCCGGGTGGGCGGGGACGGCGCTGTCCGCCGCTCCGAGTGACGCTCCCGTCTTTTTTTTTTTTTTTTTTTTTTTTTTCTGCCCCGCAGGAGAATGGCCACGTAAAAGTGAACGGGGACGCGTCGCCCGCCGCCGCCGAGCCGGGCGCCAAGGAGGAGCTGCAGGCCAACGGCAGCGCCCCGGCCGCCGACAAGGAGGAGCCTGCGAGCAGTGGGGCCGCGACCCCCGCCGCGGCCGACAAGGATGAGGCCGCCGCGGCCACCGAGCCGGGCGCCGGTGCGGCCGACAAGGAGGCTGCCGAGGCCGAGCCCGCCGAGCCCGGCTCCCCGGCCGCCGAGGCCGAGGGCGCGTCCGCCTCCTCCACGTCGTCGCCTAAGGCGGAAGACGGGGCCGCGCCGTCGCCCAGCAGCGAGACCCCGAAAAAAAAAAAGAAGCGCTTTTCCTTCAAGAAGTCCTTCAAGCTGAGCGGCTTCTCCTTCAAGAAGAGCAAGAAGGAGGCGGGCGAGGGCGCTGAGGCGGAGGGCGCGACCGCCGACGGCGCCAAGGACGAGGCCGCAGCTGCAGCCGGCGGCGAGGCGGCCGCGGCCCCGGGGGAGCAGGCGGGCGGGGCGGGCGCCGAGGGCGCGGCGGGCGGAGAGCCCCGGGAGGCCGAGGCGGCGGAGGCCGAGCAGCCGGAGCAGCCGGAGCAGCCGGCGGCGGAGGAGCCGCAGGCCGAGGAGCCGTCGGAGGCCGCGGGGGAGAAGGCCGAGGAGCCCGCGCCGGGCGCCACCGCGGGCGACGCGCCCTCCGCTGCGGGGCCGGAGCAGGAGGCGCCCGCCGCCACCGACGAGCCCGCGGCGTCCGCAGCCCCCGCCGCGTCGCCGGAGCCGCAGCCCGAGTGCAGTCCGGAGGCGCCCCCAGCACCGGTGGCCGAGTAAGCTCCCGCGCCCTCACGGAAGTCAAGAACTTTTCCCCCCAGTTTGTTTGTTGGAGTGGTGCCAGGTACTGGTTTTGGAGAACTTGTCTACAACCAGGGATTGATTTTAAAGATTTTTTTTTTTAATTTTACATTTTTTTAAGCAGCAAATTTTGTTCTTTTTTTTTTTTTTTTTTTTAAGCCCCTTCCCCACAGATCCCATCTCAGATTGTTATTACCACCATTCCGACAGGCCGAGGACAGTTTTAGACAGCATCCTCTGCCTTCTTTCTTTTCTTTTACTTTTTTTTTTTTTTTTTTGCATCAGTATTAATGTTTTTTGCATACTTTGCATCTTTTATTAAAAAAAATGTAAACTTTCTTTGTCAAATCTATGGACATACCCATATATGAAGGAGATGGGTGGGTCAAAAGGAATATCAAATGAAGTGAGAGGGGCCACTATGGGAAATTGAAACAGTGCATAACATTGCCAAGATAATATGCCACTAAAAATGATGGTGGGTGTAAAGGCTGAGGGTTTTCTTTCTTTCTTTCCTTTTTTTTTTTTTAAAGAAAAGTTATTACGATGTATTTTGTGAGGCAGGTTTACAACACTACAGGTTTTGAATAAGAAGGAAAGAGAAAAAAATAAAAACACCAATACCCAGATTTAAAAAAAAAAAATCATAGTCTTAGGAGTTCATCTAAACCATAGGAACTTCTTGCTTATCTCCTGTTAGCTGTTCCAGTCAGTGACTTAGTAAACTACAAGTTGTATAGGCTTTATTGTTTATTGCTGGTTTATGACCTTAATAAAGTGTAATTATGTATTACCAGCAGGGTGTTTTTAACTGTGACTATTGTATAAAAACAAATCTTGATATCCTTCAGAAGCACATGAAGTTTGCAAGTCTCCACCCTGCCCATTTTTGTAAAACTGCAGTCATCTTGGACCTTTTAAACACAAAAAATTTTAAACTCAACCAAGCTGTGATACGTGGAATGGTTACTGTTTATACTGTGGTATGTTTTTGATTACCCCAGACAATGCTTTCTTTTCCAGTTGTCTTTGAGAATAAAGGAAAAACAAATCTTCAGATGCAATGGGTTTGTGTAGCATCTCGTCTCTCGTGTTTTGTAAATACTGGAGGAGCTTTGACCAATTTGACATAGAGCCGGAATGTAACGTTGCTTACAAACATTGCTACTCAACTCCTGCTTAAGGTGTTCTAGTTTTCTGTGAGCACACTAAAAGCAAAAAATAAATGTGAATAAAATGTACAAATTTGTTGTGTTTTTTTATGTTCTGAGGCTGACTTCTAGGTCTTAGGTTAATTTTTAGGAAGGCCTTGCATGCCATCAAAAGTACATTTGGCTGTGGTTTTTGATACGAAGTTTGCAAGCTCTGAAATTCACAATCAGTGTCTAATTACATATGTAGGAAGATCTTATACTGTGTCAATTGTTACCATTTATCTGCTTTTAATTTGCGTTTAAAACTGAACATTACTTTTACTGTAGTTATAGCATGCCAGAATAAGTCACTTAATGCAAACGTGGCTTGACCCTAAGACTATTTCAAATGTCTTATGAGACTTTCATAAACTGTTTTCTTGTCATTACAGGTCCAGAAACTTACATTTTATAATCAGTACCGAGTGTTGAGTTCAGACTGCGCAGAAGCCATGAAAAGATGGCCAAACATGTTTAAATGTTGATGGTTTATATAGAGTAAGCCTTAGCATTTGGCTCATTTCCAAACTGGTGTTGACATGATGTGCCATACTTTATGGACAGGTTTCTGTAAGGAAGTAATGGTGTTGAGTGGACATATCGTCAGTTTTGGACCATTAGCATAGCTGCAAGCTTTTTTTTTTTTTTTTTAAATCAAAGTGTTAGCATCTTGTTAATCAAATGAAAAGATAATTCTTTTTATATTAATCCTTACTAGTTTACTTTCTCCTTATTTTCCATCTCATAACTGGATATTTTTACTTCACTGGACCCTAAACTGATTTTTTTTTTAACCATTGCTTTATTAAATGCAAAATAGTCCACCTGTTGTGCTCTTGAGCAGGACTCAGGGTGGAGTTCAGGGTAAAGTTGAACCATATCTGTGGTGGCACCTCAATATTACATCATATTAAAAAAGGATAACAGCATTAGCTTTTCGATAATGCTCCTCTAATTGAAATAATGGATCAAAATTAATGGTTCCTTTTCTTTCTAAACACCGTCCCTGCTAATGAAACCAAGTAACATTTGAAAGAGTAAACTTGATCCTGAGTTTCTTGAGTTTTTTGGAAGATTAAAGTCAAACCTGGTAACCAAAGGACTGATTTGTGGGTCTTTCCCGCTTTAACCAACTTGTTCGAAACCCCTAGTTGGCCAAATATGGTGCCTGGTATGTAGTAGGACTCAACTGGAATGGGTTTTTTTAAAAAAAAATAATAACTCCTGAACTGAGTAGTTAAAAATACTGTGTAGAAAAGTATTCTATATTGCTAGGTTTGTTCTTTTAACCGCTGAGATTTATTAAGATGCATTATTTTGATTTTAATCACTGCCTAAAACACTTTGGGTGGTATTGATGGAGTGGTGGATTTTACTCCAAGTGGCTAAATGCAATTTGACATACTTTTCATCCAAAGTTTTGTACATCCTGTTGTTTTCTAATGGAAAAAAAATGTTAATATGGCTTTTTTGTACTACTAAAAATAGCTTTGAGATTAAGGAAAATAAATAACTCTTGTACAGTTCAGAATCGTGTTATTAAGTCTGTATTGGCAGTGTGTACAGTGGCATTTGCTGTGATTATGAACACTTTGGATTATAATAATCATTTGGTCCAATTCCTATTGCTTGTAAAAATAAAGTTTTACCAGTTGATATAATCAAGCCTGCTAAAGTAGGGTGTTTTACAAATTTTGTTTTTTAATTCAAGTTTTAGAAGAAAAAAATTAAGTGTTAAAGGTGTTACTGTCACTCAATTTAGGATTTAAAGGAGACATGCTTGATACTGTACTTAGAATGTAAAACCTTACTGAGTTACTGGCTAAGGCAAAACTTAGCAAATTGTCCATGTTTTTTTCCAAATATGGATATAAATTTAACTGAGCCTTGCCGATCAGGTTTAGGAGATGAGGCACAGTGCTTTCTGAATTTTAGTGTTAGTTTAGTTCCTTGAGACAGGCTCATGATATCATTCAGGTTGGTCTTAACTAGCAACCCTCCTGCCTGTACTAGGGTTACAGTAGTGTGCCACCAAGCACAGCTGAATTCCCTTTAAATAGATCCCTTAGGAGTTGGAGCGGGGTGTATGTAGTTCAATGTAGCTATACTTTGGACATGCTAAAAACTGGCTAAATACGTGGGCTGTTCCACCTTTTGAAAAGAATCACTATAGCTTGAACATTGTCCCTGCTCTGCTTCCCAGCCCGGTGATTGTACTCAAAACAGGGTGTAGTGAACAAATCCACAAATCTTTCAGTTCTTCCTGGGACTCAGTTGCAGTACTCGATATTACGCCCAAGAATGCCATTCTGAAAACGAGATGGAAAGATGCCACATGTCAATACCAACAGAGTTCATTTAGAGCTCTTTGTGGTTTTAATGGGTTTTTTGTTTTTTGTTTTGAGTATTAAATAAGGGCATAATTGATTAAAACCAATGGGATTACCTTTTCCCCTTCCATTTCCCCTTTACTCTAGTTACAGGCGAAGCATGAGCCATAAAATCAACTTTCACAGCTACATGTTTTCGGGGTTTTGTTTTGTTTTAGTTGTAGGGAAGTCAGGGCAAAATTGGAGCAATTTTTGCCCATGATTTCTTCATCCCCAAAAGCCTTTTTAAAATCTTCTTTCCAGGACACAGATTGGAAACACTTCTTTGTTTATACTTATGGTTCTTGTAATCCAAATGGTAATTCCTGGTTTGAGCTGCCTAATGAACTAACAGCTTTCCCTCCAGAATGGAAGTTAGAATCATTTGGGAAACTATTTTAGATGATCGCTATTTCTATGGCGAAGTTGTAAAAATGTTTTGGATTTTAGAAGCATCTAGTAAGAAGTTCAGGACCCCCAAATAGAATCTCATTGCCTATTTTTTTTGTTTGTTTGTTTGTTGTTGTTATTTCGTCTTGTTTTGGTTTTGATTTTTCAAGACAAGGTTTCTCTGTGTAGCCCTGACTGTCCTAGAACTCCTTCTGTAGAGCAGGCTATCCTTAAATTGAGAGATTGCCCCCACCTCAAAGAGGCGTGGTTAAAGGCACGCCCCACCTCTGCCTGACTCATTTGCATATCTTAACTTTCATCTTGGAGAAGTGCACTGTGAACTTTATGACCCCGTATTGGAAAGTGAAGAACCGCTCTTTTAGACATACTTACTAAGACCTCAATGTTCAAAAATAAGACGGCTAGCACTCTGTGGAATTTGGAGGTTAATTATAGGTTCTAACGCCACATTACAACGATAGCACCCTTCAAGCAACACAATATGAGAATACCACGTAATCAGTTTGTTTCTGTCCTTGAGAGGCTAAGTGGAGTTTAAATACACAGCAAAATGGCATGGTATGCCGCTGGACATACAAGGAGGAAAATGATGTAAAATCATCTCTATAGTAAACAATTTTAGGCTGAAGGATTCTGTTGAAAGATTCTGTTGCTGAGGCAGCTAAATTGATGTTTGCCTTGACTACATTGTACTCAGCAACACTGGCCCACGTTGAGCACATTCAAGAGAGCATGAGCCCCAGCAGTCCTTCCTGGTGACTAGGCGTACTGGCGCATCGCATCCTTATGCTACTTTCATTTGCTAGAACTCTGTACACTTAAGAGCTGGAATTCAGGAATGCCACCACGTCAGATTTTTTCCTCCTTTAAAGGCGGGCTAGATCTTGACTCCTGCTCTTCCTCACATGCCCTTCCTTCCGCTCATTCCTCCAAAAAGGAAATCGAGTCACCCCAATGTGCCATGGTGAAACAAAGTACCTTCGCCTCCTGCAAATAATAAAATCTAAGTACGCTCACGTCCCTTATAGAAAACAGAGTAGCACCTGCATATAATCACACGCACACATGCACGAACGAACACACACATACACACACACACACACACACACACACACACACAGAGACACTTATGAAATCAGGGGAGTTTGTAAATGGCAAAATTCTTACTCCAGGAGTCTATGAACTTTGATTCGACATGGTAAGGATGATATGTTGAGGCAATCAAAATTAATGATACTAAGAATGAGATGTAAATGCTCTCTTCTCTATCCTATCTTCTCTTTTTGAGATGGGTGTTTCTTTCTGTAGCTCAGTCTAGTCTTGGACCTACATTTCTCCATTAGGCTCCTTAAAGCTAGATTTCATTATTTTCCCTATTTTAATGCCATAAGATTGTTTTTAAAACTGGCTTTTTTTTCCCCCTTAATTTCCAGATCTAAGTAATTCTCAAAGGTTCTGTGGTTGGTATTAGAAAGTGCTTTAGAAGGGTAGAGATGATGGGCTAACCTGAGGAACTTAAGGTTTCCTGTTCCTCAGGTTTCTTCTGCAAAAAAAAAAAAAAAAGGAGAGAGGTTAGCCTTGATATACAAGGGCTCTACATGCACAGACTCAACAAACTGGACTTAAAATAATTTGGAAAATGTTTATGTATCTAGCATGTGTGGACATCTTTCTGTACTCCTTAAAATATTCAGTGTAACAAAGCACTTACACTGTACGAGGTATCACAAGGAATTTGAAAGGATTTCATCAGGGTGTGTGTGCATGTGCGTGTGCGTGTGTGTGTGTGTGTGTGTGTGTGCGTGCGTGTGTGTGTGTGTGTGTGTGTGTGTGTGTGTGTGCTTGTGTGTGTGTGTGTGTGTGTGTGTGTGTGTGTGTGTGATCCTATGCAGGTGTTACTCTGTTTTCTATAAGGAATTTGAGTATACTTAGATTGTCATTTGCAGGAAGTGAGGGAGATTTATGCATAAAATTAGCATAGCCTTATTTATTTATAATTAATATAAATTATTATATATTATATTATAATTATATATATTATAAAATAATTATATAAATAATAAATTAATTTTTTGGTGTTTGATGTGAAGTCTTCCATGATATAATTTCAGATAAATGAAAATGAGATGCATGGCATTTTTCTTACCCTTTAATAACTATAATGTAATTATATTTAAATGTTACCCAAATCCATCAGCATAATGCCTTCTTGTGTATGCTAAAAAAATGGAATGTACAAGCACTGGGAGCAGTCTTTAGCCTCTGGAGACATGTACTTGCATGTGGTGACACAGCACACTTTAAACAGAAGCAGTATCTCGGACCTGGTGATATGTTAAAAGGTTAACCATGAATAAGGGGCCACAGACATTTGCAGTGTTCAAAAAGACTAAGAATATTCTAGAGCCTGGTCTCTCCTGCGTCAAGAGTAGCTAGTGTGAAGAAGTTTGGGGAGGTTGAATTCAACTGATTATGAGATAACATGTCTTACTAAATAAAAACACCAACTGAAGTGAATTGTTTTAATGTCTTCAGTGAACTGCCAAACACTGGATGGGTACAATAGATAATTTAAGAAGGATTTTGAGATATCTAGCAATGTGTCTCAAAGTCAACTTATGGACTTAATCAGCTATATCATAAAATATTAATTATTAAATGGAAAATTAATAATGTATATCTTAGGGTTTTACTGTCTAAACAGACACCGTGACCAAAGCAACTCTTTAATTGGGGCTGGCTTACAGGTTCAGAGGTTCAGCCCATTATCATCAATGTGGGAATATGATGGCATCCAGGCAGGAGGCACTGAGAGTTCTACATCTTCATCTGAAGGCTGCTAGGAGAAGACTGGCTTCCAGGCTGCTAGGCTGAGGATCTTAAAGCCCATGCTCACAGTGACACACCTACTCCAACATGGCCACACCTTCTAATAGTGTCACTCCCTAGGCCAAGCATATACAAACCATCATATTCCACTCCCTGGCCCCCATAGACTTGTTCAAACATATGAGTCTGGGGTGGGGGGGTGATACTTAAACAAAGCATAATGCAAAATACATTTAGTGCAACTTCAAAAGTCCCCATAACCTGTAGCAGTCTCAACAATGTTAATCCAAAGTTCAAAGACTCTTCTGAGATTCATCCAATCATTTAACTGTAATCCCCAAAGCAAAACAGGAAACCAGCAGAGCAAACTCCAAACTCTACATCTCCATGGCTAATGTCAAAGTGGTCTTCGAATCTTCAATTCCTTTTTTATCTTTAGACTGCAACAAACTTCTTTCTCCTGGGATGTTTCCACTTACCGTTAGCAGCTTTCCTCAGCGGATAAACCACCGCTCTGGTATCTTGAACATCATGAGGTCGGCAAGGCAACTTCAGTGTTACAGCTTCTTGTTTCAGTGTCGGGGATCCACACATGATCTTCTGGGTTCCTCCAAAAGGCTGGTGTCACGTCTCCAGCTCTGCCCTCTGGAGCACTCTGAACTCAGGTTGATCCACTCCACTGCTGCTGCTGTTCTTGGTGGTCATCCCATGGTACTGGCAAATACACTGGGGTCTTCTGCTGTAACTAGACTTCACGAATAACCTCTCATGGGACTCTCTTCATGGTGCCAAGCCTCAACTCTTTTGCATGACTCCTTCAGTCCTGGGCCATCAACCACAACTGAGGCTGCACCTTCACCAGTGGCCTTCCATGGCCTCTCACAGTGCCAAGCCTCAGCTGCTCTTCGTGATACATACCCTCATGCTTCAAAACCAGTACCAACTGGACGACTCTTGCATACTACCAAGTGCAGCTGCACCACGAGGTACAACCTCGGCTATCTTGGAACACAGCTTCTTTGTGATTTCAAAAAACACTGCTGATCTCTTCGTAATCACTACTCTTCTTAGCTCCAGCTAACCCACATCGTCCCAGTGCTGGGGCTGGAACATGGCTGGCCCCTTGTCTATTACATCATCACCAGCTTTCTGTTTCCCAACTCCTTCACTATGTAAGCTTGGCTGTCCTAGAACTTGCTCTGTAGACTGACTTTGAACTCAGACCTGCATGCCTGTCTCCTAAGCACTAGGATTGGAAGTGTGGTCCACCAGGCCTGGATTTAAGTTCTTCTTCACCCAGAATTTGTTCTGATCTATGTTGGCCTTGAACTCAGAGATCTGCTTGTCTTTGCCTCTGGGATTAAAGGCTTGTACTACCATTCCTGGACCTAAATTTAGCTGGGTGGGATCTTACCCCAAGGTCACTACTCCCTTAATTCAATTTAATATCTTTCAACACAAGATTAATCTCCATTTCACTTCCTGGTATCCTGTTAATACTCGAACCATATATTTTACATTTTTTTCCCTCAGCTTGCTACACTTGTTTAAAATGCTCTTCATGAAACTTAACCAGAGAATAAAGTCTATGATGGGTGTTTCTGAGACTTCTTTGTCAGTGCAATTAGTCTGAGTCTCTTCATCTTAGCCCTAGGCAGACTCTTCAGACAAAGGACAAAACTAGCCACATTCTTCACCAATAGAGTCTCTAGGCCACATATTGAAACTCTTCACTGAAACTCTCTTGGGCCAAGTCCACACAATTCAAATCACTCTCAGTCTTACACATTCCTAGTAGGATGGCCCATTAAGCCCCACTTAAAGCATTCCACTGCTTTTCGAATCCAAGGTCCCAAAATCCACATTCTTCCAAACAAAAGCATGGTTAGGTCTATCACAGGAATACCCCAGTCCCTGGTACCAACTTTTGTCTTTGGGTTTTACTGCTGTGAACAGACACCATCTTATAAAGGACAGCCTTTAATTGGAGCTGGCTTACAGGTTCAGAGGTTCAGTCCATTATCATCAAGGTGGGAGTACGGCAGCATCTAGACAGGCATGGTGCAGGTACAGCCGAGAGTTCTACATCCTCATCTGAAGGCTGCTAGCAGAAGACTGGCTTCCAGGCAGCTAGGATGAGGGTCTTAAAGCCCACACCTATATGACACACCTACTCCAACAGGGTCACACCTTCTAATAGTGCCACTCTGTGGGCCAAGAATATACAAACCATCACAATGTATTATTTTACTCTAGTCTTTGAGACAACCAGTCCAAAAATTACAACAATTCAAAAATATCTCTTTATATTCCTTCTATGGTGCTTTGAATGAAAATGCCTCACATAGGCTCATAGGGAGTGGCACTATTAGGAGGTACCACTCCCTACTGAAGGGAATGTTACTAGGGGCAGGCTTTGAGATTTCAGACATGCAAGCCGGGCCTACAGTCATTTTCTCTTCCTGCTGCCTGCTCACCTGGATGTAGAGCTCTGAGCTACCTCTTCAGCGCCATGTCTAGATACCTACTGTCATGCTTCCCAACATGACGACAAAGAACTCTGTCTCCAAACTGTAAGTCAGACTAAATTAAATGCTTTACTTTATGAGAGTTGCCACGGTCATGGTGTCTCTTCACAGCAACAGAAACCCTAAAACACCTCCTAATATTTGTGTGTGTGTGTGTGTGTGTGTGTGTGTGTGTGTGTGTGTGTGTGTGCAGCACTTAAACGGCAGGCAGTGTGTGTGGAAGTCAGAGGAAGCAGGTGATAATCATATCTCTCCTGTCCTGTAGGTCCTGGGGCTCATGTTGTTCCGAGTGTCTTTTTCTCTGAGCCACCTCACTGGCCTCCTTCCTGCTCTTTTAAGAGGTGTAAGTTATTGTCAAGATTGCTTTTCATTGGCCTCAGTCTTGTAGGCATGAATTACATCCCTAGTCCACTTTCGTTTTCCATTGAGTTTTTTGAGACAAAGTTTCACTCAGGCTGGCCTCAAATTCTTGATTTTCCTGCCTCAGCCCTTGAAGTATCTGGGGCTATATAAGGTACGTGTCACCAATGCTCCCTGGCATCTCTGAAAATGAGAATCAGCTTAATGCTCCAAAAAATATTGTTAGCATATGCCTTCTTTTTACATTGTTTTATGTTTTTGTTGTTGTTTTCTGAGACACTCTTAGGTAGCTCAGGCTTCTATGTAGCTGCGGGTGACACTTTCTGATCCTGTCTCCTTCTCCTGAGTGCTAGGATTGTGGGGACACACTACTATTCTGAGTTGGTACAATGCTGGGCATTGAAGCCACTACGATACAGCTAGCACACATTCCCCTCTGATATTCCTGAGTTAACATTTTCTAAACCTATATTTTATCCTTGGTGCCTGTTTCCTTCTGGGCATCCCTCCCATAGGGCCGCTTTCCCTTTACACCTAGATTTTGGCAGGTCTCACTGCCCTGCTCCTTTATGTGCCCTGTGTCCTATGCCTCTCTAATGGAGGATTCTGTTCCTTCCCTTCTCTGTGTTTCTTCTCCTGGAATCTTCAATGTCCCATTGCATTCTGTCCCTCTGCCCAGCCATTGGCCATTGGCACCTTTCCAACTGGGAGCAGGCTTCCTTTAGCCTACCTGCAGGACTCTGCAAACAGGTTTATTTTTTTTTTTTTTGAATAACACAATTAGCATGAGAACACAAGCCGCTACAATGTATGAGAACTCTAATGCAAATTTATTTAAAACAAACAGGACATACAATACCAACTAGGGTTTCTATCTCCAAATACAGTGACAGAAATGTATAACCTCTAAGCCAGTTTTACAGAGAAGAGTGAAAGGAAAACTTCCATGTGAATACTAGGATAAGAACCCCCAAGAAGTTACAGAGAATAAACAAGTCCAAAATAGTTAATCAAAAAACGTCAAAGAAATGAAATCACTTTCTGATAAAAGTGCTGAAGAATTTTAAGGAGATGGGACGTGTGTAACCATAATAAAGTGAACATGTAGCAAGCTCAAAGCCGACATCATTTATAGAGAAAAACTAGGAGAATTTCCACTAAAATCAGGAACACGACAAGAATCTTCACTCTCTTCATACTTGCTATCAATATAGCACTTGATGTTTCAGGTAGCAATAAGACAAGAGGAGAGGAAAGGGGTACGAACAGGAAAATATCTTAGAGACTCTACAACTAAAACAAAACATAATGAAAAGCAACTTTGTGGAAAAAAGAAGTTTATTTTAGCTTATTTATACTATTTTACTGATTTATACTCCACCATACAAGAAAGTCAGAGTAAGAATTCAAGTCAGGAAGCTGTGACAGGAAGTGCTTCAGAGACCTGCTCTGTGCTGCTTACTGGCTTGCTCCCACTGGCTTGCTCAGGCTGCTTTCTTAGATCATCCAGGACCACTTGCCCCGGGATGGCCCCGCTCACAATGACCTCACCTGAACATCAATCATCAATAAAGAAAATGGCTTCATCGGATTGTTCACAGGCAAATCTGACAAGCGCATATTCTCAATCCAAGTTCCCTCTTCTCATTTATTAACTAATGGACACATACACTATTTTCATTTTCTAGCTATTGTGAATACAACAGTAATGAAGATGCATGAGTAAGTATCTCTGCTGTAGGATGGAGACCCGTGCTAGCTGGTTCTTGTCAACTTGACACAAGCCTAAACGTATTTGGTGAAAAGGAATCTCAATTGATAGGAATCTCAATTGATGGATCTCTCTCTCTCTCTCTCTCTCTCTCTCTCTCTCTCTCTGACTCTGACTCTGTATTTTTCTCTCTCTCCTTCCTGACATGCCCCTCCCCCATATATCTGTATATAGTTGAAAAAAAATCACTAGCCAGCACAAGAAGAACACAAAGCATCTTTTATTTCCATATGATATTATCCTATAACTAAAAGATCTTAAATACTCCACCAGAAAACTTGTGCAAATGATGACTGCATTCAGGAAAGTAGCAGGACAATCGATTAACACACAGAAATCAGTTCCTGTCTACCAAACGCAAACGTAGAGGAAGAAATCAGGGAAACGATCCCATTCTCAATCGCCTCAAAAAATATCTGAAAATAAATCTAGCCAAGGAAGTGAAAGACTTACACTAAAGAAATAAATTGACAAAAATATCCGATGTCTTGGTTTTCTGTGATAAAGACCAGGACCAAAAGCAACGTGGGGACAGTCTGTTTACATCTAAGATTTCTAATCTGTCGTAGGCAAGTCAGGGCAGGAACTCAGACAGGACCTGAAGCAGAGGCCATGGAGGGAATACTGCTTACTTACATTTGGATTTATTTAGTTTTGCTTGTGTCAAGTTGGGAAAAAAATCTTACCAAAACAATTGACCTGTCATCAACTTGACACGCCAATGCAATACTTTTAAACAATAGCCTTTCCTTTCCTGCTTATCTTTAAGAACTCATATTAATATCAATATCATGCTATAAAACACTCCAAGTTTTAAAAGTTCCACAGTCTTTAAAATTCAATATCTTTAAAATATAAAAAGCCAATTACAGGCTACTACAAAATCAAGGTAAGTTAAATATTTTCTTACTCCAAGAAGGAAGAACCAGGGCAGAGTCACAGTGAAAGCAAAAGCAAA
>JANHMN010000019.1:17887688-17909176 GCA_030674055.1 Rhabdomys pumilio
ACCTGCCTGGTCAACTTAATGAGTTATAGGATACCTGGGGTCACATAGTGAGACCCTGTCTCAAAACAAACAAGCAAACAAAAAACAAAGCAAAACGAAAACACAGAGAGAACTAAAACAATGTCCTTAATCAATCAATCATCAATGTGTCTGTATAATAGAGTGTATTATGTAACTTAGAAAACTTGTTGTTTAAATGGTGGGTGTATAAAGAATATATATATAGAATATATATATATATATTCTACCTATGTATAATGGGTGTGGGGGAGAAAGAATATATTTAACTACTTACATGTGTAAAAAATATGTTTAGAGAATATACAAGAGACTGAGTAGTTAGGGCCCAGGTGTAGAATAATGCTTAGTGATTTCTCTTCATGCCTGGAGAAAATTTGAACAATATGATTGCTTCATTTTAAAAATAAGGTAAAAATTCAAACTTGATGAGTCTACAAGTTATATGTCCCAAACTAAAAGAAAAGAGGGAGATTTGATTGCAGCAAATTTAAAATCTAATTTCCTCGAAATTATCTTCCTGACAGTGCTAATGTTCATGTCACTTGCGCTCAGTCAGTAGAAAGCTTCCTACTCACACTGAGACAAAGGCCGAGGGTGACCACCGTGGATAGGCAGGTTTAAAACTAGATCTTTTTTCTAATAATATTCTTTTTTATTTTTTGAAATTATACTGTAATGACATCATTTCCTCTTTCCCTGTCCTCCCTCCAAGCCCTGCCAAATACCTCTTCTTGTTCTCTTTCAGATTCAAGGCCTTCTGTTCTTTAACTGTTGTTACATATATGCTTGTGTGCACATGTGTATGTGAGTGTGCATATATACACCTATGTGCTTATATTCTCAGTCCATATAATGTTACTTGTATTTATGTTTTTAGGGCTGATTACCTGGTATTGGATAACTAATCGGTGTGCTGTTTTTTGGAGAACATTATCCTGTCTTCTGCTCTTACCAATTTTTGTTTGCCTGTAGTTCTTTGTCTAAAGCCAAGGCCTCCTGAGCTTTCCCATGGCAATATTAATGTGTTCATTGGTGTTGTCTTTGTTCAGGAACTGAGTCTTAAAGTGTAAAGAGATGACCTACAACACTACTGGTTTGCAGTAACAAAAATGGAGAGGAATCAAGCCCGATGGCTTCTTCTTCTTCTTCTTCTTCTTTTTTTTAAATTTGAAACCAGAGACAATAAAATATGGGTGTTTGAGAAAGTAGGTCTGGATGAGAAGAAAAAGAAGGTTGACAACATTTCCATACAAAATGAATAAGAAGTAACAAGAGAACAGATGAGCTTGTGAGATTCCATCACTGCCATCAACAAGCCAATGAGGTTTTTCTTTAGAGTCAGTGCACAGATCCAGGACTGATGCTGGAGAGCCAGGGAGTACAGGTATGGGAGAAAGACAGACGGTGCAAAGATGTTGCTATGAGGATTACAGCTGAGAGCCACACAGCCCCATTCAGGGATCAGCAAAGGATGGGAGACAATACAGATGGCCATTGCCATGAGTCCAGAGATGGAAATGGAGCAAGGGAGAAGGTAGGCAGTAGAAAACAAAGCAATTATTAACCTAAACACCTCTAAGTATTAAAGCTTTCAAACATGGGACAATTTGGGTTGCAGATACAATCTACACCACGACTGGCAGTGAGTAGCTGTCTCTCATGGAAGCTGTTAAAAATACACTTTCAGTGTTCTGCTGTTCAAGTCCACTTAGAATGACTATTAGTCACTAGTGGCTATTGTTCAAGTCCACTTAGAATACTGTGCCATGAGCCCACTAACTATCTTTTATAGATGCAAATAAAAATGCATAGGTAATAATGTCCCTAGGTTTTGATACACTTATTAGGGCATTTATTTCAATGAAAAGACAAACAGTATTGACGCCATGGGAGACATCTCAGAATAATCCATTATGGTAGCATATATGAGTTGTCCTAGTAGTTGAGAGGCAGAAGCAAGAGGATCAAACGTTCAAAGCCATCCTGGGCTACACAACCAGTTCAAAGTCAGTGCAAGTAACTTCACGAGAGCCTGGCCAAAGAAAGAAATAGATGAAGAACAGACCAAACCATGGATCACCATTTGTATAAACATGATAGCAACAACTAATAATTACAGATGATGAAAAGATGAGATACTTTCAAGCTGGAGTTGTGTCTCTGTTGGTAGAGTGCTTGCCCAACACGCACTATTTGACCCTCCGTGCCTCACAAACCTGGTGTGTGGTATATACCCATTATCTTAGCACTCCAGAGGTACAGACAACAGGATCAAAGGTTCAAGATCATCCTTGGCTGCATAGGAAACTCAAGGCCAGCGGGGCCATATGAGACCATATCTAAAATCTAAATCGCTTTCAAACATAACATTCAACTGTGAACTTCTTAAGAGCTGAGATCACATTTCAACTTATTTCTCAGCCCAACCTCTGCCTATTTGTGTCCCTGAAACTCTACTGATATTTAGAAACAATTGGGTCAATAGGAAGGGATGGCACTTCTTGTTTAAGTTCTTGGTTAGTCTTTTGCTGCATTCCTGATTTTTTTTCCCCCTTGAGAGGATGGGCGTATTCTTTTCTGTTCCCCTCTTAGTTAAAAGAACAAACTATTTCAAATTCCTTAGGAAAACAAGCGACAACAAAACCACACCAGCAACTTCCACTCTCATGTCAGCTTTAAAACAGCTTGGGAAAGGTCAGCCCACTTCACTTCCGTCTATTGTGGCATTTACCCAGTTCCTGATTATATTACAGTCTGGTGGTGGTTTTTTAAAGGCAATCCCTTTATTAGTTTTGGTTTTCTGAGCAACATAAATTAACCAGGAACTTTCTTTTTTCATACTGAATATTATTTGCCTTGGGAAAAGAGTAACTTTGATAAAAAGAAAAAATGAGTGCAAGTCCCTTGTCAGGGGGACTTGTCAGGAACGTGAGTAGCAATGAGGTGGAACTGGTTGCAAAGAGGACAGAAGAAGCCAAGGACCGATAGCTCATGATGACGCAGAGATCACCCAGAGGAACTGTGTCTCTGTTCCATCTCCACCACCATCCTGTGGTCCATTAAGCTCTACATTTAAATTTGTTGTCTTTACAGCTATAGACTCCAAACAGGTGTCAGTTTGCTTTGATTCCTATTGCTTTGAAGTTATTGGTTTTTGGTCCCAATTATCTAAAAATATTCGTTCAGTAGCTGAATGAATGTGACAGGTCAAAAAAAAAAAAGTTCCTAAATGATATACCCATTTTATACTTATCATTTTATCATTTGAAGTTTACTTTTCAACTGCCAATTATAATTTTTAAATGACTGCGATTTCCTTTTTGATATCAAGTATAATCCATTTTTACATGTTACACAGGCAAAGCTGATAGATAAGTGAGATTCAATGTATACAACATGAAAGGGGAATTGAATACCAAGATACTTCCCCAAATACAAAGAACTCAGAGCAGCGTGGGCGTGATGAGGAAGAGATAATGTGGGGTATGGCACTGTAGGGCGAGGCCTTGTGAGGGAGGCATTGTGAGACAGGCATTGCCGGCAGGCAGAGGCATTATCTACATTTTGGCTCCAATCCCCTTTCCTCCACAGCCCCTGCTGGATCTGCAATCACCTACCACTGTGACCCAGCATCACTTCTTTCTAGATTTTCGATGATGCTACTTACCAGGGGATGTTCTGGATGTGATAAAGTGTATGTGTATGACTGGAGTTTAGGACCCGAGTTTCCAAATGAGCAAGCTTAGGGACAGGAGTGCGAGCAGTGATGACGCACACACATTCTGCTTCCCTCAGGTGAGCAGCGTGACCCTGCCGATTTCCTTGGCCTTTTTAAGCTTCACTTTGCAGTAGCACAACTACAGCTGACCGCTGGCATTGTGAGAATTAAAAGGAGTCGTTAGTGAAAAGCTCAGCACTGACGTCATTACCTAGCAGACAGAACACTCAGAGACTCCAGGGTATAGTTGGCAGTTTTTAAATTTAGGGAAGACTCTAGATGAAAAGCGTAAAAATGGTGGAAGTTGTAAAACAGTATCCTTTTCCAGAGACAGAGACAAAGACAGGAGTTTTAGACAGTGAAAAAACAGAATGTAAATGATTTGTCCAAATTTGGAAACAGTCTTAATTTATGAAAATTGTAAGGTTTTTTTTTCTTATTTGATTTTGTTTTGTTCTGCTATTTTAAACGGGGTCTTGTGTAGCCTGGGCTGGTCAGGATCTTGGTGCATAGCCAAGGCTGGCCTGGAACCCCTGATCATCCTGTCTCTACTGTGTAAGCTCCAAGTGTATGAAGCCACACCGAGCTAGAGTTGTAACTTTTTAAAGTGAAGTAACACTTCTTACTATTTACTACTTTGTTTTATGGCATAAAGTAGCATACAGATTTAAGGTCACCACTATTTTTAAACCTGATTTGATTTGGAACACATTAAAGGTAACATATGTTTTAAATAACACATTTTAAAAAGCAAATGTGAGGAAAATACAGAGAAATTCCAGACTAGCTGATATCTACTCTGATTAAAGTTTAACTAAGGGGATTTCAAAGGTCACTAGATCTGCGTAATTTCTCAACTTGTGATAGACAGGCTGCCTTGCTATCCAACCATACTGTAAATGGAGCTTGTGTGAGTGACACAGTGAGTGTGCAAAGGACTCTGTTAACTGATAAGAGCTTAAAAAGTGAAGAGAGGTGCCTCAGGCTTCTTGGTGGCTTCCAGAACTCTTTCCAAAGTCCATGATTTTGGAATAAAAATTGATCTGCTAAATTTAGGCCACTGATTGATTAAAATCATCAAACAAATAAAACTGATCTAAATCTTTAAAAAATATTCTTCCCAGGCTCTATAGTTTGTATCCTCAAATTCATACGTGTTTTAAATGGTACTTTGAATTGGAATTTTTGGGGCCAGAAATTAATTCATTTGTGGATTAATGGATTAATAAGTACCCAAGGGAGTGACTTTGCTATGAAACAATACTCTCGGGGCCAGGGACATTGCTCAGTCAGGAAAATATCTGCCATGCAAGAATGAGGTGCTCTGGTCCCAAACATCCACGTCAGAGGCTGAGCGTGTTGCTGTGTGAAGGTGAGGGTGGAAGGTGGGCGAGCAGACAGGCTCTCCCTGAAGCTCACAGGTCAGCTGATCCAGTGTAAGCGTCAAGCTCATGTTCAGTGACAAAGCGTCATTCACTAAGAATGAAGAGAGCCGTAAGGAAAACCAGAGAGACCTCCATGTGTATACATGTGCACACACCCTGCATGCACCCTGCCCCACACGCCACACACACACACACACACACATACCACACACACACACACACACACCACACACACCACACACACACACACACACCACACATACACACACACACACTGAGCATGCACCCTGCCCCACACGCCACACACACACACACACACCACACACCACACACCACACACACACACACACACACACACACACACACACACACACAATGGAGAAAAAGACAGACAGACACAGAGAGAAAGAGAGGCAGAGAGAGAACTTTGTGGGGATGCCTATTGCTTGCCATGGATGCTCTCTGCCATATCAGGGTAACAAGAAAATACTGAGCAGATGCTGAACCAGTGCCAACTCTTCTATGCTTCTATGGATCTTCCAGCCTCCAGAACTGAGATCTAAATAAACTTCTTTCCTTTATAAATTATTTGGTCTCCCAGCTATCCCACTCCTGGGCATATACCCAAGAGATGCTCCACCATCCCACAAGGACACGTGCTCCACTATGTTCATAGCAGCCTTATTCATAATAGTCAGAAACTGGAAACAACCTAGATGTCTGTCAACTGAAGAATGGATAAAGAAAATGTGGCTCATTTACACAATGGAATATTACTCAGATATTAAAAACAAGGACATCATGAAGTTTGCAGGCAAATGGATGGATCTAGAAAATATCATCCTGAGTGAGGTAACCCAGATCCAAAAGGACATGCATGGTGTGTACTCACTTATAGGTGGATATTACCTATAAAGTATAAGATAACCATGCTACAAACTACAGACCCAAAGAACCCAAATAACAAGGAGGGCCCAAGGGCAGATGGTTGAATCTTTCTCAGAAGGGGAAATTAAATAGATATTGGAGGTGGATGGATGAAAGGAACTGGGTGGGGTAGGGGAAAGGGAGGGGAGGGGCAGAAATCAGATGTAGAAAGAGCAGGGGAGAAAGAATGAAAATCTGTGTGTGGGGGGGCAATCTCTGGGACATGCTAGAGACCTGGAATGGAGACAGGCCCTAGGGCGTCTATGGGGGAGACTCTAGCTGAGACTCCTAGCAGTAGGAAATATGGTGCCTAAAGTGGCCACTTCTTGTAGCCAGGCAGGACTCCCAATGAAGGGATAAAGACAGCAACCCACCCACAAAACCAATGACCCAAAATGTGTCCTCCTTACAGGACTGCAGGGCTAAAAATAGAGCAGAGACTGCGAGAATGGCCAATCAATGACTGGCCCAGGTTGAAATCTATCTCATAGGCAAGAACCAATGCCAACTCGTCATTGCTTCTGTGGATCTTCCAGCCTCTAAAATTGAGGCTAGAACACTATTAATGATACTCTGTTGTGCTTGCAGACGGGAGCCTAGCATAACTGTCCACTGCATGGCTACACCCAGCAGCCAACAGAAAGAGATGCAGAAACCCACAGCCACATATTAGATAGAGCTCCAGGAGTCTTGTGGAAGGGTAAAAGGAAGGATTGAGGGACCAAAAGAGAATAGGGACTCCACAGGAAGACCAGCAGAGGCAACTAGCCTGAACCCTTGGGAACTCTCAGAGACTGAACCACCAACCAAAGAGAAAGCATGGACAGGACTTAAGGCCCCTTCACCCTCTGCACATACGTAGCAGTTGGGCAGCTTGTTCTTGTTATGGGTTCCTCAACAACTGCAATAAGGGCTATCCCTGAATTTCTTGCCTGCCTGTGAATCCCATTCTACTGACTGGGCTGCTGGCCTCAGTGAGGGAAGATGCACCAAGTCCTACAATGACTGACGTGCTGGGGGTGGGGGGCATTTACCTCTAGGTTTCCCCCTTCTTAAAGAATAAGAGGAGGAAGAAATAGAAGGAGGAGCCACAAGAGAGGGAACAGGGAGGAGAGGGAGGATGACATTGGAATGTAAAACGAATAAATAAATAAATAAATAAATAATTTAAAAATAATTAATTTGGTCTCAAATATTGAGTTAAAGCAGCAGCAGCAGTAACAGAACAGAACCCAGGAGTCTCTCTCTCTCTCTCTTTCTCTTTCTCTCTCTCTCTGCCTCTTTCTCCAAAAAGAATTTTTTAATGGACACAAAAGGAATATATAGAACAGAGAAAACCATGCATATCTAGTTAGACAGCAAAGTGCTAACTCTACCAAAGTTATCTAACAGGTCTCAGGGTGGGAGACGAGCAGCAGCCCACTGAAGAAGTACAGCCTTGATACTCAGTGACATCATAAAGCTCCAGCTGTTTTGCAGCTTGACAGACAGCTGTCATACCCAATGGTACACATAATGCTCTCCCATCTCACTGTTCACTATGTGAGACCATCATTTAGGTGCCTCAGAGAAATGAGGATTCTTTGGAGAATTGATAGCCTGGAGAGAAGAGAGGCCACTCATAGGGCAGCTGAGAGGCTGGAGAAAACTAAAACCATATACCTGTACCAAACAGAGGTTGGCTGGGGTGAGGTGTTACTTTTGCATTGGGGGAAATGAATTTAACTGAGCTGTTAGGCCCTGTGTTCTTTGTGCTTAATAACAGATAGAATGTCCATGTGCAGAGTCTTTAGGCTTTTGTTTGGTTCTGTCTTGGTGATTCACTGATGTCATAGTCATTGTGACCCCACTGCTCTCAACTGTCTTTGAAGGGCAGAAAATGTCATTTACTTACTTGGTGTTCCTCAAAGCATATAGCATGGTGCCAGGGTTAAACAGAGTTTTACTGAATGTGGCTAGGATTTGTAAGGCAAAGGGAACAGGGACACAGCAGTTCCCTGGACTGTTCTTCATCCTTTTCTATATGCCACATATCTGCCTTTCCATTTGTCAGAGCTTGTCAACACTGTGTGCACCTACACTTCCATTCACAGTCCACACACACACACATAAAAGTCTTTGAAATTGCAACCTGTCCCAGTGCAGAAAAAGCAAAGCAAAACAAAACAAAACAAAACAAAACAAAACAGAAAGCAAGCTGTCTGGCACTGAGTGTGCTGGCACCCAGAGCAGTAATCTGTTGGTAATTTTGCAAGGTTTCTATGTTGATTACATTTGGGCAGTGTCCATGTTGCTGAAGAGGAGTCCACACACCACCAGCTGCCCCAGGAGCAAGGCAACATCTGCACAAACACATGCAGGGATTACCTTGACAATTAAAAGAGCCGGTTCCTGCTAATGCTATTGTCAATGATCTACAATAATGTCAATTTAAATGAAAATCCAGTGCTACTTTCAGAGACCATATGGCAACTGAAGCTAGGGCCCCACTCTCATAGTAAGAAGACCAGGTTTCTGCTATAGCTTTGCCAACTACTAGCTGTCAAAGACAATGGTTGGCAGACAAATACCCAGATGGAAAGGTCTTGCTGCTGAAGTAGTTCAAAGAAAAAACTCTGAAGAAAACAGCACATGTTAGACTAAGAAGGAGAGGATCAGACATCCTCACGGGGACAGACAACTCTCAGAGAGTCAGACAGGGAAGACAGTACTTGAAGAGAACCTTCTGAGAAGGGTTGCCAGAGAAACAACTCTCAATGTTAGTGGTTATAATAGTCTAAGTGCTCTTTAATTAAAATGATCATTAATTAGTTGAAGCATGCAATAAATCGAACACTATCCTTCCAATTGATCTAGTTTTTCATTAACCTCACTCAAGGTAATGCCAACAAGCCAAGCACTTATTATTACATGTATTTATTCATGTATGTGCATGTGTACATATGTGGGCACAAACGTGTCGTGGTATACATGTGGATGTTAGAGAACAACATGTGGAGGTTAATGCTCTTCCTCTACCCTCTGGATTTGGGACTTTGAACTCAAGTCATCACTTGGCAAGCAATGTTTTACTCTCTGAACCATCTCACAGTCCCAAAGAATGTGGTTATTTTGTTTTCTTCCATAGGAATAGAACTTAAGGTCTCACACATGATAAGAAAGTGCATAAAAAGAAAACATTATTGTATCCTGTTGAGGAAAGAGACTCTGGAACTGAGGTCCTTGGAGACAGGCCTGATCCTCAGCATCATTTCTTTGTACTTGAGTTTTGAACAAAAAATTCCAGAGTAGCCGGGCAGTGGTGGCGCTGGTGGCGTGCGCCTTTAATCCCAGCACTTGAGAGGCAGAGGCAGGCCGATCTCTGAGTTTGAGGCCAGCCTGGTCTACAGAGTAAGTTCCAGGACAGCCAGTGCTACACAGAGAAACCCTGTCTCGAAAAACAAAAACAAAAACAAAACCCAAAACAAACAAATAAACAAACAAACAAACAAACAAAAAAATCCAGAGACTCGGGTTGTGCAGAATGAAAAAGGCCCACAACTCATGAAGATTCTCAGTTAGATGAGCTGAGATGGTGTCACTTGATCAAAAATTGCTTTCTAGCCCGGTATCGTAGCATAAATCTGTAATCTCAGCTCTCAGAAGGCTAAAGCATGAGGATTGCTGTAAGTTTAAGGCCAGCTTGGGGCACACATTTTGAGATGCTGTCTCAAAACAAATGGAAGAAATAAAAAGAGAAGGAAGAAAGTGGCCACAGCTGTCACTCAGCTGTTAGGAGCACCTGCTGCTCTTGAAGACCTAACTTCAGTTCCCAGCCCTACATGGTGGCTAACTATCCCCTGTAATTCCAGGTTCAGGGACTCCAATACCCTTTCTGACCTCCATGCGCACCAGGCGACTCATGATGGACATACATGCATGTAGGCAAAACACTTAAATACATAAAATTAAAATGCATAAATTTTTTTTTTATAAAAAAGAAAGGAAGAAAAAATGCTTTCTAATCCTCAAACAGTTCACAGTGAGAAACGAGCTGGAAGGCAGAACAAAACAGAGACTCAAGGACGAATCTGAGAGGAAGAAAAGAAGGTTAGAAGAAACAGGGGAGCAAGAAAGCAGAGGAGAGTCAGCAGAAAGCAAGAAGGCAGAAGAGAGCTCAGCAGAGTACAGGAAGACAGAGGAGGGCTCAACAATGTCTGCCTCATGCAACTGGCCTAGATAAAGACTCTGTTCTGGAATGCAGAACAATGGCATTCTCTGCAGGGTCTTGCTTTTCACAGATGTGAGACCAGTTTCAAAGGGAGCTTCTGAAGGGAACAGGTGACTTTACCAAGCCAAGGAAACTCAAATCAGGCACTGTACAACAGGGAACACTGTTTTAAAAAGAGATATACCTACTTTTATCACTGATTTAGATATATTCTGGCTCTTGTTTTGTTTAGCCATAACAGTCCACATTGTTATGACATTTATTTTAGATACCCTGCAAAGTTTTATAAAAATTGAGTGTCTAGTAACAGAAGGTAGCATATGCTTTTAATTCCAGAATTCAAGAGGCTGAGGTAGAAAGATTGCAGAGTTTGTGGACACCGTTAAAGAGCAGTGCTGCTCTTCAATGCTGGCTCTGAGTGTGCACCTATGTGCCTTGTGTTCCCACCTAACCCCTGACATCAGATATTTCTAAGCAAACCCTTTTCAAAACAACTAAAACAAAACCTCAGTCATAGTCAGCAAATACAAAGATTATGATGAAAACAGGTTAAAAATATAAATAAGTGTTCAACTTCCCCTATCTTCTCCTAAAAAACAGACATAAAGTACATCTACACCCAGAAATTCTCAATGATGCTTCTGCTTAAAGAAGACCCAGTGACAGCATCAGCTGACAGAGCATCATAGGTGCTGGAACATACAGAAGCACACCCTGAATGAAGAGTTATGGGAATTCATGATTGCTGAGAAAGAATTAGAGTTCCCCAGAAAGACACCCCCTTAATTGTTTTCCAATACTAAATAATAAGACCTTAAAAACATACGGATATAAATAATAGCAAACTGACTCAACAGGCTGCATTTATTTTCTTATATCATGTATATGTAACAAACATTATTAAAGAAAAAGAGGTCATGAATTTGAGAGGGAAGGAGCATGGGAAGGGGAAGAGCTGAAGAAATGAGAAGAAGGGAGAGGTGATGCCATTTCATTAAAAAGTTGAGACGACATGAATTTATGAGATGGGAAGAGAGGGGGTAGATCTGGGAGGAGCTGGGGATGAGTAGGGGAGGGAACCTGATCAAATCATACTATGAAATCTTCACAGAATTGATAAGGTGTCTCAATGTTAATATATGTATAAACAGTAAAATGTTTTCATCAAGTTTTTCATAATATACTGTGCACATAAGAATACAATCATTTGCCTTAAATGTGTAAGTAGACATATCCTCTTTACAGAGTGCTAGCCAGCATGCCTGGCTATCGTCTGCTATAGTGCTTGCCCACCAGTTTTGTTACTATGGTAAAGGAAGAGAAGTTTTGACTGTCTTTGAGCAAGTATTTTCAACTTCCTTGTTTGCCCTTGAAACAGAATCTCACCGTGCACCCTGGATTGACCTGGAACTCAATATGTAGACCAGGCTGACAGAGACTCTGCAGTCTCTGCATCTTGTAAACTAGGGTTAAAGGTATGTGTCTCATACTGGAAGCTTAGCTACGTGCTAAGGAAGTCAGGGTTGTTGGAGGAGAATTTACAGCCACTAATTTACTAAACCATCAATTTATAAACATTTGTACTTACATCCATGGATAAACAGAGTTTCACCCATCGTAAAGGAAATCTTTTTGCAGCAAATGAAGACCACTACAGAAAAACACAACCAATCAAAGGGCAGACATGTGGATCCCATTCCCAGTGAATACACCCACAAAACACTCCTGTACATTGTGGTACATTGCAGAAGAAGAGGTAGAAAAAGCCAGTGAGATTGTGTCTCTTAGTAACATCTGAAGCTGAACCCCCTTAAAATCTCAATAACATGACTGTTCAAATGTGGTATAACAGGATAACACCAATGGACATGTCAAACTGGATGGAGAAAATTCATGAGGACCAAAGCAACCTAGGAAAGCTGGGAGTGGGAGAAGTGGTCTTCTCTAAGGAAGAACACATCAACTGATCGTCCTTGTACCATATAGTTGGCCCTGAAAACATATATAGAAGTACCATTATATCAACTGAACCAGCTTTATTTAGGGATATATAAAGGAACATATATATAGAAATATGTATTATGCAATAGCAATTATTGAAAAAAAAGAGGCCATTAATTTGAAGGTGAACAGTATATGAGAGGGTTTGAAGGGAGAAAACAGAAAAGATGAATATAATTAAATTATAATCTCCAAAAGGAAGAGAGACAGAGAAAGACACACACACACACACACACACACACACACAGAGGAAGAGGGAGAAGGAGATGGAGGGCTAAGTGGAGGGGGAGGGGGAAGGGGGAGTGAAGAGGGAGAAGAGAGGGAGAGGGAGAGGGAGAGGGAGAGGGAGAGGGAGAGAGGGAGGGGGAGAGGGAGAGGGAGAGGGAGAGGGAGACAGTTATGTCAGCACATCTGGCTCAATTCTCTTCTAATTCTTCTCAAATAGGGAGAACTATGAGCAACTCTGTGGTGATATATCAGAATGATGGTGTTGTCCTCAGGATGCTCATTTAAGATTTCCGGTTCTTTGTGTAGTCTCTTTAGATGGTGTGTGATTTCCACCCCGAGATTAAAGGAAACGTCTTGGCATCATATAGAGCCGAGAGAACTGGATTCAAATTCCAATTCTGGCACATAAACCTTGGACATGTTCTAACTCATTTCCTTGGCCGGGACATGAACGAATTCTGCTGCTCTGGCTGCTTCTGTGGGCACAAGATCCTGATAGCAGAAAAGGACTCTGAGTATTAATATTTCTCATGATCTCTGTGCTATAAGGACAGAATAAGGAGTAGGGCCGACATACGTAGTAGTGTCTGCTTTCTACCACAATTCAAGTACAGTGTAGCTCATATCTCTGTCCTCCAAACAAAGTCCATTTCTCTTAAGGCAGACATACACACAGACTAAACCTCCCCTAGTTTAACTATGAGGAATGTTGCTTTAATTTGAAAAAATTTTTACAGATGTATTTATTATTATATTTGTGGATAATAGGTTCACCTGATTCAAGTTTTATATAGTTTAGGCTGGGTGTAGTGTCTCCAGTCTATCAACCCAGTGCTCTAAGGGAGGCAGAGGCAGGTATTTTTGTCAGTTTGAGGACAGCTAAGAAGTCATAGAGAGACCCTGTCTCAAAAACAAAACAAAACAAAACAAAACAAATTACGTATTTTAAACAGATAAGCAACAGAATGCAGGCTTCTGCCTGTGACCTAGTTTCTAGCTAACAGACAGCTTCTGTCTGAGTGCCTTCTATGTAATTTTTGCTTTCATTGGGTGTATATAAACTTTAAGTCTCTTTTACAGCAAAATCAGCTTCTTTTGGTTTCATGTAAATGGTGACTACTTCTTCTACAGAATGACAAGGGGCCCAGGGTCAAGTCCTGGCTTAGCAGCAGAAACAAGGTGAGACTTTGTAACTTTAAAGCAAATACTGCAGCTGTGTATCAAGGTCCATGACCTTAGCGCTTGAGAACTGGGTCCAGCATAAAAAGTTTCTGTTTCAATGAAGAGAAAGGAATGGGAAGGAGAGGAAGATGGGTGTGCCATACTAGGGAGGCTAGATTAGAAGCCATTGAAAACTTATGTAAGTGTAGAAGGATAAGAGGGAACAAAGGCATGTCGGGGAGGAGGTGCTAGTCCCTCGTGTCCGGAAGTGGCTCACTTCCTGAGCCAAAGTGCTATGAACTTTGGCTCACTTCCTGCAGATAGGTAAATCCTAATCTAAGGAACTCAGGGGTTCTCACCAGCCCCTCACTGTGGCTCATGATGAACTGAGATACAGGCAGGAAGGCAGGACAATACGAGCCCACAAAGTCATGTTTACTTCTGGGAAGCATAAATAAGTGTCCTTGGAGGCTGGCAAGATGGCTCAGTAGGTAAGGACAACTTAAATCCAATGCCTGGAATCCACATAAAGGTTTAGAAAATCAACTCTACAAAGTCATCTTCTGGTCTCCATATCCACACCCTCCTCAACCATATCACATCCACCCACCCACGCATACACACAATAATAAAAATTTAAAAATGAAAAAAAATCCTTACTTTAAAAAAAAAAAAAAAACAATGGCCCACCTGACACTTTTCCTCTGGGTGACCTGCGCTGGAAGCAGAGACCACAAATGAACTTCTTAGCAGGGCTCTCTCTCTCCTAAGGTTGTGTGCCCATCCCCCACCCCTTCCCTCAGGCTTTACTTTAAACAGTTTTTACCAAGTAGCTCAGGCTCTTCTTTTACTTCCTATCTGCCTCAGCCTTGAGAGCTGAGATTACAGGCATGTGTTAGCACGCCCGGCCTGAGGCTGACTGCAGAATGGCCTTCAGACAATCATTTTCATCACCTCGTGACAGTACATACAGCACTTAGGAGCTCTCTTCTTAGCCAGTCTTCAGCTAATTAGCCTGTTCTTGAAAAACGAAGCTTCTAAGATGATGTAAGATATTTTGCCAGAAAATTCTTGGAACTTGGGAAGGTCTGTTTGTAAACAGCTGGCCTGCTATCTGTTCTTGAACGCTGTGTTCTTAAACATACGCACATACAGACACAGAGCCCTCCGTCGCCAAGCAGGGCCGACACTGGTGGCTGTGTTAGTGGCTCGAATCACAAACACAGTGCTATCAGCCCTTCCACAGTAAAATCAGAATTCTAGTTTGAATTTTAAACATCCTTCTAGTTTTGTTTTTACTGTATTGTCATCTGAACTTTTCTCCTTCTTTCAGAGCTTCTCATTGTGTGTAGTTGTTTCCATGCTCTTCCTTCTTCCTCTTTCTTCTTTTTCTTCTCTTTTTGGATGTTTTGTTTTTCTAAGACAAGTTCTCGTGTATCCCAGGTTGGCCTCAAATCTCTCATATATCTGAGGATGACCTAGAACTCCTGATCCTTCTGCCTCCACCTTCCAAAGGCTGGAATCACCAGCACAGGCCACTATGCTTTCGCTGTTTCTGTTTTCTTAAAACAAAAAAGTAACCCTTAGAAAGAGCACTCATGACCAGCATGTGGAAGGCAGGGGAAAACCTGCAGAAGTCAGTTCACCTCTATCTTGTGTGTCCCACAGATAAAACTCAGGTTGTCAGGCTTGTTGACAGGCACTAAGATCCTTTACATGTTAGTGTTCTAAAGCCATCATCTTTTCTTTCTATTTATTCTTCTCTCATACAATATATTCCAACCTCAGCCTCCCCTCCCTCCCCTTCTTCCTTTCCCTCTCCTCCTCCCATTCTCCCTCTTGCCTCTCTCCTCCCTAAGTTCCACTGCTCCTCCATTTTCTTCAGAAAAGAGCAGGTCTCCCAGGGATATAAACCAAACATGGCATAACAAGATGCAATAAGACTAGGCATAAACTCTCTTGTCAAGGCTAGATAAAGCAACCCATTAGGAGAAAAAAATGTCCCAAGAGCATGAAAAGATTCAGAGACACCCCGACTCCCATTGTTGGGAGTCCCACAAAAAATCCAAGCTAAACAACCACAAAATGTGTGCAGACGACCTAGCACAAACCCATGCGGGCTCCATGATTGGCACTTCAGTTAAGAGAATAGTCTGGGGCCAGTGATGGTCCAATGGGTAAATGTGTTCACTGTTAAGCTTGACAACCAGAGTTCACCTACTGAAACCCATGTAGCAGAAGAAAAAACACAGCTCACAAAAGTTGTTTCCTGTTTATACATGGAGCATTTGGGTGTGCACACACACACAGTAAGAAATACAATTTGTTTATATACATGTTTTACTAAAGAATAACATTTTCTAGTCAGGGGGACATGGGTAACAGCTAGCCTGTCACCACTCAGAAGCTAAGGAAGCAACTAAAACTCTTTTTTTCCACATATCAATTCTCTATCAACTTTTCTACACTACATACAAAGTACTAACTCATTTAATCCTCATAACAACTCAGAAGTGGGTGTCAGTACCAGTCTCGCTTCATTAATTGGGAAACTGAGGCACAGAAGAGAGGGGACTTGCTGGCAGGAAGCAGCCTTTGTAAAGTTCTGTTTGCTTATTTTTGAAAGTTGAGCAAAATTGGAAGAAAAGTCGGTTATTTCTAAGTGCCAGAGCTAATTGTATAATTCCATACTGAGCTAAAATCCATGGTGAGAATTTCTCTCTAATAAAAAAAAATTATAAAGGTAAAAAAAGAAAGTTGAGGATCCCCAGAGTAAAGGTTTCTTTTAAAAGGTTCTGAAATGTCACACATTAAAGACAAATTATTGAATATAAAACACTAAATAGTGACTGCAGAGCCAAATCGATGAGAAGCTAAAGAGATGTATTTATGGTAAATCCATTTATCCAGCAGCTCTAAGGGGTGGGTGCCCTGAAGACATGAAGGAATGCTGGCGGCAGTTATAGGAAGTCACAGTCACACACCACAGGGTTGTGAAGAAACTGGCTCACACCTGGAATCCCGACTACTTGGGAAGCAGAGACACGGGTATCACAAATTTGCAGCCTCACTGAGCAACGATATGAGTATGAGAGGCCAAAACTACTCCGTCTTAGGGACAGCCTCCATCTTAAAAGACAGCAACAACAATAAAAGCCTGAGAACTTGACCTGCAGCTGAACCCAAGCTGCACCAGGTCCCAGGAAGGACCCTACGGCTTGTCCTCTGTCCATACCCCAGAGTTACTCCCTAAGTACTTCCTAGCAACAGTTAATCAAAGATTAGTCTGATTGTTTCAGATGTACTTTCAGACAGTTTGTGATTGTTCGCTGTCTTGCTTCAGAGCACCCACCTGTCAGCTTAGAATAGTCATTTGATGCTTGCCAGGATGGACACCCCCACACTTGCTCCCATTTCCTGTTTTTTTGTTTTGCTTTTTTCAATATAAGTTTCCTTTTATTTTGAGATTGAAAACAGTGGAATGAAGTTCCTTTGTGGCTGAAACAACTTTCACCGGAACCCGGAGTGCTCATACATCCAAAGAACCTTGTCCCGATGAAAGTTTGGGGCTTCTTCACCGAACCATCCTGCTGAGTCAGGGTCAGCGGTGAATAGGCCCAAGTTTGAGCTTGGATAAAGAGACGCTAATGTGATTGCATCAGAGTCTTAGTGGTCTTTTGGGGTTCACAAATGCTTCCTGGCATAAGTATAAATCCAATCTACACGACTTGCTCCGAAATAAAAAGTAAGAAGGGGCCACTGTACCCAGCTCAGAGGTGGAAGACTTGGGCACCAGATATTGAGTTCTGAGTTCAGTGCCCAGCACTGCAAGGGATGAGGGCAGGGGGTTAGCTGCAAAGAGGAAGCATGATGTATGAAGGTGTGAGAGATAAAACGGAAGGTGTGAAAAACCCTTTCAGACAGCAGGAAAAGTGAAAGTATGTGAAAAATGTGTGCAAGAGGAAGAGACCCCGAATTGGGTTCTGAAGAGCAAGAGCACAAAGAGTTGATAAAATGAGGCTGGGCTTCAGGAAAAGGGAACAAAGGATTGGAACGGTTGGGCGAAGAGTTTGCTCCGTGCGGTTAGACGACACAGGGTCACGTGCAGCTCTGAACCCAGAGTCAAGTGAGGCAGACACTAACACCCCCACGTTAGGCTGCCGGAGGTTGTGTGATCATTTGTTCAGCATAGGGTTTTGTTCGTTTGCTTGTTTGTTTGTTTCATTATTCTTGGGTAATGGTTCAAATTGTCAACTTTACAATATCTACAATCACCTAGGAGACAAACATCTGGGCATGTCTGTGAGGGGGTGCCTAGACTGTGCCGATTTTAAAGCTATTTTATTTTTCTATTTAGTGCACATGCAAAAGATAGTGAGCACACGCAGTTTGGAGAACAATTTATGTGAGCTGTTTCTCTCCTCCCACCTGTCAATCTGGGTACTGAACTCAAGCCATCTTGTTCAGCAAGTGCCTTTACCCTCTGAACCATCTCTCACTGGATCAAGATTGGGTTAACTGAGGTAGAAAAAACTGTCCTAAATGCAGATGTGCGTACCTTTTATAGGCTGCGTCTTGGGTTGCGTCAAAAGGAGGAAGCTTCCCGACTGTGGATTCCAGGTAACAGCTCTCTCATGTTCCTGATGCCAGGCCTTCCCCACCATGACGAACCTGACCTCAAACTGTGAGCCAAGATAAGCCCATCCCTCCTTAAGTTTTATTTTGCCATAGCAACAACAACAAAACCTAATCCACTCCTGTATACTTCCAACTTGTGTTTACTTTTGCGTTTGAACACATCTCTTATACCATTATCTGAAATTTTTATTGGAATACAAGCTTCTTGAGTTTGGGTAATTTTATTTCTTTTTTATTCATCTCCCCACCCTGCTTGAAGCATACGAAGCAACCAATAAATATTTGTTGAATACACAGAGCATAACCAGAAATGCAGTTATTTCAAGGCCTCAAAATTAATTAATTATAATTTGAATTTTCCAATTAGCTGCATATAGACAGTTGAATTCACAAAAAGCATACCAGAAAGGTAGATTCTTTAAGGCATCAAAGTTGATCATAATTTGATGTTTCCAATCAGCTATGCATAGACAATGTTCTGTAACCTATATTCCTATGTTCATGGAATCACTTGTCACACATTTAAATGTTCTAATCACATATTAATATATAAAATGTGCCTTGCTGTGACATTTTCATACATGTACACAATGTATTTTGATCAAACTCATACCCTACCTCCTTTGTCCTTTTTTATTCTCTTGCCACTTCTGCTCAACTCTTCCTTCTTCTGTTTGCATGGCATTTTGGTGGCATATATGTGTGTCTACATGCTAGTGTGTGTGTGTGTGTGTGTGTGTGTGTGTGTGTGTGTGTGTAAGAGAGGAGGGAGGGAGAGGAAGAGGGAGAGGGAGAGACTCAGTGAGTTTTATAGAATTTGTAGGGTTTGTATAAAAATGGGCCCCCTAGGTCTATAGGGAGTAGCACTATTAGAGGCATGGCCTTCGGGAGTAGGTGTGGCTTAAATGAAGTGTGCCTCTAGTGGGTGGGCTTTGAGGTCTCAGTTCACTTCCTGCTGCCTATCAATCCAGATGAGAACTCTCAGCTCCTTCTCCAGCAACTCGTCTACCTATTTGCTGCCATGCTTCATGCCATGGCGAAAATGAACTAGACCTCTGAAACTGTAAGCCGGCCCAATTAAATATTTTCCTTTGTAAGAGTTGCTGGGGTCATGGTGTCTCTTCATAGCAATAAAACCCTAACTAAGACAGGGTTGTTAGCAAGAACATAGGCACATTGCTAGGGGATATGAAGAAAGAGGTTTTCTCCTCATCAATCATTAACTATGTATAAATCCCCAGCGAGCAGCCCACTCACATGTAGGCATTGTGCAAGCAATCATAGCTGCTGTGAGTTCAAGAGCAGCAGCCATGTCTGGACGTCGGCAGGAATGAATGGATTATCAAAACATATGGTCTGCGGGTACAGGAGGGGTCCTACCCAGACAAGCAGAGTGACTGCTCACAGTCTCTACTTTCTCTTCAGGGAGTGCATTGTTTGTCCTGTATCCTCTATCCCAACATGCACAATGTTTTTGTTTCTCTGTGGACACCAAATGTTCCGTATGGCTCACCAAACACTTTTATTTATGTTTTCCTCTCAATTTAGTTTAATGACTGAGATTTCGTTGCCTCTCCTTTTTTCCACTGAAAACACATTTTTAGAAGTTATCTCCGTGCTATCTCGTATGGGTCATTGTTGCAAGGATTACTGTTTTGATTTTAAATGTCACATTGGCTTCATTAGGCATAGAGTTGAAATTTGTTGTCAGCTTCACCCAATCGGGGACTGCTCATTCTGTAAATGCATTTAGCTGCCTTTCACACTCGCTGTAAACACTGAGACCAGTCATGAAATGCACTCTGCATTGTGTAGTAGTGTGAAAGTGTTTCCTACGGTCAAGTGTGGTGGCCTCATTAGTACTCTGGAGGCAGAGGCAGGAGGATTACTCAAGTTTAATATCAACCCAAGCAATACAGGAATAATCTTGTGTTGAGCTGTTGAGCACCTAAAAAAGGTGCTTATTATGGACACTGTCAAACACTGATTCGGTGGACAGATAAAGGATTTCTCCTGTCTGTCATCCAGTACTCATGATCAACTCTGATTGATTCCCTTCCCTCTTCATCCCTCTGGGTCCCCGAGATTACTCTGGAGAAAATTCCAGATGTCACATTATTCTGCATGTAAATATTTCAGACTACATATTTAAAGATTGGGCCTCCTCTAAATATCATCCTAACTCTCAATCTTCCAGTACTGAAGGCCACAGGAAATCATCCATGGCCAAATTTCACAGAATAAATACATTTATGCACATTTGTGTTGAAGGATTGGTCTCTAGCCTGCTATACTGGAGAAGCGGGGAGGTCAAATCCAGCAGAAGGAAGTTTAGCAGTTGAGTGTGCCCTTATTATCAGACTCAGCAAGCTTCCCATTTAACTTTTCCTTTACAAGATTTTTTTTTATTATTTTAATTATGTACATGCACAATGTACATGCACAAACCACGGGGATGTTAGATCCACTGGAGTTTCAGGCAGCTCTATGCTTCCCAACATAGGAGCTGGACACTAACTCCAGCCCTCCTAAGGGCAGGGTTACTCAGCCACTAAACTGTCTTTCCAGCCGCCTATTTTTCTCTCTTGTTTTCTGGCTGCTGTGATATAAGCAGCTTCTTCTGCCATGTGTCCCCAGCATGATGTATGACCTCCATACATGTCCAAACGCAATGGGGCCAGTTAATCATACATAGGAATCCTTGAAATTATGAACTAATATAAACCTTCCATTTTATAAGTTGACGTCTGAAGTATTTTGTCATGGTGATGGAAAGCTGGCTGGCTAGGATACTACATCCAGATTTATTGCCTTTCAGAAGGCGAATGTTAAGCTGACTAGATCACACGAAGGCTTGGAAGGAGTGATCACTTCCTTTGTTGAAACCAGTAACGGACTTGGAACCATAGACAGACAGGATTTCCCTAAGCTGAGACAACGTTGGTGAATCATGGAAGCTCAGTAAATACTTGTGGACTGAGTAGGTTGCTATAGAACTGTAAGTAGCTGGGGCTAAATCTCCATGGTAGTGCAATTGCCTGCAGCTGGGAGTGAAGAATTACTTACCAACTCTGTAATAAGAAGTGCACTCTGTCTCCATCTTTGTTAGGCAGCAGCTCTCCCGAGTTAGATAGTTCTCTGGCTGGTTTCTCTCTCTCTCTCTCTCTCTCTCTCTCTCTCTCTCTCTCTCTCTCTCTCT
>JANHMN010000019.1:17918671-17957408 GCA_030674055.1 Rhabdomys pumilio
CCTTCCCTTCCCTTCCCTTCCCTTCCCTTCCCTTCCCTTCCTTTTTATGCCTTCTTTGAATATTGACCCAACTCCAAAGCTTTTGACCCTGCACTGTGCTCTCTCACGATCTTTTCTGATGACCCCGAACCCTTTCCACATCTGTTTGATGGCTTCTGCTCATGTGGATTCTACCTGAAAAAACATCTGCCTTCCTTTTTTTGGTTTCCCTCCTTCCCACTGCTGCAATCCACGCCTTGACTGCCCTGTTAGTTTTCCCTCAAACTCAGTAAAATGGTTCTTAAGCTTCCTTCTTAGTCTATTCTTAAATTAATGGAATTAGGAGTTCACAAAAGGGACCCCCAGTTGCCTATCTGCAGGATAAAAGCCACCCGAGAAACTCTAAGCATTATTGCAGAAGTAAACCAGAAATTCACAGCCCCATTCCATATTAGCTTTGAATAATGGTAATAAATAAATGTCAGAGTATAGTTACCCTCCCCACTCCATGACCATCTCAGGGAATGACCTGTTCCTATCTCTCCTCATTTGTAGACTTACCTTACTAGGCTGTATCTAGGGTACCTGGTCTCTTGTTCAGGGTATCTGTGTGCCCTCAAGCATTCTCAAGCCTCTCTATGTAGTCTGCCTATGTTTACTCGGTCAGGCTTTCTCACAGCATGGAGGCTTCAAGACCTCAGATTGCATAGAAACTGAAAAATTTAAGGTGTTCTAGTAAGCAAAGTAGACAGTTTATTCTGTCTTGTCTTAGAATTAACCTAATATTAATTCTACTATACTTTATTGAACAAAACAGAGGCTCTTGGTTGTTGAGGGAGAGAGAGAGAGAGAGAGAGAGAGAGAGAGAGAGAGAGAGAACACGAACATGAGCCCTTCCTCTTCTCCATGAGAACATAAAACTATCTGAACAGATACTAAAACAGTTTCTGACTCTTTACCATCATACCCTGATATTTTCTGGTTCTTCTAGGTGACGCATCCTGGGCTTTCCCTCAAATATAAGTTCTTTCAGTGTTGGAAATGTCAGTAGTTAAACAAGTAGTCTTTGAAGAGAGCCTCTGAAGGAACCACCACGATGATCCAGTAGTCATGCAGTCCCGTCCCACAGTAGATCCGGGCTGCTACATAGAGGAAGTTGAGGATGTGTGGTTTCTAAGGCTAGCGCTCAATCCACCTGACACATACATCTGGGCTTCGGGCATGTTTATCCTGAGAAGCTAGCTTCACAGTGGGGTGCTGCACAGAGTAAAACATCTGGCCAACAAACAGAAGTTTCTACCAGGCCTGCCCCAGTAGTTGAACATATAAGTGATGTCACCATCTCTGACTCTGTCTGGTGGAGCACTCAAACAACGCCAGCCACCAGGCACTGTGACTGCATTTCACAGTCCAGGTGAGAACCACTTGCCTGACTGATCCGGTTAAGCCCTGGGACCTCAAGAGATGGAAATAAATAGTTATTTACGTCTCTAAATTCTTCCTGACTTGTTTGTCAGTTCAAACTGCAGTTTCTTCAGCTGTCCTCTCCCCAGCATGTCTCTGTCCTCTGGTTCTCGTGAACTGGCCTTCAGCATCAACAACCTGTTTCAACGAGGGTTTCAATGCTGGTGGTTGAGCACGGACTCCTACATGTAGGAGATTGTCCTTGAAGGTGGTATAAGACATGCCCACAGTGATCTAGAAAAGAAATCAATGTAGAGACAGTGGGAGAAAGAGTGTGAAAACTCAAGACAGACAGAGTTGTTCTGCCTGGAGTGCATTGTCTTGAGGACAGAGAGGTGTTCAACTGGATCTGAATGTCAAGTGGCTGTTTGTTAATTTGATTTGTAGAAACAGAGAACTACAAAAGGTTCTGGAGAAAAAGCTAATATGGATAAGACTCTGTTTCCTGAAAATTAATCTGGGGACTGGAGGTGCAGTTCAGTGACAGAGTGTGCTTGGCTGACATGAGGAACTGGGGTCGGTCCCCAGCACACATGAATGCTCATTTGAATGTGATGTTCACTGAGCTGTGTTTGAGTGACACCAGATGGAGGTTATCAACATGGATGGGGACCGTAATGAAGAAAGAATGGTGGCAATCCTGGTGAAAAGCGGTAGATCCTAGAACCCAGCTGTCACAACGAGAAAGCCTGAAAAAGCAGACATACCCAGGGGTTGATATGACTCAGAAACACTGCTCATTCCGTATATGTGTGTATATCAGATCCTATTGCAAACTCTGTCCCTTGATCATGTGTAAACAAAATGCTTCCACAGAATGCTTTAAAAAGACCCACACCTCTGGGGAAAGGTTTACATTGAATCTACAATTTTGGGTACATAGGCTTAGCAATTTCTCTTTGGAGCACTTACAGTCATTTCTGGGATTTGTTTTGGCTTTATTCTCTTGAGACAAGGTCATTCAGTGTGGCTCAGGCTTTCCTGAACCTCACTATGCAAAATAGACTGTGATTGTCTGGGACGTTCTTTTTCAATGTAGACTTGTTTTATTAACAATTTGTGATGGTTTCTTTGGTTACCAAAACTAATTCTAATGCTGGTTGAATTTAACACACACACACACACACACACACACACACTTTAACCTCATCTTGCAACATTTAGTGATCCACCTCACTCACTCTCAGTAGTCAATGTAAAAAGAAACAAAAGTAAAGATACATACCATGACATACCATGACGTGTTTTCACAAAAGCCAATTTTACTATTTGTGGGCAGCACATTTAACAGTCAAACACATTTAAATGACGTCTAGGTGACTACACCACATCTGTACTGATACCTAGATAACCAGCCGAGTTAGAACCAGCCGACTCTCCTTTACATCATCCCTAGTTTTGGTCACATCTGGTGAAAAGAGGGAGCCTGCTGGCCACATGGAAATATATTAAAGCCAAATCTCCTGATATTCATTTCCAAAGGTTTCCTTCAGGTGCATTAAGCCTTTGGTTACAAAGCAAGCCTGAATTTGTGGCTGTCAATATTAAAGTTCTTCTGGCCTCTGTCTCCCAAGTGCTGGAATTACAGGTGTAATTCCTGTGTAGGACTACAGTCATTTCCAATACACTCGCATTCCTTTTTAACTGTTTTACTTATCCATCCCTGTAGCGCAGTGGTTCCAGCCTTCCTAATGCTAGGAAACTTTCATATTGTGGTGACCCTCAGCCATTAAAATTATTTTCATTGCTACTTCATAACTATAATTTTGCTACCGTTAAGAATCATAACATAAATATCTGATATACAAGATATCTGATATGCGTTTCCGTGAACGAATCGTTTGACCCCAAAGGATTTGAGATCCACAGCTTGAGAATCGAGCTGTAGTGTGTGAGGACCAGAAGCTTGAGTAAACAATCCTGGGAAACTGCCATGGCTGGTTTTAAAAGCTCTCAGAGGCTGATAGAGAAACTGTGGGGTTTTTAATGTATGTGCTCCCTCTAGTGGTCAAAACAGTCTTTTACACTTTCTCCAGTATGTTCTGTGTTTTATATTGAAATGATTTTAATGAATTAACTTTAATATATTTGCACTTTAGCATGTTCTCTTCCTTGCTACTGAATAGACTCCATGAGATTTGTGATGAGCCTCAAATGCTATTATTGTCACAATTTGTAATTATCAGTTTTCAGTAGTGTTTATTGAGTTTCAGAGTACACCAAAATGTAATTATCACCTAGTATGTATGAGCTAATTTACAATGATGGTTCCAGGAAAGTGAAGTGATTAGTTTTCACTATAAAGTGTGTTCATTGATGAATCCACAGGCTTTTTAAAAATGGTTTTTAAAATGTGAATGTCTCACCATAACCCCATCATGCCTTGCAAGAAGTCACCCAAGGCACAGTCCTCTAAAGTTACCTGCAAGGTCACGTCTGTTTAAGTTGGTGTTTTATTGCTGTGAAGAAACTCCATAACCAAGGCAACTCTTATAAAGAAAAACATTTAATTGAGGGGGGCTTACAGTTCAGAGGTTTAGTCCATTATGGTCATGGTGTGAAACATGGTAGTGTGTAGGCAGACAAGGTGCTGGAAAAGGAGCTGAGGGAATCCTACATCTGGATCATCAGGCAGCAGGAAGACAGAGAGTGAGTGAGGCCCTGGTACTAGCTGGAGCTTCTGAAACATCAAGGCTCAACCCCCCCTCAACACCCCACCCCCCATGACACAGTTCCAGTTAGGCCATACCTACTCCAACAAGGCCACTTGTCCTAATCCTTTCAAATAATGCCACTCCCTATGAGCCTACGGGAGCCATTTTCATTCAAATCACCACACCTTCTAAGACTGGGTCAGGCTTTGCAGGGTAGGAAGGAGTGAAAAGAAAGATCAAAGTTGTGAGCCATACATGTCAGACTCCATATTTTATACCTGGTTTCTCATTTAAAACCCTAGAGAAATGCCATTCCATTTCTTTTCTATGCACACATCCACACACACCACACACGTTTTACACACACACACACACACACACACACACACACACACACACACACTACATAAACACACATATTATACATATGACACACACACAAACATTACTGCACTGGTACATTTCATACACATCACATATACACATATACCACACATACCATATAACACACACACACACACACACACACACACACACACACACACTCTCTCTCTCTCTCTCTCTCTCTCTCTCTCTCTCTCTCTCTCCTACAAATCACAATAAGGCAGAGGGATGAAGTAGACCCCACCTCTTACCTTTAAGGTGCTCAGAGAGAGAACAACTAAAAGCTGAGTACTGCTCGCTCCCTATGAGGCAGAGGCCCAAACACTAGGACACCCATCTGCAGAGGAAGAGCTTGGCAGGCTTTACCTTCTCAGAGGAGGGGATTTTCTTCCTGGATTGAAGATGAGGGTCAGCCATTCCAAGGAACACGGCCAGTGAAGGGGAGAACCATCCATCAGAAGCAACAGAGATGAGTGAATAGCACTTCAGGGGTGTGAGTGTGAACAGTTAACAGCCAAAGACATTCAAAGCATCTTATCTACCAGGGCCTGCATCTTTGACCTGCTTTTCTTTATTGGGGGACATAGCCATCTTGGTGGTGGCTCTTGGCAGAAGTCACTAAAGTCATCTTAAGGATTTATGAGTCCAGGTCCAAAACTACCTCTATCTGAAATGGAATGTGGTCAGGCCAATTATTTATTTATTTATTTATTTATTTATTTATTTATTTATTTATTTTTTACTTCCCCAACTTTATTAAAGAAAAAAAGTGGTGGTCAATCTCTAGAACACGGTCAGTCTCCTGGGAGTCTCCCTTCAAAGTGTGACAACGCATCCCCAAGCACATGCCGGGGAACGGGTCCCATCTCTAACTAAGCTGGTGAGACGCTGACACCCTCAGGTGCTCATCTTCCAACTTTGCCCAGTCTCTGTCTTGGATCAGCAATGATGGCCTGAACGGCTACTATGGCCTCATTAATCTTCATCTGTAGCTCTCGGAGCTCTTCTATGTGCAGCAGCCGCAGGATCTGAGAAGCTTCATTAAGAACTGCATCGCCTGTGTCAAAGCCAAGAATATGTTTGTCTAAAGCAACAGGTAAGCCCTCTTTTGTTTCATTTGCTTTACCAACTGCATCCTGTGTTAGACGTTCCTGAACCAAAATGCGAATTGCCTTAAGCATTACCAAGTAGTCATCATGACGTTGAATCTGAAGGAGGTTAGCCAGAGCCATGACACCAGCCTTAAAATCAGGATTGTTTACGTCCAAGTTGACCAACGGCTCTGCAGTTTTAGCTGCGTTGCCAGTATTTTTCTTGTTATCGGGTACTAAATCCTTGTACTTTTCAGCGTTGTCTCCATATTCAAGTCTAACAGCTAAACCAAGAAGCCAGTCAATTGCTTCTTGCCGATCCTGAATCTTGAAAGGACAGTTAACATCTCTGAGATACTTTTCAAAGAACTTGGGCCAGTCACTGCTGAGGATGTTTCTCAAGTTACCTCTGTCTTCAATCTTGTAGTGTCTGATTTTCTGGTCCTGAAGCCAAACAATAAAGTTTCTAAATTCTGTTTCTTCTTTGCAGTTGAAGCCTAAGGGGTTGTGGTAGTCCAGGGCTGCGAGCTTGCGTCGAAACATGGTCCCGGCTGCTCACGCTGGCCGCCCGGGCCTCTGCCGGACCGGAGAAGCGAGGTGAGGCAGGCAGCGCAGGCACCGGAGATGCGGCGAGGGGGCTTATTTTTAAGTATCTAAATTAGGATGCATATATACATGTGTGGGGGGTACATAAATGTAGTATGTTTGTGCATCCATAGGTGTGTGTGTATACGTAGTATGTGTGTATGTGTGCATGCATGTACATATATGTGTGTGTAATGTGTATGGTGTATGTACGTGTGTGGTGTATGTGTCTGTGTGGTATGTGTGTGAATGTGTGGTGTGCGTGGGGGGGCAGTGAGAGGAATATTGTGAGTTGTTTCTTTTGTTTTTCTGTGGGTTCGTCAGATAAAACTCCTGCCAGAGATCAAACTCAGGTCAATAGGTGTATATACCAAGCACCCTTCTCTTGAAGTTTTGATTTGTGCTTCTATGGGAATTCACATGTCTGCTGCAGGTTCCTGCCAACAGTTGGTCTTTTGACTGGTCGATGAAGAGCCAACAGCCAATGGCTGGGCAAGAAGATAGAGGCGGGACTTTGAGGATTCTCGAGAGGAAATATAGGACAAGAGAAGGAGAGAGTCCACCGTGAGAGGAACGTAGGATGAACCACGCTGTGCAGGAGCAGGAGGGTGAGACAGCCGAAGTACAGGTGCAAAGGGAAAGCGGCCCCATGGGAAGGGTGCCCAGAAGAAAACAGGGCAGCAAAAATAAAACACCTATTTGGAAAGTGTTAACTCAGGAGTATCGGAGGAGTGTGTGTGCTAGCCTCTGGGAGGTTTGAAAGTGCCCAACCATTGAGCTAGTTAAGGCAGATTAAATATAAAGGTATGTGTCTTTCATTAGTGAATCCAGAGCCCTTGGGCAGGTGCAGAACTGGGCAGGCGCGAAGCTGCCAGGAGCATAAAGCTACTTTTACCGCTACACCCTTCCCCATGAAGCTATTTTGCCAGCCCAAGCGTTGATGACTTAATCAAAGTAAGAACACCAGAAATGACTAGGTGGCCATATAGAATGAGAGCAACATAGCTATCTTTAGGCACAGGCAGCATTCCAAGCTGACGACTTCGCAACCTTACAGCTTGATCTCAACTAAAATTCAACCTGCCTGCACTGGTACATTCACCAGGTGGAATTCCATCTTTCAGTAAAGGAGATGCCTACAATGAGGAACAAAGCTAACAAAATGTGTGGAGGCCAAACGGCTCCCTAAGAGCCCTTAAGCCACATTATGTGTGTGGCACGCAGGCCTAGAGGTACAGTCTGCCACTGTGAATGCCCAACCACGAAGAGCAAGAAGCGCAACACGGACACCTCTAAGTGGTGTCTGAGTATTTGATCTTCTCTGCCTCCAAGATGGCTGTCAAGTTGTGCTTTGTTATCAGGGTACCCTGAAGAATATTCTAAACTTCACTGCTTGCCTGCATAATTTAGTGTACTCTTTATTGGCATGAACCCTTTTTAACTTTGTATATTATTTTATTCGGTATTCCAGTTCAACATTTCTAATTTAGTAAATACTCTTTTTCTTTAAATAGGAAAATAACATGTTATGAGATTTTAAAAAAAAAGGGACCAAAATAATTCCAAAGATAACTTTCAATTATTCTTTGTCTTTAAGCCCAGGCTGACCACAAACTCATTAAGCCCAGGCTGACTTGAACCCAGGACAATCTTGTTACCTCAAACTCCTGAATTATAGGCACACAGTATACACCTAGCTAGTGTTTTTGTTTTGTTTTGTTTTGTTTTTTTTCTAGATAGGGTTTTTCTGTGTAGCCCTGGATGTCTTGGAACTTACTCAGTAAACCAGGCTGGCCTCGAACTCAGAAATCCGCCTGCCTCTGCCTCCCAAGTCCTGGGATTAAAGGCGTGTGCCACCACCGCCCGGCGTCCTGTAACTTTCAACCAAACCAGAAGTATTCTATACATGAAAAGGGTCTCAGAGTAGATGTTTCACAAGTGTTTTGAGGATTTGAGTTGGAGTCTTGTTTCTTTAGGCCTGAACTTGCTGACTGAAAAGCCATTTAACAGAGTATTTTTCTTTTCTTCTTTCCTTCCTAGTTGGTGCCAAGACTGGTTCCAGTGGCCATCAAACTTCTGCCCTGGGTTACTTTTGTTGAGACTTCACATGATGTTTTTCAAATGAAACTGAATTAATCATTTTAACACATTCACTTATTTACCATGCGTGCATGTGTGTGTGTGTGTGTGTGTGCATGTATGCCATGTGCCATGATGCATGTGCAGAGGTCAGATAGCAACTTGAGGGAGTTGCTCTCTCTTTCCACCATGTGAGTTCTCTTTCAGACATTGAACCCATATTGTTAGACTTGGCTGCAAACCTCTTTATCCATCTTTCTGGACCCTTCTTCTTTGAATTTTACAGTTGTTTAGTTATGTAAGTGGATAATCATGTGAGATGGTGAAAGGAAAGGGCAATGTCCCTAACAGTGTAGCAGGCATTTATTCCTCTCCTTTTCTAAGATATTTTTCCTAAAGGTACATAAAAAAAAGTCTTGACACAGCAGAATTTTGTTCAAAAAATACTGCTAAAAACTTTCTGTTAACTGAACTATTTTCAGAAACAAACTGTTGAGAGACAGACAGCAGGTATCCTTTACTCAATGGGGAAGGTTTCCCATGTTTCCCCTGTTGACTATGGCAACAGTTATTTTTTTTAATCAGATAAACTCTTACAGTAAAACTACAGTCTGCTTCTCTCTTCTCATTAATTATTTGGAAAAATACAAAGGCATTTCAATAGTGATTCCTTCCAAGTTAATCACCAGCATAAAGATATTCTTGCTGATACTCTGTCTTCTTAATGGCTGACATTAATAAAGTTAAAATAATTTAATTTATCAAGTGTTCTATTCATCAGTTCTAAATTAGAATGTCTGACAACTCATTAATAAGGAATTCAATTTGTAGGTGTTTGTGTGTGAACTCTTCCCTTGATTTCAATACTATGTTATCACTGTGTAGGGGAGAAATGGGAATAGATTTCACTGGACAGAAAGGTGCCTTTCTTTTCCCAAATCCTCAAAGCAATGGAAAGGTGTGGGCTTTTCATTTTGAGCCAGGCACAGGAGTTTGTGGCAGAAATTTTCTGCCCATTGTATTTGCAGTGGAGCTCTGTCATTGGATAGGGAAGAGGGAGGCAGAGCTAGGAGTGGGGAGGAGAGAGAGAGGGAAGAAGAGAAGCAAGAAGGCAGCAGATGTTACCCTTGTGTCTCTAGCAGTTATTTATATCAAGGTCAGGTAATTGGATAACAATTCTAATTGTGATGGCCTCTTGTGTATTGAGTATTTGCTAATATATAAATCTATTTGGTTAATCTTGAAGCATTAAGAATTTTTTTTCATTTATTTTTTATTGGATATTTTATTTACATTTCAGATGTTATCCCCTTACCCCATTTCCCACCCAACCACCCAGGAACCCCCTTATCCCATTCCGCCTCCTCCTGCTTCTATGAGGATGTGCCCCCACCCACCCATTCCCACTTTCCCACCTTTGAATTCGCCCACATTGGGGCATCCAGCCTTCACGGGACCAAGGATCTCCTCTCCCACCTATGGCCGACAAGGCCATCCTCCCCTACATATACAGCTGGAGTCATGGGTCCCTCCCTATGTGCTCCCAGGCTGGCGGTTTAGATCCTGCGAGCTCTGGTTGGTTGGTATTGTTGCTCACCCATGGGGCTACAAACCCTTTCAGCTCCTTCAGTCTTCTTTCGAACTCCTCCATTGGGGACCCTATGATCAGTTTGATGGTTAGCTGTGAGCAACCGCCTCTGGGTATGTCAGGTTCTGGCAGACCTCTAAGGAGACAGCTACATCAGGCTCCTGTCAGAATGCACTTCCTGACATCCACATCAGCGTCTATCTTTGGTGACTGCACATGGAATGGATACCCAGGTGGAAAGACTCCCTCTTCTGCCCCTCACTTGGTCCCTTTGAGCATTAGGAGTCTTAATTAATTAAGTTAATTGTTATGCTCCCTGTAAGATTTTCCCTCTTAAAAAATATTTACACACACACACACACACACACACACACACACACTCACTCACTCACACCTTTGCAGAAAGCCAGAAAAGTATGCCTAAGTACCTGATACTGTGTGTGAGTTGCCCAACATGGAGGCCAGGAACTAAGCCCTGGTCTTGGGAAGATCAGTGAGCACTTCTAACCACTGGGCCATTCTCCAGCTGCCTCACCTTTCGTATTTGGGGATTCATTGAACTTCTTGGGTGTGAGGACTTATGGTTCTCATAACTTCAACAATACATCTTCAGTTATTTTCTCTTTCCTTTCCTTTCTTTTGGGAATCAGAATTAAAATTATTAAGCCCATGGCTGCACAAAGCACAATGATTTTTCACTCTCTCCTTTTTTTTTGTTCCAGATAGTATCTCTTTAGGATACATACTGAGTAGTTTCAATTGCTATGGCATTGTATTAGTCGGGCGGGGTCGTCTAGAGGAATAGAACAGAATGAATGAATCTAGATATAGATATAGGAAGGGGTTTTATTAGAATGGCTTATTAGGCTGTGGTCCAACTAGTCCAACATTACTGGTTACTAACAGAAAGTCTAAGAATTGTTCATGAGGCTGGATGACTAACCTATCTTCAGCATACATTGGAATCCTGAAGAAGTTGGCTCTAATGCCACTGAATGAATGGAGATGCCAATCAGAGTGACACCATGAAAGCAGAGAGAGAGAGACTTCTGTCTTCCACATAGTTTATATAGACTGCTAATAAAAGGTGTGGTCCAGATTAAAGGTGAATCTTCCCACTTCAAAAGAACTGAATTAAACGTAGGTCTTCCCACTTCAAATGATTTAATTAAGAAAAAATTCCTCACAGGTGTACTCAGGTTCTTGGATTTCATTCCAGATGTAGTCAAGGTAAGAACCAACTTCACAGTCATCAAATACAATAATCTTCTTTTCTGCAGTCTACAGCCTGTTCTTAGTCTGTATGTTTTTTTCTCAGATAAGTTTTTCCTCTTCTGAAGTTCTATTTGAGTCTTTTTTATGTCTTTATGTCTTTGATGCCATGTTCAATTCTTCCTGTACTTACTTAACCTGGGAACCATGGTTATCATTCTCTCCCAACATTGCTATTTATGCATGCATGTATCATCATCACTATAATGTATCAGTTTCTCTCTTTTGACTACATTTTTCTACTTATTTTGGCTTGTTATTCTTCTGCTTCTTATATCTTAAATTTTGTGTAGTTAGAAGCTATAGTTTTGTGAATAATTTTAAGATTTCTTCGAGATGCCACTAACTTAGGGAAATAGCTTGACTTCCCATGCTTGGCTGTTGGGTTTGTTGCATGGGATCAGAGCAGCTATTAGTGGGTGCTGTTATTCTGACAAATCTACCTATCAGTGCATGTATTGTGTGATTTTCTAGTTCAATGGGAGAATAATGAACTATCTCCAAGCTTCAGTTGAACATCAAGAATTTTTCCTTCTTCTTTTGGATAATTCTCTTCCAGTCTCATTTTCTTTCTTGCTTGTTGTTGTCATTGCGGTCCAGGAGTCACCTCACAAACCACAGGAACACTGATCCAGTCAGACAGGAAGAGTCTGTGCATACACCCCAGGACTGATTGATCAGAACCGTGGTCCAGACTTGGAAGCTAAACCATAGCATTAAGTCAAGATCCTATGGGACATTTAAAGTCTGATATCTACAAACATCTTTGTCAAGTTTTTCACCAGTCAGGATTTAGGGATAGGAGATTTCCTTAGGAACATGTTTGTGTTGTACACTTGCCCTGCTCCCATTGGATGGAGGATTCAACTGGCAGGGGACTTGCTTGTCTAAAACTCATGACTTAACTTGTTAAACAGGATGGCACTTGTCTTGTTTAGCATTCATGTCTTAACTTGATAACCAGGACGTCAGTTACTTATGTACATGTCTCTTTCTGCCCAGTAGGATGTCAGTTCCTGGGAAAGTCTTAGGAACTTAAACTTTATTCAACCCCTTCTCAAAATGGAAGTCTTATTCCAAATAATTTCTTATTTCAATGCAAGTGTCTCTCTTATGTTGTTGTTGGGGTCCAGGAGTCACCTCACAAAACACAGGAACACTGATCTCAGTCATACAGAGATAGTCTGAGCATACACCACACGACTGATTGATAAGGGATATGGTCCAGACTTGAAAGCTGAACAATGACATTGAGTCACCCCAGGGGCAGCTTATAAAAGCAAATACCATAATAGCTCATACACATGTGGAAGAAGTGCTGCTTGGTGGTTGCTTCAAGCTTATTATGGCTAAGTATACAAAGCAGTTCTGACTTCTTTTGTGATTGGATTTAAGAGCACAGAATGTAACAGAATATGCAATAGACTTGGGCTTGAGAAAGTTTCTTAGTAACAGCATAAGAGAAAGGTTCCTTATTACATTAGTGACAATGCAAAATGGCAGGCTAGACAGGTAATAGTTACCTAGGCCTTAACATTCTACCTAGGTCTTAACAGCTGCTGTTCCTTTGGTTTTTTGGTTGGTTGGTTTTGTTTTGTTTTCTGACACATTGTTATATAGCTCAGAATAGGGTTAAATTTGTTCTATAGCTGAAGGTGACCTTGAACTTCTGATTTATCTATCTCTTCATAGCAGGTGTACACTACCATGCCCAGTTTTTATTGAGTACTGCAAGCACCTTCAGCCATAGAGCTACCTCTGTAGCTAATTAGCATAGTTTCCATGTTCATCCATGTTTTATCACGCATTGCTTCTTTTTTAAAATTTTTATTGGATATTTTTATTTATTTATATTTCAGATGTCATCTTCTTCCTCTATTTTCCCTCTCTAGAAAACCCCTATTGCATCCACCCACCTCCCTTTTGCTTTTATACCATTTTAATTACATGCAGGTATTAAGGTCAGTTCTAGGTTGAGGAACTAGTAATATTGTCGATGCAAATAGTCAAAGAACAAGCAAGGCAATAAACAAATTTCCATGAACACTCCCATGATCACTGTTTCTAAGGGCTTATCAGGATGACCAAAATATCTGAGCCTACTTTCCTGTCCTAGCCCAAAGTGATTTTCATGTCTGAAGCCTACTTCCTTGTTCTAGCCTAATATTTAGATTCCTGCCTGAAATTACTTCTTTATTTTAGAATAATATTTAGATTCCTGTCTGAAATTACTTCTTTGTTCTAGCCTAATGTCAGATTCCTGCCTGAAGTCCTTCCTTATCCTTGGCCTATGTCATATTCCTAACAAGCAGCCCATTTCCTTCTCCTTGGTCAATGTCAGATTCTAGCCAAGCAGCCCCAAAAGCTCTCTGCATCTCTCTCTTTTTTTATTTAATAAACAAGACTGAGCTTGTCTTAGGTTGTTCTGCCAAAATACCTTCCTTACCCATCATGGAATGTGCATTATCAAAAGCAATGTGTTTCTGTCTTAGGATGGTAAGGATCTGTGTAGAATCTTACCTGTCCTTTGCTTGCCAGATTGTTAATTTAATAACTCTGTCTGGAGGTCCATTTTCAGTTTCAAGCCATGTACTTTGGCTGCCAGCATGTTGATGTTGTTAAAGGCAAGCTTTAACATGATGGACAGGAATAAAAGTATTCCCAGGACAAAAAGGGCTAGCATGATCAAGCTATATATGCCATTCTTGAAGCTTGACCAAAATAGAAATACTGACCTCAGGTCATGAGTAATTTTATTAGCAGTATCTGCCGCATCAACACTCAGCATAGCAGCATTCTTTGAATTCATAAGCTCACTATGCAAAGTTAAAACATCCAGAGAGGTGTTAGAATTATGCCAAATACACTGCAAGTGTCTTTAAACTTTTTCCTAATTATAATGACTACCACTGTAAATTTTAGAACTAACAGGAATCCAATGGTATTTGGCATGACAGACTCCTTATTCTTAAACTCTGAACCTCCTTCCAATAATTTAAATAGGATAAAGAGTATCTATCTGTTATTTCAAATGCCTATCTAAATCCTTTTGTATATCAACACATTAGTAACATGTTTTTTTTTTTGTTTTGTTTTGTTTTTTGCTAAATGATTAACAAAATTAGCTGTCTTAACTTCTTGTGTCAAAGCAATTGCAGAAGCAGCGGTGCTAGCAATTAATGTAATTAAAACTGTAATACCAGCAATAATCAAGACCACTACCCTCTTGCTTCTGTTTAAAACCTGACTCACCTCTTTCAGTACTTGCAAGCTTTTTTCAGAAGACCATGGTTCTGTGATACTCAGGGCAATAAAACAAAAGCTGGTTGATAGACCTCTGTAACTGACATGCTGGATTTCAACACACTAAGACAATTAGAAAGTGTACAATCAATACAACTTACATTAAATACTGTAGAAGAAACAAAAGTATTTTTAATTTGACAATTAAAACAACCTTAACACAAGTACTAACACATGTATGAAATCCAGATCCTATTCCAACTTTATCTCTTGCTAACATAGCATCATAGAGAACTGCAGTTAACTTCCAAATATGTCTCTGAAAATGTGCAGAACTAGCCTTCCAAATGAAGACTGTTATTTCCAATATTAGATTGATTTCTAGACAAGTCCATGATTGAGTCAGTATAACTGGTCACATTTAAGAAAAATACAAGAGTCATTATAACTTCTCTTTTTGATTCTCTGTTCCACAAGGTCTAAAAACTTGAGTCAAGGAGCTTGTCCCATCTGGGGGTATAGCTAAGCAAAGGTGGGTCAGGAACATATGTCCAATACAGCTTCTGAGTCACCATTGTCAGGGCACTCAGCAAGCTCACTGGTCAGCATACTTGTTTGTCCCAGCATCAGCATGTCTCATCCATCACTCTGGCAGCCATCATGCTCCTTCAGCATCCTGCAAAAAAAAATACAAAAAACAAAACCACACAAACATGCCCTCTTTCCCATATTAAATACCTGATCCAGATCATTCCATATGCCAGTAAGTGGATCCTTCCCTTTCACCTATGCTTGCCTAGTTGTAGAGTGCCATAGACACTAAACAGAAAGTTATTTGGCATCCAAATTTTTTTTTAAATAAAATAAAAAAAACATGATTTAAATAAATTTGTGGTGTATAGAGATATACCTCCTTCTTTTTTTATGTTATGAAGATATTGATTTAAAGTTTCATGGGCTTCTTCCATAGTCCTTTACAATATAAAAAATTCTAGTAATATGGGAAATATTAACTATTAAATTGCTGACAAAAAGTCTCAAATGAGCTACTTTGATAGCCAGTTCTGTTATCTGATTATTATTATTAGATAATTTATTTATTTCATTTCAGATGTTATCCCCTTTCCCCATTTTCCCCCACCTACCCAGGAACCCCCATCCCATCCCTTCTCCTCCTGCTTCTATAAAAATGTGCCCCCACCCTCTCACCTATTTCCACCTCCCCATGCTCAAATTCCCCCACACTGGGGCATCCATCCTTCACAACACCAAAGACCTCCTCTCCCATTGATGCCCAACAAGGCCATCCTCTCCTACATGTACAGCTAGAGCCATGGGTTCCTTGATGTGTGTTCCCAGGCTAGCTGTTTAGACCATGGGAGCTCTGGTAGGTTGGTATTTTTGCTCTCCCCATGGGGCCACAAGTCCCTTCAACTCCTTCAGTCTTCTCTCTAACTCCTCTATTGGGGACCCTGTGATCAGTTCAAAAGTTAGCTGCAAGCATCTGCCTCTGTATATGTCAGGCTCTAGCAGAGCCTCTCAGGAAACAGGTCTATCCGGCTCCTGTCAGCATGCACTTTCTGACATCCGCAACAGTGTTTGCATTTGGGGATTGCAACTGGGATGGATCCCCAGGTGGGACAGTCTCTGGACAGTTTCTTCCCCAGTCTCTGCCCCACACATTTTCTCTGTTTTGCTCCTGTATTTTGTTACTCCTTCTAAGAAGGATCGAAGAAGCCCCCATACTTTGGTTTTTCTTCTTGAGCTTCATGTGGTCTGTGAGTTATATCTTGGGTATTATGAGCTTTGGGGCTAATAAGCACTTATCAGTGAGTGCATACCATGTATGTTCTTTTGTGCCCTGTGCTCATGTGTTTGAGGCTCTTTTCCACTTTCTCTTCTATTAGTTTCAGTGTATCTGGTTTGATGTGGAGATCCTTGATCCACTTGGACTTGAGCTTTGTACAAGGAGATAAGAATGGATCAAATTGCATTCTTCTACATGCTGACCTCCAGATCAACCAGCACCATTTGTTGAAAATGCTATCTTTTTTTCCATTGAATTGTTTTAGATCCTTTGTCAAAGATCAAGTGATCATAGGTATGTGGGTTCATTTCTGGGTCTTCAATTCTACCCCATTGATCTTCTTGCCTATCTCTGTACCAATAGCATACAGTTTTTATCACTGTTGCTCTGAAGTACAGCTTGGGGTCAGGGATGGTGATTTCCCCAGAAAATCTTTGACTGTTGAGAATAGTTTTCACTATCCTGGGTTTTTTGTTATTCCAAATGAATTTGTGAATTGCTCTTTCTAACTCTGTGAAAAATTAAGTTGGAATTTTGATGGAGATTGCATTGAATCTGTAGATTGCATTCTGTAGCCCGCTGATCCCGATCTGGCATTACAAGATGGCACAGGTTTCCTGTTGCACCACTTGCAAAGAAGTCTACTGTGCATGCGTCAGCAGATTCTGGCACGAAAACCCCTCCCGAATGGTATATGCAAATGAGGTATTGGTGCTTTAGCCAATCCCTGCACGGCAACCCCTCCCTGGGCGGGGCTTATGCAAATAGGTCTATGCTAATTAGGTCCAGGTAGAACGACCAATCAGAGAGGGTATGCAAATAAGGTCGTGGGGCGATCAATCAGGGAAAGCCACGCCCCCTTTCCCCTCTATATAAGCAGCACTCTCTGGCTGCTCTGGGTCCCGGCTTCACGATGGGGTGCTCCTGCAATAAAGCATGTTGAGAAGATCCTGGTCATTTCGTCCTTCTTCCCGGTCGGTCAAGCGAGCGTAGATCGTCGCGTCTTTCTTCCTGGTCGAGCAGACGCAGGCATCTTCCTTCCTGGTCGAGTGAACGCAGATCATCGCACGTCCTTCAGGGTTGAGCGGTCGCGACAGCATTCAGCAAGATGGCCATTTTTACTGTATTAATCTTGCCAATCAATGAGCACAGGAGATCTTTCCGTCTTCTGAGATCTTCTTCGATTTCTTACTTTGGGGACTTGAAGTTCTTGTCATACAGATCTGTCACTTGCTTGGTTAGATTCACACCAAGGTATTTTATATTATTTGTGACTATTGTGAAGGGTGTCATTTCGTGATTTTTTTTTCTCAGTATGTTTATCCTGTAAGTAGAGAAAGGCTACTGATTTGAGTTAATTTTATATTCAGCCACTTTGCTGAAGTTGTTTATCAGGTTTCGGAGTTCTCTGGTGGAAGTTTTGGGGTCACTTCAGTATACTAGCATATTATCTGCAAATAGTGATATTTTGTCTTCTTCCATTATAATTTGTATCCCTTTGATTTCCTTTTGTTATGTAATTGCTTTGTCTAGGACTTTCAGTACTATATTGGGTAGGTAGGGAGAAAGTGGGCAGCCTTTTCTAGTCCCTGATTTTAGTGAGATTGCTTCTTTTCTCTTCATTCATGTTGGCACTGGTTTGTTGAATATTGCTTTCACTGTGTTTAGGTATGGGTCTTGAATTCCTGTTCTTTCCAAGACCATGAAGGGGTGTTGAATTTTGTCAAATGCTTTCTCAGCATCTAGTGAGATGATCATGTGTTTTTTTTCTTTGAGTTTGTTTATATAATGGAGTACATTGATGGATTTCCATATATTAAACCATCCCTGAATTCCTGGGATAAAGCCTACTTGATCGTGGTGAATGTGGTTTTGATATGTTCTTGGATTAGGTTTGTGAGAATTTTATTGAGTATTTTTGCATTGATATTCATAAGGGAGATTGGTCTGAAGTTCTATTTCTTTGTTGGGTCTTTGTGTGGCTTAGCTATGAGTGTAATTGTGGCTTCATAGAACAAATTGATTAGAGTTTCTTCTGTTTTTATTTTGTGAAATAGTTTATAGAGAATTAGTAGTAAGTCAGCTTGATCAACATAGTGAGTTCCTGGACAGCCAGGAACTACACACACACAGAGAGAAATCCTGTCTTTACAAAACAAAACAAAACAAAACAAAACAAAACTGATATCCAACTTTACTGCAAAAACAGATTCATAGACCAATAGAATACAGGACCTAGAAAACCCCCCACAGTAAAATCTTACACTGGAAAAATAACAGTCCCTTTAAAACATGGTTCTAGGAAACCAGATACCCACAAAAAGAATTTATCTCTATGTCTTACCCTGTAAAACATTTTATTCAGAATGGATGAAAGTCTTTATTTTCAACTTTTTAATTTTTTATGAAAGATTGTTTTATGAGTAAACAAAGTATTTACAAGAGATAAGAACAAACAAACCTCTGGAAATGATATGACACTGATTATGACATTGATAGCATTTCTAGAACACTATTAATGTCATTAGTTCTTGCAATAAAAATTTTATATGTAAGAATTTAGAATTTCTTTAATAAACAAATGAATGATACCTTTGTAATTTCTTTGTACCACCATTGAACTTCCCCATGGATTTTCCTACTTCTGAATAATACTTGAGGAACATAACTTGTTACCTTCATTAAGTTTTTTTTTTTAATTATTTTATTTATTTACATTTCAAGTGTTGTCTTCCTTCCTGGTCACCCCTTGGCAAACCCCCACCACATTCCCCCTTCCCTTTGCCTCTAAAAGGGTGCTTTCCCACCCATCCACCCACCCACCTTTCCCCTCTAGCATCTCTCTTCACTGGGGTAACTAGCCTCCACAGGACCAAGTGCACAGGATCAAGGGCCTCCCTTCCCATTGGTGCCAGATAAGGCCATCCTCGACTACATAAGTAGCAGGAGCTATGAGTCCACTCATGTCTACTTTTTGGTTGGTGGTTTAGTCCCTGAGAGCCCTGAGGAGACTGGTTAGTTGATATTGGTGATCTTCATAATGGGGTTGCAAATCCTTTCAGCTCCGTAAGTCCTTCCCCTAACTCTTCCATTGGAATTTCCTGGCTCAGTTCAGTGGTTGGCTGTGAGAATCTGCACCTGGAAAGACTTTAATATAAGATCTGAACCTCTAAAATTGCTGGAGAAAACCATAGGCAAATAATTTCCTGATATAGGCATAAGTAAAGATGTTCTGTAAAAGATTATAAGAGTAAGAAAAATGATCCCAACAAATGAGACTTCATGAAATTGAAAAGCTTTAGACAAACAAACAAAATATCCAGGAATAATCACCAGAGTGAAGAAACAGCCTACATATGGGAAGAAAAACCTTGCTATGTATTTAAAAGAGGATTAATATGTAAGAGTATATGAAATACTTAAAAGATTAAACTCCCCAAGTTCCAAATCATCTAATTAATAAATGCAGAAATAAATTAAATGGGCAGATCTCCAGAGAAAGAAGACAAAATGGTCCTTTAAAAATATTTGACATCCCTAGCCACCCAAAAATGCCTTCCCTCCCCCAAAAACCCAACACTGAGAGTCTATGCCAGCCATCAGAATGGCTATGATTGAGAAAATCAGTAACATCTGGTTCTGGTGATGACTGAGAACAGGGAAACCCTCATAGAGAGTTGGTGGCAATCCAAACACATAACTACTATGAAACTCATTAACAGACTTTCCTCAAAAAAATACCCTAAACACAGAAGGACCATGTGAGTCGGATGCACCACACTGGGTTATACAATGAATGATACCACAGAGCTGCTCACTTGGATTTTCATAATTATTCAGCATTAACCACAAAACTCAAAATGTGAAACCTGTCTATGACCAGATGATTAGACTAAGAAAGTATGAAGACCCTGGCTTTTGTTGGACCAGAGAGTGCTTTTAGAGTAGGTCTCCACTCCAGTGGCTATAAGCTACAGCTCTAGTGTGCCCAGTGTGCCCTGACAGACTGGAGATCTGGTTCCAGCAATATCTGAGGTCAATGTGGGTCTGAGGTGCTAAAAATCATTGAAGGACCCAGAGACTCTATTTTTCCATCCTAGATGTTACATTGGGCCTATGACCCTAACCAGTCTCTCTTCATAGTAGACAGACTTCAGTGGGTCTGAAGTTTGGTGTACTGCCTCCAGCAGGTTCAGACAATCCAAGGTTTACTAAGATTTGGACTCCATCTGGTCACACTCATGTACAGTATACATCCCTACTCTCAGTCTTTGTTGGAGATTAGTGCTAGTGCTTTGTATCTGCATGTCCAGAAGCTAAAGGTCCTTGCCTCTCATTAGTTTTTGATCTATCAATAAAGATACCAGTGGCCCATGGCTGAGCATGGGCCATGACACTTAGAGTTGTGTGGGTAGGACACAGAGAGAATTGCCAGGACTGGAGGAAGAAGATGGGGACACAGTAGTGGCAGGAATTAAAGCCAACTAACTATATGAGACTTTGGGCAAAAGGCCACTGGCTACTTCCCTGATTGGGCTTCGGGTAACAGGTGAAAGGCTTAGAAATGCCCATCCATTAGTCAAGGTATTTTAAAATTTACTGGTGCTCTCACACGAGCATTCGAGTGTGTGTGTGTGTGGGGGGGGTTCCATTCATGGATTCAAGATAGCTCTTGGGTGGGTGCATGCATACAATCTGACAGGAGCACAAAGAAGTGTAACCCCAAACTCACCGCATTAGGTTTTGTTAGCACATAGCCAAGATGAAGTCACATCAGCCATTCATTACATAGTCAGCACCACATTTCTTATTCATCACTTCTCATAGCCAAACTGCAAACGGATATTCCTCTAAGGAGGGTCACAGAAACCAGAATAACTCAATAGGTGTAGGAGAAATGGAGTAAAAACAAACTAATTTCAATCAATCGATGCATAAAACATGACCAGGCAATGATAAGATACAATAGAATCAACACCTGCAACACAACTTATCACCAAGTGACCAACTCCCTAATAAGGGATCCAAAATTACAGAAAGAGTTAAACTGTCTGAGAAAGAATTACTATTCAAAAGAATTAAGAATCAGGGCTGGAGAGATGGCTCAGCTCAGCTAATTAAGAGCATTGACTACTCTTCCAGAGGACCCAGGGTCAATCCCCAACAAACATCTGGCAGTTCACAACTGACTGTTACTCCAGTTGTAAGGGACCTGACACCCTCACACAGACATGCTTGCAGGCAAAAGACCAATGCCAATTAAAAAGAGAAAAGAATTAATAATCATATAAAAATATCAAACTGATGCCGAAATTAAAGGAAATCTACACAAGACTTTGACCAAACAGTATTCAAAGTGAATGAAACAGTTAATAAATTGGATTCCAAAGTTCAAAATATGGAGGAAATTTTTACTAAGGAGAATGAAACATTGAAATATAGAGCTGGGCCTGGTGGTGCATGTCTTTAATCTCAACACTTGAGAAACAGGCAGGTGGATCTCTGTAGTTTGAGGCCATCCTGGTCTCCATAATAAGTTCCAGAACAATCAGTGTGACATAGAGACATTTTGTCTCAAAAAAATAAAAGAAATCAAAACACACACACAAACACACCAGAAATTGTAGAAATTTATAATCTCAATCTGGGGTTTCTATCCCACCTATGATCATTCAGTTCATGGATAAAAGCCTCAGACAACTTTTATTATTTTACATTAAGCCTTAAAAAGCTAAAGATCTGGGCATATATCTATTCTCTGTGATACTAGAATCTACTTCTGATAACCCCAAGTTTTTACTTACTATGTTTCATCTGGGCTGCTCTTAACTGCAATTGGCCAGCCCTCAGGGCCAAGTTTTCATGACTCACCTAACTCATAGCAATTTCTTCTCCTCCCCCTCCTCAACTTCTTCTCCCCCCACAGGGGTTTTCCTCTGATCCCCCAGGCCTGAGAACCCTAAAACCCACCTATGTTTCTTCTGCTCAGCTATTGGCTGTCAGCATCTTTATTCACCAATTAGAAATAACTTGGGGGCAATGTGACATAGCTTTGCTTGGGTCAACGTGTGGACCACTTTCATCTCTGCGGCAACCAGGTCTTGAGGAGTTAATAATAGCATTAGAATACAAGCAGCATCCGGTCAACCCATTACAAAAAAAATACTTGAAATGAAGGAAATGATTAAGGGAGTAAAAACCACAACGAACATGATCATTAACAGACAAGATCACATGGAAGAATGAGTTTCAAGGATAGAGGGAAAAGTTGAGAAAATAATGCAGACAAACGTATGAGGAAAAAAATTAAGGAGCATGAAGGCTATTTCTAAAAAGTCAGTGTATAAAAAAATACAATATAAAAAATAATTCTAAAAGCAACATAAGAAAAATGACAACTCATACACAAAGGCAGAAACATCAGAACTTTCCGTCAGCAACCACGAAGGAAGGCAGGAAGGATGTAGGATGAATTATTCAAGCTCTAAAAGTAAACAACTGTGAAGCACAAATGCTATAACCTGCAAAGCTGTCTTCCAGCATTGACGGTGAGATAAAGGTATTTCAAGACAAACACAAATTAAGGCTGTTGATAACCACCAAGCCAGCGGTGCAGAAAGTCCTTAGTGGAATCCTTTAGAGAAAGAAAGATGAATAAATTGCTCCTTCTACTTGGACTTGGGGTGATTGGCAGAGCCTCATGGTTTTTTTTAAACCTTGACTTCTTACCTACTTTTTATTTAACCCTTCCCCCCATTCTAGTTTCTTTTTATTTTGTAGTAACACTAAATTCTAGTTTCCCTTTCTTGAGAAATCACCTCCTTTACTAGGTCCCTTACTAAATACCTAACTTGTATATTTATTTGTTTAAATATATAACCTATATATATTTATCATGTTTGTAGCAGACATATCAAAAGCTTAGAAGCTAGTACTCACATATAATAGAAACCACTCAATAGTTGTCTTTTGGGCTGTGAGTTATTTTGCTCAGTGTGATCTATTTACTTGCAAGTTTTATTCCATTGTATAAGTATGCCACATTTAATATCAATATCACTGTATTAGTCAGGGTTCTCTAGAATAACAAAACTTATAGAACGGTATACATAGCATTCTATAAGTTCTGATATATATGTATGTGCATGTATATGTATATGTATATGTATATATGTATATATGTGTGTATGTATATATGTATATGATGTGTATATGTGTATGTATATGTGTATATGTGTATGTAATGTGTATATGTGTATATGTGTATATGTGTATATGTATATATGTATATACACATATGACTTATTCAGATGATTTACAGGTTGTAATTCAACTAATCCAACGTGGGTACTTAAGAACAGAAAGCCCAAGAATACAAGTTTTTCAGTTCACAAGGGTGGATTTCTCAGCTCATCTCAGTATATACCAGAATTCCGAAGAAGTAAGCTATAATGTCAGTATAACAATAAAAACTGCCTTCTTCCATGTGTGTATATACATTTCCAGCAAAAGGCATGGCCCAGATTAGAAGTGAGTCATCCCACTTCAAAAGATCTGAATAAAGTGTGTCTTATCTCAAAAGATCTGGATTCGTAGTGAATCTTCTTATTAAGCAAAAGTTCCTCACAGGTGTTCTCCTACAGTTTTAGATTTTTAAATAATTCCAAACGTAGTCAAGTCTACAACTAAGAAAAGATATCAAAATCACCCAGCTGCAAACCCTGCAACCCACAACAGTGACCTGCCTGAAAGATATACTGAAGCAACAGAGACAGAAATGTTATGTCAGCAATGAAGCATGGTTTGAGAATGGGGTTAAAGTTTAGTGCATGAAATGAAACACATGCCTGACACTGCTTAGGTAGCCAAGAACTTGAGACTTTATAAGACATTGGCCTAGGGAATAAATAAATAAAGGCAATGAAATGCCTTGTCACTACATTCTGCTATACTCATAGATCAGTGTCCCATTCAGACATCGTCCGAAATGCTTCCTGTTGCAGAAGATAGGAACTAACACAGGAGACCACAACTAGACCACGTGCAGAAAATGAGAGACTAGAATACTCAGTCCTAAATGGACTCAGGGATCTATGAAGAAGAGGAGGTAGAAAGATCCTAAGAGCCAGGGATAATTGATTCAGAAGAAATCATCTTTCAGATACAGCATGGCTGATGCACATTTTAATTTAAAGAGACTGTGGCAGCATGAACAAGACAGGTACAAAATCAAGTCAGATTGGGTTCCCAGCACTGAGAAAACAAAGTATACATGGAGTCCCATCACTAACCAAGAATCTTTATGCAGTGATTCCTGCTGACAGAAGGAATTAGTTTTCTCTAGTGGTGAGCCATTGGGTATCTCAACCATTCTTGGGTGGGGGTGGGGTGGGGTGGAGGAGGTGTGGAAGGGAGACCCCATGCCCAGAAACAGTTTTCCAACACAAAAGAAACTCTGTGACTTCTTGTTGTTGTTTTGTGGGTTTTTAAAATTTTGTTTTGGCATTTTTGTCTTTTTCTTTTTCTTATTACTTTGCTTCGTGGGTTATTTTAAAAAGAGATTGAGACAGAGAGAAAGAGAGAGAGTGGGAGAGAGAGACAGAAAGAGACAGAGAGAGACAGAGAGGCATAAAGTTGGGTGGGTTGAAGGGTGAAAAGAAGGGGATCTGGCAAAAATTAGGGGATGAAAAACATGAAAAAATATATTGTTTGCAAAATGTTTTTAATTTAAAAAAACTAGATTTTTATATTTTAATTACCTTTATGTTGCCATAATAAAACGTCATAACCAATGTAACTTATAGAAGAAAGAGTTTTGGGGGAGGGAGGCTTACAGTTTCATAGGATGAACACATGACCATCATGGTAAGGAGCATGGCAGCAGGCAGGCAGTCATGGTGATGGAGCAGTGCCTGAGAGATTACATTATGATTCAGAAGCAGTGAGTAGAGAGAACTAACTGAAACTACATGAACTTTTGAAACTTCAAAGCCCATCTCCAGTGACACACCTCCTCCAATAAGGCCACACCTCCTAATCCTTCCCAAATAGTTTTATCCACTGGGTACTAAGCATTCAAGTATAGGGGCCTAGGAGATCCACTCTCAGGTTAGCCTTCATACTTGAGATAGAAACAACTATGTCAAACACAAGAACTCAGCAAACCCTTAAAAGTAACATGGGGACAAGCCTCGGATCTAAAATTTCTTAATAAAATATTTGTAAACCGAATTTAAAAACACAGTAAGCAGATTAAGCTAAGTATAGAAAGCATACCTTCAATCTTATCACTCGGGAGGCAGAGGCACATGAAGTTCAAGCCTCATCTCATCTGTATTGAGTTCCAGAACATCCAGGGCTACACAGAGAAACAGTGTCAAAACAAAACAAAACAAAACAAAACAAAACAAAACAAAACAAAACAAAAAATATATATCACCATACAAATACACTCAAGGCCAGAAACCACAAACTTATTTCAACTGACAGGAATTTGACAAATTTCAACATGTCTTCAGAACATAAAAGTTATAGAGATTTAAAAAATAGATAGAACATGCCTCAAAATACTAAAGCATCTATACCGCAAGCCTATAGACATTATATTAAATTGAGAAATACTGAGAGTATGTCTTTTAAAATCAGACATGAGACAAGGATGTCCATTTCCCCCTCTACCATTACATATGGTGTTCCAAGTCTCAGCTATAGAAACTGAACAAGCAAAAGACAAAATGTATCTCACTAGGAAGGAAAAAAGTCAAATTATCCCCAATTTACAGATGATAAGATTCTTTACTTAAACCAAAATATTGTCTACTAGAGAACCCATGGACCTGATAAACACTTGCGGTAAAGTTTCTGTATACAAAATCAACATAAAAAAGTAGCCTTTGTTTATATTAACTGAAGTGGAAACTTAAGGGTTCTTTGAAAAGTCAGTTGGATTGGTGTTTTGCTGGAGAAAACACATAAAAGAAGGTTTTATTAAAGTGGACACAGGTATGAAAGGCTAAGACAGACCAGACTTGTAAAGGATTATTTCACTGAAGCAGACACAGGAGAGAGGATGTTCCACTAAAACAAATATGTAAAAGGACATGTGATAAACAATTTTTTGCTAACAACACACATATATTGGTCCACCTTACATTGTGTAGTTGAGCTGCATTTGTTGGGACTCCATAGAAAGAAACACACCAAAAAAACTTCTGGTGGTGTGCTGCAGTTTCTTTCCGCTTTCCCTGACTTGGGCTCATTAGATGTATATGCTGAAGCAAGGCACATGGAGGACACATGTTTGTAGGGTATAAATAGGACTCCATGGAGTGACAGAGACTTTCTGGTACAGCTAGCTGTGCAACATTTATGGATCTCACATAAATGTGAGCTTTGTTTCCCTGAGAGAGGCAGACCGGAGAACTTCTCCCGGTGTTCCTGTTTAACCAGACTCTACTGAACTAGACTGTTGGTGTATTCGTGAAGTGTTTGCCAGTGGATTGAGCTGCCATTGCTAACCTGTGAACTAAACTACCAATTTCCAGACAACACAGATGGGAGTTGCTCCAAAGAACCTTTCTAAAAAGGTACACTTCCCCCGCCTACCTGCCTGCCCTCCCCACCCCCATATCCTTTCTTTTCCACTACTTCTGTTAGATTACAAAAAAAAAAAGGTTAAAACATCTAAAAACCATCATTAAAATAAAATTTAAGAAATTAAAGTTTCAACTATTCTCTGAGAAAGAAATCAGGAAAAAACGTTCTACTCAGAATAACTCCCCTAAAACTAAGTATTTATCAATGTATCTAACTAAAGAAATGAAAGACCTCTACAACAAACATTTTAAGATACTTAAAAAAGAAATCACAGAAAATACTTGGTGATGAAAAAATAGTGTGTATCCCTGGATATGGAGAATTACCATTGTGAAAATATCTATATTACCAAAATAAATATATGGAATTAATGCAATATCTATAAAACTCCATGCCATATTTCACAGGCTTGGAAAAAAAATCATATAGTAATTCATATAGAACCATAAAAGACCACAAGTACTCAAAGCAATTCTAAGGAGTAGGATCAGTGCTGGAAGTATCACAACACTCAACCTCAAATTATACCATAGAGCTATAGTGACGAAGACAGCCTGGTACTTCTATAAACATAGACAGGAAGATCAATGGAACAGAACAGAAGAAATAAAACAACAAGGTTATGCTCATTTAGCTTTTGACAAAGGCAAAAACATACCTTGAAAGAAAGATAATCTATCCAACAAATGGATCTGGCAACCCTGGCTTTCTACCTGCAGAAGAATGAAGTGAAGAGTCTTATCTTTCACCTTGTTCCAAAATCAACTGGAAATGGATCAACAACCTTGATTTAAAACCTGAAACACTGAAATTTAAGAAAACACAGGGGATACCCTTTAAAATATTGGGGTAGAAAAGAACATTTAAATTAGAACACAAAGAGCACAAAATAGATAAGACTACATGAAAATTTAATGTTTTTGAATATCTTCATTGGCTATACTTCAAACAAGGAGCTAATATCCAGAATTTACAAAGTGTAGAAATTAAATACCAAGAGAATAAAACTGCCAATCAGCAAATGAGCAAATGACATTTAGGAAGGTTTTTTTTTTTTAAATTTAAAACACTTTATTTATCAATATTTGTATAAACATATATACTTATACATGTATACATATATACATACATATATAAATGATAATTAAATAATAAAATGTATTTAAAAAGTATGGGGGGTTGGGAAGAGTGGGAGGAAGGAGAGAAAGGGGAAAGTTAGGTAAATACAGTGTTCATATATGAAATTCTCAAAAAAGGAATCCAGTTTTTTAAAATGTTCAACAGATTAACTAGCATTTTACAATATGAAAATAAATATGACCAATAATTATGTTGAAGGACATTTTAACTCACTACAAATTTTGAAGTTTAAAATAAGATTAATAAAAATTATTTTACCCAGCATACTAACACAAACCACAATAACGTTTTATAATTTAAAGTATTTCTGTGAACAAGAAAATAGATCGTCAGGAACTAAGTCAGCAGAACCAGGGGTACACTGTGTGTTAATTTTTTGTTTGTTTGTTTGTTTGTTTGTTTGTTTTTATCAAATTATAATTTTTACTTTTTAACACAGGGGTTGTAAACACAAAAATGCAGAATGTGGGGAAGGGGATGACACAGGAACAAAGATGTTCAGGGGGAGTACAGATGTCTTTCAGAACAGGTTATCAGCTGAGTGAAGGTTCAGGGGTCAGGTCACTATGACTCTTCCTATGATTCACTTGTCCTTATCTAAGTTGGTACTATCTGCCAAAGGCGGCCTATTTACAAGGTCTATGACTACTCAGGCTGGTAGATTTCAACAAAAGCTGCCTGTTTACAATAGTTTATAGCCCTCTGTTTCAGTGTTTTTCCATAGAGACCCAAGACTTTGTGTTAGCAGGCATATATGTCAGGCCTATTGCTAGGAAGTTTTTAAAAAGAAAATACAAGTGGCCAATAACTAATTTTAAAAATATCTAATATCACTAGCCAACAGAGAAATACAAATAAAAATACTTTGAAATACCAGTCAGAATAGCTATTATCAACAAATGTTCAAGAGAATGTGGAGGGAAAAGAACCCTTATTTACTGTTGATGGGGCAAAAATTTAATATAGCCATTGTGTCAATCAGTTTGGAGATTTCTCTGAAACTTAAAAACAAAGCTACCATGTGAGACTCTTGTTTCACTCTGGGCATATACCCAGAGAACTCCATATATCCTGGGAATGTTTGCACACCCATGTTTAATTCTGATTCAAAGAACTGGAATAAATCTAGTAATCCATCAACAGATGAATGAATAATGAAAATTTGGCATCTATAAGAAATAGAATACCACTGATCACTAAAGGAAATGAAGTTAAAAGTTCCAAGGAAAATGATGAACCTAGGAAGTAAATACTTAGCAAGGTCACTTGACAGAATCTTGCTGTGCTGGCTAGCTTTATGTCAACTTGAAACAACAGAATCACTGAAGAAAAGGGAGCCTCAATTGAGATAATGTCTCAATAGGATCAGTCTATAGGCAAACATATAGGGCATTTTTTAAATTAATGATTGAGGTGAGAGGGCCCAACCCATAGACACATACATATTCATATACATATGGGGATTTACAGAGCTGGAAAGAAGGATGGAACTTTATAAGCTCCAGGAAAATTAATGCAACTGGAAATTTTTATGTTAATTGAAATAAGTCAGGTATTTTGTATATTTTGTATATCAGGTATATTGTATATTTTCTTTCATATGCAGAACCTGTATTTATGAAATTTGATCAGAAACCAGTTGGGATGATGGAAAAAGACTAAAAGGAAGGCAGGTGGAAGGACACAAGAGGAACAGGAGGAGACAAAGATCACAGTTCCTTTTATGTGAAGATTGTAGTGAAAAGAATTAAAGTTTATCCCCAACTAGCTTACAAATGAATGGGATTCAGACTATGGGTACATTATTTGGTTGTTATAATTACTGAGGGTGACCCCTAATCTACTTTTGTAACTGTAGGCTTGACTACCTCCCTAGTGGTGTACCCCAGATATTTGCTGTTTCTCCTGGCCATGTGTTCATGGTTCCTCTTCCCTCATGGATGCTTCCTCCTCCCTTTCTTTCTTCCTCTTTCCTCCCCATCTCTCCTCCTCCAACCAGGTCACTGCTAACCCACCTACCTCTAACTCCTCCAGTAAATGGCTGTTGCCAGCTTTATTTAACCAATAGTTTTAAATCAAGGAACAAGGTTTGCACAACAAAAGCTTGTAAATAGGAGAAGTTCTTTGTAAGCCTAGGTATAGAATTTAGCATTACAATGTATAGCAGTAGACCAAACTTCAACAGCAGATTTTAGGTTTAATGAATATATTATGCACATATGTTACATAAGCATGAAAGGAGAAGAGGGATTACTTCAAGGGAAGAAGACTGGCCAGAAGAGAGGGTCGAGGAAGGCTCTACAGGTGAGTATGACCCACTTACACTGAGATGCATGAATGAACATGCTAATGGGTTGGGGCAAGTCACACATCTCTTAATAGTGAATATCCAAAATGTACAAAAAATTCAAACAATTAAATAGAAAATAAATAGCCCGATTTTAAAATGAGCAAGTGAATAGCAAAGACATTTCTCCATAGAAGGTATTAAAGATGGCCAATGGCGATAGTGAGTGGTTTGAATATTTGCTCAGCATTGCTAATTAATAAGAGGAGGAAAATTAAAAGCACCAGGCAAGGATGACCTTACATCTGCTGGGATGACTGTCCTCAAAAGGTCAAAACATAACAAGGCAGGCATGGTAGTACATCTTCATAATCTCACCACTAGAAAGGCGGAGAAAGCAGGGTCATGGGTTGAAGGTCAGCTCAGACTGCATTGTGAGTCACTGTCTCAAAACAGAAGCATCCACATCAGAAAGAGCAACTGTTGACAAGGATGTATAGGAATGAGGACTCTTACGTGTTGGTGAAAATTTATATTGGTGCAGCCATGCTTAAGGAAATTAGACATACATTTACAATTCAATATTCTCTCTTCTGAGTACATAACAAAAGACATGAAATTTCTGCTTCATAAAGATGTCTGTGTCGCGGCCGCTCGACCAGGAAGACGCGCAATGATCTGCCTTCACTCGACCAGGAAGGAAGACGCCTGCGCTTTATTGCAGGAGCACCCCATCGTGAAGCCGGGACCCAGAGCAGCCAGAGAGTGCTGCTTATATAGAGGGGAGGGGGCGTGGCTTTCTCTGATTGGTCGCCCTGTCAGACCTAATTTGCATGTCCTCTCTGATTGGTCGCCCCGTGACCTTATTTGCATACCCTCTCTGATTGGTCGCTCTACCTGGACCCAATTAGCATAGATCCATTTGCATAGTTCCAGCCCAGGGAGGGGTTGCCGTGCAGGGATTGGCTAAGGCACCAATACCTCATTTGCATATACCCATTCGGGAGGGGTTTGCACCAGAATCTGCTGACGCATGCGCAGTAGACTTGTTTGCAAGTGGTGCAACAGGAAACCAGCGCCATGTAGTAATACTGGATCGGGATCGGTGGGCTACATGTCTGCACATTTATTTCATTGTATCCTTGCTCACAAGAGTTATGACTCAGAAACACCTAAGTGTTCACATCAGTGGATTTTTGGATAAAATCACAGCAGAGGCAAAGATCTAGGCAAGGTAATAGGGGAAGACAGAGACAGAGGAGAGGAAGAGGGAGGGAGAAATGGGATGGGGAGAGACTGTGTGTATGGTTGTTACTCAGTCCTGAAAAAGAGACCTTGCAATTTGCTATTACATGGACAAATTTATAAGACATTATGCTGGGGCTGGAGAAATGGCTCAGCAGTCAAGAGTGCAAAGTGGGACTTGGTTTTGGTCCTTAGCAACCACATCACGCAACTTCCATCTGCCTGTATCTCCAGCTCATCAGAAGGATCTGATGCCTTTAAGCTTTGAAGACACCTGCTCACCCATTCACATACCCACACACATGCACATAATTAAAAATTTAAAAGACATTATGAAATGATGAAAGACACACGAAGAAAGAAAAACATTGTACGATCTCACTGTATAACTCTGACCCATCTGCAGCTTACTGTGTAGTCCAAAACTGCCCTCAAACGAGATGTTTTCCTGCTTCAGAATCCTGCATATGAGGATCACAGGCGTAAGCCACCACTCCTGGATAGGACGTTTCTATGTATAGCTGTTTGCTGCCTTGCTTCACAGAAAAAAAAGTAGCACTGCATTTTCTAGATGTCCTCTGCAAGCAATGGGCACTCCAGGCATGACTAATCTCACCAGCCTTCATGAGACCGGGGTGAATTGTATTACTGGATCATGTGCAATGCTTATGGCACGTGCTCTGTTAGATTCACAATGTGGAGTAATCACTAGGAAGCCAGATGGGCGAGGACACAGCACAGGTAAGAATTGCTGAAGCTGTTCATCCATCTTGAGGTTCCTCAGAGATGTAGGAACAAAATGATGCCTCATGACTGTTGGGTAGCTTGCTGAGCCCCTAAGAACATGGTTTCTGCTGCCCTGAAAGAGAGCAGATAAAATAACGACAACTTGTTTGTCCTTTGTCCCTGGATCCCTGACGCCTGAACGACTGCATATCCTTTGTGTGGAAACTTGACATAACCTCCCCAGGTGATTAATGCCAGCTGCAAGCATCAGTGACTCTGTAGAATGAATGAGCCAGGAAGAGATGGTAAAGAAAGGGAGACTTAGGCCTAGAGAGAGAGTGTGTGAATGGAGGTATTTGTGTCAAAGGAATAAGCATCGATATTGGCTATTCCTTCCTCACTTGCTTTTCTTTTCTTCCTTCTCCTCCTACTCTCCTGCCCCTTCCTCCCTTTCTTCTTTATTGGATCTTTTTTATCTGTGACAAGCACATTCCACAGAACAGCCTGGGGTCTGTATTGTATAATGTCTTCTCTACACTCATGATATATTTAAGAAATGTGGCAATAGCTGTAATGAGTATATATATATATATATATATACATATATATGTGTGTGTGTGTGTGTGTGTGTGTGTGTGTGTGTGTGTATACCAACCATGCCTGCAGGCATATATATCCAGGCAGACCTCAGTCTTAGCTCCCTACTACAATGTAACAATGATCTTCAAATAAAAAGCATGGGACAGGGGCTGCAGAGAAGCCTAGTGATTTCACAAGCAAAAGAACCTAACTTCAGGTCTCAGCTGTGTTTGTAACTCACGTGCTGTAGGATCAGCGACAAGAGGACCCATGGGCTTGCAGGCCAGACAGCATAGCTCCAAGCTCAGGGCAAGACCTCATCTTAAAAATAAGGAGGAAGAGTGACACAGGTCAGCACCCAAATGTAACTCCGGCAGGCAGATTTCTGTTCTCCACGATAGTTGGGGCTACATAAAGAAACGCTGTCTCAAAACCCACCCCCAAGTAAGAACAGCTTAAGAAAGAAAGAACCATGAAAGATAAATGTCTGCTCGCTAGTGTAGAGCAGAAATGAATAGCCCAGGCTGTGATGAAAGTCTTAGATCTTTCAATAATATAGGCCATTTCCAAGCTTTATGCCTCAAGATTCTCACTTCAATAGATGACATAATAGTGATTTGAGTATTGTTAACATCTGTATTGATACTATAGTGGACAATAAACAGGCGATGAAGAATACATATTTAACACAATGCCAGGCATAGCATCCAGTCGCTTTACTCATTATTGTGATGACTACAGTTGTTGCTATTATTCTTATTATAATCCAGCCTTTTCTTCTACTTCCTATAGTCTGTTAAGAAAAAAATAAATCCTTCAATATAAAAGCTGGTTCCTTATCCTGGGCCAGACCTTTCTCATCTTGATTGAAAATCTACACGTTCGCAGTTTCTTTCTCCTACATCTCAGACTTTGAGTGTGTGCTATAAGGTAAGTCTGTGAAAACACTCATCGTTCACATGATCCTGCAGCAAATCTGCTCCTAAAAACCAAATTTAGGAAATGCACTGCATTGCTAATGGCTTGACACAGAAACGAGGACTCCACAAGGCCGCACTAGGCGGTGCTTTCTAAATCTGCTGACGGAAATGAAGAAAGTAGGTTGGAATGGAGATTGCATAATTTCTGGATCACACTGACTTGAATATATTGTGTGCTTGGATAAAACTTGTGTTTCCTCCCGGGAGGTTTTCAGTTTGGCAGGGAAAAAAAATACCTCTGTTTGGTGTGGTAGTCGACACTAGGAGCAGCCTTGCATTCTGGGGGAGAAATAACGCAGAAATGTCACCACGTTTTCCCGAGGGAAAGAATCCCTGGCCTAAAGCCACAGCTAAGGGTGTTCCCAACCATAGTATTAATGACAGCGTCTATGAAGGCAGCCTCAGTGCCATTGGAAGCCTAAAGCAATGATACCTCAGCGGTCATTGTCCACTGCCTGACGTGGCCCACAGATGGAGGTTGCACTCCACAACCTTCTCTGGAAGCCCTCGCCTAGGACGCCCCGACGCCCCTCCTTGGAAATGTCTTAAAAATCACTAAATGCGCCCTCTGCTTACGGCAAAGAAACTTTTATTCTTTTCTTATTCAAGAAAGAAAAATCCAAAAGAGAATTGTGTGCTGTTCAGAAAGGTTACTAATGAGATTAGAAAACTTTAAAAAGCAAAAGAAACCATTTCTTTGGAATATTGGTGGGAAATTTATTTCAGATTCAGTCTTGTGGAGTACAGAGAAATGGAAGAGTGCCCTGCCTGCTCGGCCTAAACTCCGCAGGATCCACGTCTTCCCTCTGTTCCTGGAGCAGAACGGCATCCTGCACTTCAGAGGCCACAAAGTCTCAGCTCTGCTGTCAGCATCTCGCATCGTGCTTGTTTTAATTTGTTGAGCATTGTACCAAGGCTCCTTCTTGAAGCCAGAGCATCAGCATTTCTGTCCTATTCTATTGATCATAACAACTCACAGTACTGACCCCAAGGTAGAAAATAATGACCTAACTACTGTTGGAGAACATTCCAAAGCAGTGTACGTCTATGAAGATTGGGTAGTGGGGTAGGAGAATTGGGAATAACAATGTCCTCTATCGTAATAATTTAGATATCATATATATATATATATGTGTGTGTGTGTGTGTGTGTGTGTGTGTGTGTGTGTGTGTGTATGTATGTGTGTACGTATGTGTCTGTGTGTGTGTATATATGTATGTGTGTGTGTGTGTGTGCGCGTGTACTTGCTTTGTATCCCTGCTCTAAGCTATTCACTGTATCTGTACATTCCCACCTAACACTTGGTGCTCTTTACATTTTAAAACAGGATTTACATTTTTTTTAAATTTTATTGGCTGTATAACATACAGACTATATCAATCCCCCTTATGAACTGGGACTACAGAAGTACATTTTCAATTATATAGAAAGTCTTAGTTTCTTTTCTATTACTGTAATAAAATCCCCTGACAAAAGCAACCTATGAAAGAAAAAGTTATTGGCTCATGGTTCTAGGGTATAGTCCCTTATGCTGAGGAAGTGGTGGGAGCAGGAGCCTGAGACAGCTGGTGACATTGTACATACAAACAGGAAGAAGATGAATGCTTGCATTCAGTCCCCTTTCCCCATTTTATTCAGAACAGGATCATAGCCCAGAGAGTGGTGTCACCTACAGTGGGCAGGTCTTTCCACCTCAATTAAACTAATGAAGATACCCTCACGGGCATGCCCAGAGACCCGGATCCCATATGATTCGAGATTTCATCGAGTTGTCAATTGGATCTCACTATCCTAAATAGTGAGGAACAGACTAAAGAACATCACATTGAAACTGTGATTCTGAATATCAGTAAAATTAACGTAAGTTAATAAGTAACAAAAGTTTTTAATTCAAGTGAAAATCTCATGGAGTTTTCTACATCGCAATTACTCAGGGCATATTTCTTGGATAAAGTCTGTGAGAATTTGTTTTGAACGTGAGGACTGTTGCTAAAACAACATGTTCAAGATGCGGGAAATCCCACGTGCTGAAACAAAACACAACAGCAACAATAGAAACAATACATACAAAACACTGATGACAGTATTAGCTGTAAAATGTCACAATTTAGAACCCACCATGAGCACGCTGCTTAAAAACATGTGGAAGCATTTTTTGGAACTGATGAAAGTTTTGATATACTTGGATAGAATATTGGCTAAAATGTAGCCAATCTGACCCTTTTTTCCCCTAAACTACATAGCCCCAATTTTTTCTTCCATGCATAATTATTGTGAAAAATTATCAGAGGAGTTTTTTTTTCCCAAAATGCAATAACCCTCATTTCCCTAAGAGAAGTAAAGCATGAAACCTCTAGGGAGAGTCTTTTTAAAGACAAAGTAAAGGCTGGCTCCAAAGTCATTTTCCAAACCAGGAGGCAGAATATTTTTTAGGAAAGCATTGAAGTGGGGAAGTAGGTTTTTTTCAGCCCTTGGTTAATTATTTGAAAAATTCTGTACTTAAAACATTACCAGCCATATATATTTAAGTTTCTTGTTTATGTGTCTTAGGCAATCAGTAATTCAGACACTTAAAAAGCATGTGGAAACTTGAGGGCTAAATAGCAGTCATATTTCTTGCATTTGGTGCATGTACATACTCTAGGGATAACCAAATGTGTGCATAATACCCCTTTGTCTGTTCTAAAGACCCTTTCCAATGCTCTGGTATGAATTATATTGTTTAAATGTGTCCTCACTCAATTTCAGGAGAGTTATTCCCAAGCCAGTTTTGAAATGAACACATGTCGCATCTGTTTTCTGTTTGGGAATTTTGAATGCTTGGCACTTTAATTGGGATAGTTTTCTTTGGGATGAAATCATTTCAAATATTCACTGAATCAAAACATTAGTCTCCTTTTCCAGTTTCCATCATAGATTGTTGGTAGGTTTCCCAGACCTGCTTTCTTGTGCTTCAGGGAGGCGCCCTCCTCCTTCTGGTATGTAGAAGGAAACAGATGGGGAAGCAGGCAATATCTACTTGCTCAGTCTTGCCCCCAGAACCTATTCTTTTGGAGATGTTGCTTGACCTGCAGGGTCACTCTTGGTTCTTGTCAATTTAAAACCTTTTAGCTTCATCCTTTTTTAGCTTCATCCTTTTTGATCATTTGAAACATCCTTTTATTATTATTATTATTTTAATAGTCTTTGTTTTCTTGCAATAAGGCCTCATGTAGTCCAGGCTGGCTTCAAACTCATTGTCTTGGTCTCATATCACTCATCATGATAAAATACCCTGACAACAACTAATTTGGGAGATAAAAAATTATTTTAGCTTTAGCTTACAGTTTCAGATTCAGTCTATTATTTCAGGAGAGTCAAGACAGCAGGAAGCTGAAGACTCTGGTCACACCACAACCACAGCATCAAGCAATGAATGTGTGCATGCTTGGAATTTAACACTCTTCCTCTAGTCTTGAAAGAATCTAGGATCCCAACTCAGGCTATGGTACTGCCCTTGGTAGGTTAGGTCTTCTCCCCTCAATGAACCCTTAAGGAAAACATCACAGGCATGTCCAGAGTCCAGCCTAATCTGGGCAATCCATCGTTAAGATGTCCCCAGATGATTCTATGCACATCACACTTGTTATAGAACCAAGAGTGACTTTTGACTCAGTATTCTGCCTTCACTTCTTATGTGCCAGCATTATATGGGAGTACTGCACACACAGTGTTCTACAGTGCTGCAGATTATGGTAATAAGGGCTTTTGGCATGCTGGGCAAGAACTCTCTCAACTGAGCTCCGCACTCAACCTATTTTTAAAAAATCTGACTGAGAACAGAAGACAGTTTCCCCACTGGTGAAGGTCTATGAAGCCATTTGGAATCCACACCACCCTTTTCTCTCTGGTACAATTAAAAACTTGTGAAGGCCTAAATATTTGGGAGACGTGGTTAAGAAAAATTAATATGGCAGGAATGAAACATCAGGCAGTACAGTGGGGATGCTTTCTGGTGACAAGCTGAGATTTTACTTACAAAATAAAAATAAAAAAGAGGCAGGATCTCCCAGTTTGCTTCTCAGTGGGGATTTTCGTGACCTTCAGTTTTTGTCTACTACAAAGAAGCTAGAAAATGTTAGTAATATTAATGTTAATAATATTTCTGTGAACATTAATCACATTTTTTAGTCCCTGGGTTGTTTTGACATTTTAAATTAAATGCTTAGGATATTGAGGCAAAAGGATCTAGGCAAACACGGACCACACAGAAAGACTCTGACTCAGCGACAACAACAAAAATAAAAGCTATTGATTATGTATGCACACTTGGAGAGATGCTTCAGCAGTTAGGAGCACTTACCACTCTTCCAGAGGAGCCAGATTTGGTTCTCAGAATGAATAACCTGGTATATTCTAGCCTGCAAGGGTTGCAAGCATGCACTTAGTACACACACATACATGTTGGCAAATCACTCATGAACATAAAAAAGTGTAAAGAATATTTTGAAATATAGTCCATTTTGTATAGATAGAAAATAAAAATGCATATAAGAAGTAGATTATATTGATGCCATCTTACATAAATATCCTGTTTATCCCTCCAAATAGTTTGTTTATTCCTCCATATTCTTTCATGTGTGTTCTTATAGTGTGAACAAAACTATAATTGTCAGGACTAAAGGAAACTCCCTTGCCCCAAATTCCAAAAGGCATCAGGGACAAATGGATATATGTAGTTCCTATTGATATTCTAAACCACATGCTGGCCTGCAGGTCCTCTCAGTATCACAAGTACCTGATACACATTTCAGAGTCCATTCCTACCCTCTGACTCACAGGCTTCCTTCCCTGCATCTACACATTCTATTTATAACCATGCTATTTCTTAATCTCTCTCTCTCTCTCTCTCTCTCTCTCTCTCTCTCTCTCTCTCTCTCTTTCTCCCTCTCTCTCTCTCCTCCCTTGATCTCTTTGTCTTCCTCTCTCTGCTCTACTCCTCCACCCTTACATGACCAGGTCCAGTCTGATTCTGCCTACCACTTTCTTTCCATGGTTT
>JANHMN010000019.1:17972609-18001230 GCA_030674055.1 Rhabdomys pumilio
CAAAATAAAAATTATTTTGACTATAATGTTCATTTCTATTCTACTTCCAACTAAGAAAATTCACAAATAACTATTTGCCATCAGATACAGTGTTTTATGGATATAAACTTGGAAGTTTGTGTCACAATTATTTGATTTACCAAAAAACTTCGATCAGTACCCAAATTAAACTGTACATTCAAAAGAATCTTGGGTTGGGGATTCGGTTGGGTGGTTGGGCACTTGCCTGGCAAGCTCTTGGTTATGCCCTCAGATCCAGAAAAGAAGTACCTTAGGAAGGAGCTTCTGCTTGTTTACTGCGGAACATACAAAATTTAACTTTTTTATGGGAAGACCCTGCCATCTTGTGGCCAGATAGCAGAAAAGCACCGGTACGGCTTGGAAAGCGGTGGACTTTCTTAGTGAATTAACATTACTATGATCATAAGTAGCAAAAACAGTCATATTTTCCTTGACCCACTAGACCATCATTTTCCTTGAGATTATAACTAGTCAATTACTAGGAGATTAGTATTTCCATAAATTTGCCAAAATGTATTCATTTCATCAAGGAAACGAAGCCTCAGAGGATTGCTTCTGAATGTACCAATTTCTATTGATTTGAAATCAGAAGGCATCAAATTGCAACAAAAACTCAAAATCAGCCCATCTGGCATCGATTAAACCACCTGAAAGTGAACTTTTTCCTCACACCATTCCGGAACTCTTTACCTTGTTACCGTGTTTGCAATGTTACATAGACATTTATTTACTTGAATCTCACAATGAACTCAACAGGAAACACTATCTCTTTCTCATTTTAAATAGCAATCAGGGTGATGTTTTCTAGTTCCATCCATTGGCCTGCAAATTTCACAATGTCTTTGTTTTTTGTTTTTTTTAACTCAAAACACTTTATCAGTATTTGTATATACATATATACTTATACATGTATACATATATACACACACATATAAACAATAATTAAATAATAAGATGTATTTGAAAAGTATGGGGGGTTGGGAAGAGTGGGTGGAAGGAGAGAAAGGAAAAAATTATGTAAATTCAGTGCTCATATATGAAATTCTCAAAAAGGAATCCAGTTTTTTAAAATGTTCAACAGATTAACTAGCAGTTTACAATATAAAAATAAATATGACCTATAATTATGTTGAAGGACATTTTAACTCACTACAAACTTTGAAGTTTAAAATGAAATCAATAAAAATTATTTTACCCAGCATACTAACAAAAACCACAATAAAATTTTATAATTCAAAGTATTTATGAGAACAAGAAAATGGATTTTCAGAAGCTAAGTCAGCAGAGCCAAGGGGACACTGTGTGTTATTTTTTTTTTTTATCAAATCATAATTTTTACTTTTTAACATAGGGGTTATAAACACGAAAATGCAGGATGTGGGGAAGGGGATGGATGACACAGGAGCATAGTTGTTCAGGGGGAGTACAGATATCTTTCAGAACAGGGTATCAGCTGGGTCAGGGGTCAGGTCACTATGACTCTGCCTATGATTCACTTGTCCTTATCTAAGTTGGTACTATCTGCCAAGGCTGCCTATTTACAGGGTCTATGACTACTCAGGCTGGTAAATTTCCACAAAAGCTGCCTGTTTACAATAGTTTATAGCCATCTGTTTCAGTGTTTTTCCATAGAGACCCAAGACTTTGTGTTAGCAGGCATGTATGTCAGGCCTATTGCTGATTTTAGGCTTATGGCTGATTTTAGACCTTCAGTGTTAAGCAGGGCTGCCCCTGACATCTCCTCCCTTCTCCAAGTATAGAAGGACTGTGGCGATTCTAATCTTGCCAAGGCGGGGATAGAGGCCTGACTTCCAGTAATTAAAGGGGACCTTGTAATGGCTCCAGTCCTCCTGTCGTTGTCCAGTGAGGCATAAGGGCCATACCCATTCCTATGTCTTTTTCCCAGAGAGGGAATACTTTTGACATCAATCCCTATGCAGTCAGGCTTGTCCCTCAGGGAACCCAGAAACATATTTTTAACTTTTATTTATATTCCCTTGCAGTGCTTAGCCTCGCAGCCTAAGCAAGAATTCAGATCGCCAGACAGAGGGGGTTCTGGGTGGCCCCTCTCTGCTTGGTGTAGGGGCAGAAGTCCCCTTTTTTAGGTTGGGTGGAGATGGGACTTGGGAGCACCCTGGATAGAGTAACAACCTCATCTAGAGTCTCATGGTCCTCCATAGCTGACTTATGATAATGTATCTGAATAGATTTTGCTATCAGATTATCTGTTTCACAAAGTTAGTCAGCCTATTTAAGGCCCAGGGATCAAAGGAAATAAGCAAAAATAACCTAACTAATGGTCCCAAGATGGAAGGAAGTAGAATTAACAATCGTAGAGAGGTTGAAAACCAATACTTGTACAAGCTCTCATTTTTCTCTTTCTCTCTCTGTCTTTTCTCAAGACCATCTCTGGCCTTTTTCATGCTCTCTTTTATCATCCCTGTTTTGTCTATGTAAAAGCAGCATTTTTCTTTAAGGGCTGTACACAGTCTAGAGCTGTACACAGTCTTTTCTATTGTAAAAGAGAAAATCAAGTCCAATAAAGTCCTTTGCAATTTTGGGGGATCGCATCAGACAGCAAAACAAGGGATTTCTTCAGATTAGTGATATCAGTCTATAGCTGTTTGATGTCCTTGTCAAAGACCCATTGGAGGTCTGAGTAGTATAAGTCCAGAGGCCAGCATCAGGATTAGAACTCCTAACAGCAGACATCAAGGGTGATTAATTTTTACCTGGAAAGGAAAAAAGAAGGGAATTCTCAGGGAAATTTCTCTTCCCTGGATGTCAATTGTTATTCATCTTATTTATAATTGGGCCTGGTATTGTGGGGGTATCTATTTAATTCATTAATTTTTTTTGGCGGCCATTTAGCTGTGCCTGGTGTGGTATCAAACAGGCATATCAATCCTCGGCCCCATATAGGAACTGGGTCCTGGCCATTCCATTTAAGGGTAAAAGGGTCTTTCCACATAGTTGTGGCATAGTTTTTATTGGTCTCAAAGATGCCAGAGGCAATCAGTAGCAGATTTGCCTTGAGCTTTCAGTTTTAGAAAGTTAAGAGTAAACAAGGCATGCTCCTTCCACCCACAGAGAGTCATGAAGACACTATTTAAAGAAATATAATTCTTTATTAATAATTACTTTTATCAAAGGACTATTATAAAACAGTCAACAATTAATCAATCAATTAACTAGAGCTTCTTCTACTTTTTGTAAAATTACTCCTCTTTTGTCAATTAATTGTTGAGGGAAATTAGGATTTGCATCTCTCTTGAGAATATTAAACAGAGACATAAATTCTTTTGTGATGAGTTTAAAATAAGATCTTAGCCAATAAGCATCTCCTGGAAACCTTTGAAAATCGTTTGAAATAAGTAAACTATCTTTTTTTTTTTTTTTTTTTTTGCCAGACCCATTATCTCTTTTTCTTTTATTAGATATTTTACGTATTTATCTTTCACTGTTATCTCCTCTTCCTTTCTCCCCCAAAACCCCTTATCCCATACCCTCTCTTCCAATTTTTATAAGGGTGTGCTCCCACCATTCTCCCAATCCTGCCTCCCTGCTTTCACATTCCCCAACACTATGGATCCAGTCTTTCAGGGACCATGACCCTCCACTTCCACTGTTGCCTAACAAGGCCACCCTCAGTTACCTATACAAGTGGAGCCATGAGTCCCTCTCTTTCTGTTCTCAGGCTGGAGGTTTAGACCCTGGGAGCTCTGGTTGAGTATTTTGCTACTCCTTCTAAAAGAAAAAACCAAAGCACCCACACTTTGGTTTTCCTTCCTCCTCTTGAGTTTCATGTGGTCTATGCATTGCATCTTAGGTATTGTGAGCTTCTGGGCTAATATCTACTTATCAGTGAGTGTATGCCATGTATGTTCTTTTGTGATTGGGTTATCTCACTCAGGATGATATTCTCAAGCTCCATCCATTTGCCTAAGAATTTCATGAACTCATTGTTTTTAATAGCTGAGTAGTACTCCATTGTGTAAATATACCACATTTTCTGTATCCTCTGTTGAAGGACATATGGGCTCTTTCCAACTTCTGAATATTATAAATAAGGGTGCTATGAACATAGTGGAGCATGTGTCCCTGTTGTATGTTGAAACATCTTTTGGGTATATGCCCAGGAGTGGTATAGCTGGATCCTCAGGTAATACTATGTTCAATTTTCTGAGATACTGCCAGACTAATTTCCATAGTGGCTGTACCAGCTTACAATCCCACCAACAATGGAGGAGTGTTCCTCTTTCTCCACATCCTCACCAGCATCTGCTGTCACCTGTGTTTTCAATCGTAGCCATTCTGACTGGTGTGAGGTGGAATCTCAGTGTTGTTTTCTTTTGCATTTCCCTGATGAGTAGGGAAGTTGAACACTTTTTTAGGTGCTTCTCAACCATTTGAGATTTCTCAGTTGAGAATTTGTTTATGTAGTAAAATATGTTGATGGACTTCTGTATATTGAACCAACCCTGCATTCCTGGAATAAAGCCTACTTGATCATGATAGATGATTGTTTTGATGTGTTCCTTGACTTGGTTTCTGAGAATTTTATTGAGTATTTTTGCATCGATATTCATTAGAGAGATTGGTTTGAAGTTCTCTTTCTTTGTTGAGTCTTTGTGTGGTTTAGGTATGAGTGTGATTGTGGCTTGATAGAATGAATTGGGTAGTGTTCCTTCTATTTCTATTCTGTGGAACAGTTTGAAAAGAATTGGTATTAGGTCTTCCTTGAAGGTCTGATAGAATTCTGCACTGAAACCATCTGGTCCCTGACATTTTTTTTTTTTGATGGGTAGACTTTTAATGACTGCTTCTATTTCTTTCAGGGTTATGGGACTGTTTAGATGGTTTATCTGCTCCTGATTGAACATTGGTAACTGGTATTTGTCTACAAAGTTGTCCATTTCATCTAGATTTTCCAATTTTGTTGAGTATAGGCTTTTGTAGTAGGATCTGATGATTTTTTGGATTTCCTTGGTTTCTGTTGTTATGTCCCCCTTTTCAGTTCTTATTTTATTAATTTGAATACTGTCTCTCTGCCCTCTGATAAGTCAGGCTAAGGGTTTATCTATCTTGTTGATTTTCTCAAAGAACCAGCTCCTGGTTTTATTGATTCTTTGTATAGTTCTTTTTGTTTCTATTTGGTTGATTTCAGCCCTGAGTTTAATTATTTCTTCCCGTCTACTCCTCTTGGGTGTATTTGGTTCTTTTTGTTCTAGAGCTTTCAGGTGTGTTGTCAAACTGCTAGTGTATACCCTCTCCAGTTTCTTTTTGTAAGCACTTAGAGCTATGAGTTTTTCTCTTAGCACTGCTTTCATTGTGTCCCATAAGTTTTGGTATGATGTGTCTTCATTTTCATTAAATTCTAAAAAGTCTTTAATTTCTTTCCTTATTTCTTCCCTGACCACATTATCATTGAGTAGAGTATTGTTCAATTTCCATGTGAGTGTGGACTTTCCCTTGTCTTCCTGTTTGCATGTCCAGCCCATTAGCCTATGTCTTTTTATTGGGGAATTGAGTCTATTGATGTTAAGAGATATTAAGGAGAGGAGATTGCTGCTTCCTGTTATTTTTGTTAACAGTGGAGGCATTGTTTGTGTGATTATCTTCTTTGGGTTTGTTGGAAGAGGCTTACTTTCTTGCTCTTTCTGGGATATAATTGCCCTCCTTGTATTGGTGCTTTCCTGCTATTATTCTTTGTAGTGCTGGGTTTGTGGAAAGATATTGTGTAAATTTGGTTTTGTCATGGAAATATCTTGGTTTCTCCATCTATGGTAATTGAGAGTTTTGCTGGGTATAGTATGCTGGGCTGGCATTTATGTTCTCTTAGGGTCTGTATGACATCTGTCCAGGATCTTCTAGCTTTTATAGTATCTGGTGAGAAGTCTGGTGTAATTCTGATAGGTCTGCCTTTATATGTTACTTGGCCTTTTTCCCTTACTGCTTTTAAAATTCTTTCTTTGTTTTGTGCATTTTGTGTTTTGATTATTATGTGAGAGGAGGTATTTCTTTTCTGGTCTAGTCTATTTGGCGTTCTGTAGCCTTCTTGGATGATTATGGGCATCTCATTCTTTAGGTTAGGGAAATTTTCTTCTAAAATTTTGTTGAAGATATTTAGTGGCCCTTTAAGATGGGAATCCTCACTTTCTTCTATACCTATTATCCTTAGGTTTGGTCTTCTCGTTGTGTCCTGAATTTCCTGGATGTTTTGTGTTAAGGACTTTTTGCATTTTGTGTTTTCTTTGACAGTCGTGTCAATATATTCTATGGTATCTTCTGCACCTGAGATTCTCTCTTTTATCTCTTGTATTCTGATGGTTGGTGATGCTTGCATCAATGACTCCTGATTTCTTTCCCAGGTTTTCTATATCCCTGGTAGTCTCCCTTTGTGATTTCTTGGTTGTCTCTACTTCTATTTTTATGTCCTGGATGGTTTTGTTCAATTCCTTCACCTGTTTAGTTGTGTTCTCTTGTAATTCTTTAAGGGATTTTTGTGTTTCTTCTTTAAGGGCTTTCACTTGTTTATCTATGTTCTCCTCAATTTCTTTGAGGGTGTTATTTATGTCCTTCTTAAAGTTCTCTATCATCATCATTAGAAGTGATTTTAGATCTGATTCTTGCTTTCCTGGTAATATGGGTAATTTAGGACTTTCTACTGTGGGAGAACTAGGTTCTGATGAAGCTGAGTACTTGTGTTGAGTACTTGTTGAGTACTTGGTGCTTGTGTTCTTGCACTTGCCTTTCACCATCTGGATCTCCTTGGTGCTACCTGAGCTGTCTCTGACTGGAGCCTTGTCTTTTGTCTTTCCTATTATCTTGGTTGTGTCAGAACTGTTTGGGATGGGTGTTGCTGCTGGGGTTAGAGCTGAGGTCCAAGATCTGCTCAGTGTTCAGGTGGAAACAGGAAGGAACCAGTGCTCTGGGCCAGGAGTGAATTCCTGGTCCCTGTGGGTCCCGGTTACTCCCTGTTTGGGTAGAGTATTGCTGTCTCCTGACCTGAGATACTGCCCAGGTTAGAACTCCTGGGAGCCCTGCCACCTCTGGGTTTTGTGAGGTTGGGTACAGAGCTGCCTCCTGGGATCTGCTCTGTGCTCCATCTCAGACAGGAAGGAACCTGTCCAGGAGTGAATTCCTGGATCCCAGTGGGTCCCAGTTACTTTCTATTTGGTATGAGTGTTGCTGCCTCCTTACCTAAGATACTGCCCAGCTTAGAGCTCCTGAGAGTCCTGCTTCCTCTGGGTTCTGTGAGATTGAGTGCAGAGCTATCTCCCGGGATCTGCTGAGTGCTCAGACCCAGACTGGAAGGTACCAGTGCTCCTGGCCAGGAGTGAATTCCTGAGTCCCTGTGTGCCCTGGTTACTCCCTGTTTGGGCTAAGTGTTGCTGATTCCTCACCTGAGATACTGCCCTGGTTAGAGCTCCTGGTAGCCCTGCTTCATCTGGGTTTTGTGAGGTTGGGTGCAGAGCTGCTGCCAGTGATCCGCTCAGTGCTCAAACTTTAACTTTTAACTTATTATACTTCAGAGCTCGGAGTTTGATGTGGGTAGGGTGGCTGGAAACACTGAGGGTTCCAATGTCTTTGTTTTTAATAGCTAAGTAGTACTCTATTCTGGAAATGAACCACATTTTCTTCATCCATCCTTTGGTTGAGGGACACCTAGGTGGTTTCCAGTTTCTGGTTATTCCGAATAAAGCTGCTATGAACATAGTTGAGCAAATGTCCTTGTGGAATGGTGGAGTGTATTTTCAGTTTAGGCACACAGAAGATAATTTGCATGAGGTGACAGTGAAGGGATCCAGGGCTAAAGAGGTGATGGCTCAGTGGGTAAAGCACTGGCCATGCAAGTACCAGGATCAGAGCTTGGATCCTCAACAGCCATGTAAATACTAGACAGATATGGTAGCTTACCCATAATTATACCACTTGGGAAGAAAGAGAGGAGTTATTTTGACTGTAACCCTGCTACAGTCAAATCAGTGAGCTCTGAGTTAGAGTGAGAGCTAGCCTTATCTCAGGTGGAGAGTGATCAAGGAAGACAAGACACTCAATGTCAACTTCAGATCTCCATATGTATCTGCACTCATGTGGATGTACACCCATATGGGTGTGTACCCACACATGGAAATGTGTACACAAACACACACAAATAAATATTGAATAGATTAGCTGCTGGGAGACTTCTGGTAGCTTTCTAGAGGGACAGGTTAGTTACAATTTACAATGTTGGTTTAGAACACTATGCCCTGGAGAAAGGAGAAACTCTTAAGGGCAAAACAGTAACATCTTCGTAAGTGATTGGATTTGCAAGCTGGAGTCTTTGTCTTTATATGTAATTTTTAAGGAGGCAAGAATGTAGGTGACTGTGACTTTCTCTTTCCATATGACTCTTCCAGATCACCCTTGGTCTTGGCAGTGGGGCTCTTACCCATATAAATGAAAGGAAACTAGTCGAGTACCATTTCAGCACTCCTGAACTATGTGACTGGGTTCTAAAGAACAGGAGTATAAAGCGTTATTATGTTGGAATTAACTGGTTGTAGTTATCAGAAACTTTTATCCACAAGGCTCAATGTTCAGATACCCTTGAAGGCAGCCATTGCTCTGATATACCGTTTCATGAATCTCTTCCCTGGGATAGAATTTAAATAACTGAACATTGTTTTTATAGAAAGGCACATGTCACATGCCTCACATTTTCCCTTTGTTGTTGTTGTTTTTGAGACACGGTCTCTCTAAGTAGCTGGCTGTCCTCAAGCTTGCTTTGTAGCTCAGGCTGGCCTCAGACTCACAGAGATCTATCTGTGTCTGCCTCCTGTGTGCTGAGATTAAAGGTGTGGGATACAACTTCTTCTGTTTCAGTTTCTGATATGACCTTGACAATATTCCATGACCTCAGATAAGGTGGCATTTACAGCATTCATTCACAAGTGTCATTTAATTGTCCCTTACAGAAAGTTTAAATTGTTTTAGTACTACATGACAGAATCTTCTGAATCATATGTATATAAAATGTCTATTTTCCCCCAATGAAGTGCTGAATTCTATTAGTAATCTTAACAATGTAAAATTAAGCACAAGAAATTATTTTAATCTATCTGTGGTGGTTTATTTAGGTAATGGCCTGGTAGAACATGTGTTTGAATGCTTGGCTTATGGAGAATGGCACTATTAGAAGATCTGGCCTTGACGGAGGAGTAGGTGTAGCCTTGTTGGAGGAAGTGTGTCATTGTGGGGGCAGGCTTTGAGGTTTCCTAAACTCAGGTTAGTGTGGAACAGTCTCATTCTTCTGCCTGTGGATCGAGGTGTACAACTCTCAGCAACTCCAGTACCATGTCTGCCAACACAAAATGATGATAATGGACTGAACCTCTGACACTGTAAGCAAGCCCCAATTAAATGTTTTCCTTTATAAGAGTTGCTTTGGTCATTGTGTCTCTTCACAGCAATGATACCTTAACTAAGACAGAAGTTGGTACCAGGGACTAGGGTATTGCTGTGATAGGACTGAACATGCTTTGTTTGGAGGAATGTGGATTTTGGGACTTTGTATTAGGAAAGTAGTAGAATGCTTTAATAGCTGCTTAATGGGCCATCCTAGTAAGAGTATGTTGCTGCTCATACTTTGGTAAGGCCCCCATGAAGGGAGGACCTCACCCAAGTCTCAGGAATTTTCGGCCACCCAATAACTCACAAGACACCGAACTCGATGCAATCAGCATGCTGAGGTCAAGACCCATGACCCACACGGGGGCAGTGGGGTCTGACCCTGGGGCTTTGGAGACAGAGAAAATTTAAAGGCAAAAAACCACAACCCAGGGGGGGAACCACAACCCAGAGGAAGTGAAGGAGGGTCATTGGAGAGTACCTGTGGAAAGTCCCAGCTCATTATTCAGTTTGTGACAAGGTCCAAAGAACAGTCATGGGGAACATTTTGTATAGGCTATTCTCAAAGTGCCTATTCGTAATCAACCATCTATCTTGTGGTCAGCCAAGTTCCTGAAACACAGAGCTCACGACCAAGCTGACCTGCAGTCTTGGTTCTGCTCAGCCTGTTAGGAGTTTTTGGAAAATTTTAACCCTTTCATTTCCCCACTTCTTCTGATGTAGGAGTTCTAATCATAGAACTAGTTTTTAGTATCTTTATAATCTTTGTTTTCCTGAACCTGTAAAACATGATATTATTGGCGTAACACTAAAATCTAAACAACACTTATTTTTTCTCTAACAAAGGTAACTAATCTATTTAGAGATGTCTTCCACTTTCACCGCTGTGGGGGTGGTCAGGAGCACCAGGTATGGTCCTTTCTAGTGAGGCTCAAGGTTCTCGACACGGTGGTGGCAGATGAGAACAGCATCTCCAACCTGGAACTGATGTGGCACACTCAGGTCTCCAGTCTCATAAGGGTCTTTTAACTGCTCACAGATCTCATGTCAGATCACCTCAAGTGTTTTTATGTGTGCAAACAGGGATTTAGAAAGAACAACATCAAAATCATATATTCTACCTATCTCAGTAAGTGGTGGAGACCCCCCTCCCCCGCCCCACATAACATCCTATAAGGTGTTAGCTTAGATCATAACCCAGAACAAGGCAAAAGGAAGGAGGGCTATCCAGTCATCTCCAGCCGGTCTCTAAGGCTAATTTAGTTAAGGTCTCTTTAATAATTCTATTTATCTCTTTTACCTGTCCTGAGCTCTGTGGTCTGTAAACAAAATGAAATTTCTAATTAATTTTTAGCTGGGTGGCCAGTCCCTGACTTACCTGGGCATCAAAGGCAGGTCTATTGTCAGACCCAATTATCTTGGGTATTCTAAACCTGAGAAGTTCTCTTTTAAGATCTTCTTAGCCACCACGTTGGCAGTCTCAGTCTTTGTAGGAAAGGCTTCTACCTAGCCTGAAAAAGTATCTATAAAAACTAACAAGTATTTGTTACCATGTTTAGCAGGTTTAACTTCCGTGAAGTCCACTTTTCAGTAGGCCCCAGGTCTGTCTCTTTGAAGTCTTCTTCCTGGGGGACATCTTGAATACCCAGCATTAGTCAGGGCACAGGCCTCACAGTTTTTTTTATTACTGTTTCAACTACATCAGATAAGTTCATCACATAAAATTGGGAGGACTTTACCAAGTTCTTCAGGTGTTTAGCTCTTAGGTGAGCTAAATGATGTAAACTTGTCACATATCTTTATCTTTTTTTCCTGTGGAAGGACTATTTTTAACATGGACATGAAGATATTTTTTAGAACTTTTAACAGTCAGGATCAGTGAGCAGCCTTCTTAGCAGTCAAATCTGCCGTCTGATTTCTTTTAGCAACAGCATCTTGAGTTTTCTGATGTCCAGGACAATGAATTATGGCCACATTTTTAGGCAAATGAATGGCCTCGAGGAGGTTCAGTATTTTTTCTTTGTTCTTAATGTCTTTTCCTGCAGAAATCAGCAGCCCCCTCTGTCTGTAAATTGCCCCATGAATATGAGCAGTGGCAAAAGCATACCTGCTATCAGCATTCTTTTTGCCAGGCTGCTGACCCAAATCACTTGTTTTTTTATCTACCACTGCTGTTTCTGCCATCTGCTTACCTTCAATCACAAAGCTGCTCCCGTCCGTATACCAGTTCAAACTTCCTGGCCAAGGTTGGTCTTCTGCCAGAATGTCAATACAGTGATGGACAGGGAGGAATCATCAGTCTCAAGCAGTAAGATGGAAGGGTTCAGGATGGCGGGGGGGGGGGGGGGGGGGGGGGTGTTGGGGAGGGAAGATCACCCTTTCATGTGGGCATTAGTCATCTATTGGTCAGGGAGCTGCCAGATAATGTTCTCAAGGGAGTGAGGTGTAATGTCCAGGCATGTTGGTACATACCTTCATTTTTTTTTTTTTTAATTTATTTTACATATATGAGTACACTGTTGCTGTCTTCAGACACACCAGAAGAGGGCACTGGATTTTTTTTTTTTTGTTTGTTTGTTTGTTTTTTTTTGTTTTTTGGTTTTTTGAGACAGGGTTTCTCTATGGCCCTGGCTGTCCTGGAACCCACTCTGTAGATTAGGCTGGCCTCGAACTCAGAAATCCACCTGTCTCTGCCTCCCAAGTGCTGGGATTAAAGGTGTGCAAAACCACTGCCGGGTACTGGATTTCATTACAGATGGTTATGAGCCACCATGTGGTTGCTGAGGATTGAACTCAGAACCTCTGGAAGAGCAATCAGTACTCTTAACCACTGAGCCATCTCTCCAGCCCCAGTACACACTTTTAATCCCAGCACCCAGGAGATTGAGGCATGCGATCTCTGAGTTCAAGGCCAGCCTGGTTTATAGAGCAAATTCCATGTCAGCCAAGCGTAGGCAGTAAACCATGGAAAACAGAAAGTTGATGAGCATGTAATTGAATGAGGGGAGCATATTTCAGCCCAAGCAAGCAGCAGAATTTAGAAGATTTGATCATTTGGTTCTGGCATTAGAATCAAGGATAGAAGAAAGGGACTATGGGATTTCTCTCTACAACTGAGGAAAGCAGTTGAGGCTGGGAATGTGTCAGGGATGTCTCTGTATGGAGGCCCAGAGAGGCCATTGTGTGGAGCTGTAAAGGTGAAGACTGGGTTGCCTTGGAGACCCCAAGAAGTTAGAGGTATCTGAGCCTTGGGATACCTGTCAAGGAGAGCTGATCACAGTGAACGGACCCTGCCCAGGAAAAGAAGTGTCTTGCAGTTAATAAAGCTAAAAGGAGATGGAGATCTGAAGAGCATTTTGACATCAGAAATGGAGATGCAGAGTTTGGAGTTTGCCAAGCCGGTTTTCATTCTTGCTTTGATCCAATATTTCCTCACCATGTTCCCTTCCGTATGTTTTGTAATGGCAATGATTCTCCTCTGCCATTGTATGTTGGAAGTATGTGATTTGGTTTTGATTGTACAGGGTAGTTAAGAGATTGCATGAATCTCAGATGGGTGTGAGCAACTATGTGGGTTCTTGGAATCAAACCTGGATCCTCTATAAGAGCCACAAATATTCCTAACCACTGAATTTTCTACTTTCTTGCCAAAACCAACCAACCAACCACTACATTTTTAAAATAAAGTTTTTTTCAAGAGGAATAAAGCAGCGACAGCTCCCACACCTTACTTTGTTTCTGCTGGTCTAGAGAACTGTTAAGTATGTAACTTATGTGGGGTTTGGTGTCAAGCTTTGGCCTTCTTCACTTTCGAAAAACTCTCATGGCTTTTACAAGTTTTTGTTTTGTTGTTTTTCTAATTATAAATCTCATTCTTGTGATGGAAAAATGAACTTTTCCTCCCTTCACCTGGTTCTCATTATTTCCTCACTGTTTTGTATTTTTGACCTTTGTCCCGATAGTCTATTATAAACTCTCACCTTATTCATTATGCACAGAATCAGTCTTACACATTTGTAGAAATCGTGATTACTGCTACGTAAAGGAGCCTGTTCTTCCAGACAATGTGGGCTGTGGTTTGACTTTACAAATCACTGGGATTGGTGTATTTCTGTAATCCCAAATCACTTGTTCTGAAACTGCTTTAGTTTCACAAGCTTAAAACATGAAACCAGAACCTCCCAGATCCAGCCAAGGAGACTCACTGTGGCATCTAAGACATGATTCTAGTAGCTTCATACATCAGAACTTAACACGCAGTAATTATCATGCTCCATGTGCCAGAGGGCAGATCACAATACCAAATGAAGTGTGCAAGTTATACGCTTTGTTTCATGAACACTGCACACTGGACAGTCTCTGCAATGAAGGGACCCTGCTTCCTTAGTCATAGAGCATTGACTCCTGACAAATACATAGCAAAAGGGGCAAGATCATGAACCTGAAGCCTTCGAACCTCAGGACAGTATAAGAGCATTCTCCACAATACTGCCTTCTACCAGTCTGTGCCCCTAATCTCAAAATAAGCAACCTGGATCTAGCAAGTAGAACGATTTCGCCAACTTTGGCAAATTCTTAAAAAATGTGCTTGCCCATTTTTCTTTTCTACACATTGGGAGCAGAAACTCCATTTGGGGGTTTTCTATCACAACAACGTGTAAGTTTAGGTGAAAACACTTAAAATTCTATTCAGCTGCAGTGATTACCAAAATCTCAATGCCAAAGCATGCAGTTTTACTTCTGGAGTAGAAACTCTGGTTGTGATCATACTACAGGGCAAGAAGCAGATTTCGCTAGCTGGTTTATTTTACACTGACATCACAAGAGGGTATGTTTCTATAGCCTACAATCTTTCGTGTACATGTGAATAGTTAGGGTGGGGGGAGAGAACCCTTAGGAACAGTTCAGCAGAGACAAACAGTTGTCCTACCCACCCAATCAGGCGCGTGTCTCTCTCTCTCTCTCTCTCTCTCTCTCTCTCTCTCTCTCTCTCTCTCTCTCTCCCACATCCCACACACTGCTTCCCTTCTAGTCCCCCCTCCCTTTCTACCCTGAGCTGGTGGGGCCCGAGTGTACCCCCCTACCCTGGCACATCAAGTCTTTGATGCTAGGCACATCCTTTCCCACTGAGGCCAGACAAGGTAGCCCAGTTGGAAGATATGCAGACAGGCAACAGCTTCTGGCACAGGCCCCTCTCCAGTTGTTTGGGACCCACATGAAGACCAAGCTTCACATCTGCTACATATAGGTTGGGAAGCCCGCTTATCTTCTTTGGTGGTTCAGTCTCTGAGAGCCACAAAGGTGCAGGCTAGTTGACTCTGTTGGTCTTCCTGTGGAGTTCCTATCTCCTTGGGAGACATTTCAGGATTTCACCTTCCTCCTATGCTTCCAAAAGAGTCCCTAAGCTCCATCCACTGTTGGCCTGAGTATCTGCATCTGTCTTTGTCAGCTGCTGGGTGGAGCCTCTCAAAGGACAGCCATTCTAGGCTTTTGTCTGCAAGCAAAGAAGTATTATTACTAGGGTCAGGGATTGGTGCTTGCCCATGAGACAGGTCTCAAGTTGGGCCAGTTATTGGTTGGACAGGCTTTCTCTTTCAATTCACAATTTCTAATTTCTGAGTATTTGATTCAGTTCAAAAATAATTCCTTCATCCCAACTGCATAGTTTATGAATTTTGGAAATAATTTACGAAATCCTAGTTTTCCTGACACTGGCTGAGCTATACAAAGTGACACAGTGTTATTTTTATTGCAATAAGAAATACCTATTAGAGCAAGTAAGCACTGCATAGATCCAGTGATGGCCTCTGACACCAAAATCACCTTCGGGATGTTTCCGTCTTGGAAAAAAGTCTTCATAATAAACAGACAAGAGACGATCCAAGTACAATTTTTTAATAAAGATAATTACAAAAGATGGAAAAATCAGCTCAGAAAGGCCAATTGTTTCTTTAATAGATCCTGTTTTTGACATAATAACACATCAATTTAAATACAATCACATAAAGCATGGTGGGAAAAAAATTTGCTTCATAATTAGAAAAACTCACAATAAAACTTGCCAAGAAAAACAAAAACAAGCCATTTTGAAAATAAATACAGTCCATGCCAAAACAGTATAAAATGAAGCCAATGTCCTCAAACAGCGACGGTTTATCCCAGACTCGTCTCACTTCGAGGTTCCTGAAGCTGGGGTCAAATTCAAGGGTTGCTGAGTTGTTCTGATTTGGCTCTGTTGAAAGAGGATCATAAAATATTAAAAATAAGTCTTGGTTTAAGAGCACTGGCCTAGCTACTTATGCAGTCTTGTAGATTCACACCAAGTAATTCAGTGTTTTCTTCCTCCGAACAATAAAAGCCTTACCCTTTCCAGTTGTTTTACAACGGACATTCCAAGTTTTCCTTAAATATCAGCATCTAACTGTGTGTGACCAAGCACATGGGCATGCTCCTAACACAGACTCTCCCTCTTCAGCCCAGAGTGACGATTTAAAATTCACTATGTAGCTTAGTGTGGATTCAATTTCATGGCAATCCTCTGGCCTCAGCCTCCCCAGTGTGGTGAGATTATGGACTCAAGCCTCTTCACCTACCTAGCCATACATGCATAAAATTCTGACAATAAAATTCTTACCCAGGTTCTCACTTAACCCAGTGTTTCTCCCTTAACACAGCCCATCTCCTAACTGGAAGTACTCCAGGCACAGGCTTATGGGCACCGCGAAGACCACGCTCGCACACATAAAGGTCACGGGTGAAACAGTCTAGGACATACTGCCCACACTCAGACTGGCACTTACAATAATGTTCTCAGGCTGAGCCATTATTTCTCAAGCATACATGCCCCTTCCTCCAACCCCCAAGTCATGCATGACCTTTGCACAGAGACAGAAGTGTCACTCACCCTTTGGTGTCTGTTTTCTCACCACTACTGTCCTTGGATTTGTCCTCTTCCTTCACATCTAAAGACAGAAGAGAAAGATGAATACCTCTTCTGAAATATAAGACACATATACACTGCTGTGCTCCGCAATCTCACTACTCATGAACTGTGTCACTAGACAGTGTCCTGTCTGCTTCAGAGCTGAGTGCTGCCGGGCTCACCACCCACGTGCCGGCATGCTCCCAGAGCTTTTAGCTTTAGTTCAGAAGCATCACAGCATTACCAGTTCTGTCAGGAATTTCAGAATGCAGAGGAACATAGCACAGGTCAGGAGAGCTGACGTAGGGAAGGACACTGGAATGTGGGAAGCTAAATTATGCTTTTTATATAAAAAAAAACATTTATTTATTCAGAGTATGTGTGTATGTTTGAGCATGCACGGCATAACATCCATAGGGAGATGCAGAAGTCAGCTGTATTCCTCCAGCATGCAGATCCTGGTGATCGTATGCTATCAGGCTTGGCAGCAGCACCTTTACCTGCTGAGCCACCTTGCTGGCCCACAATAGATAAATCCCATTGTTCTGACCTTAAAATCTTAACTACCACCACACTGAACTCTGTAAGTTAAACACAGTAATAGAAGTAACTGTTGCAGCTATTCCGAGAATTTTCTCTGTATAAATCAGTTATGAAGCAGTGGCCCGAGGGTGAGGCGCAGGACAGCAGCATGCTTGGGTAGTGCAGACTCTGCAGGGCACCGCTGCCGCTTGTCATACAAATCTACACACTAACAGAGGCTGCACATTTTAGTGTCCTGGCTAAATTTTCACTCATAGTGCCAAAGAGGAGGTGGTGGTGGTGGTTCTTATTTTAGGTTTTGACCCATAGATTTTTGTGTTTGTCAAAAAGAAAACTAATTTTGTCTAAAATAGCAAGAGTCAATTTACCTCATCACTTTCCTATTTGGAAAAAAAATAAAATGCAGACGATATTTTAAAATAAAAAGAAACTGAGTTAGATTTCTGGAATTTCTGTAATCCCAGCACCCAAGTATCCAAGAAAGGACAACAGAGTGAGTCCAAGCACAGCCCAGTAAGTAGCCAAGCCGCCAGGTCTAGATAGTGAGCCCGTTACACTTGACTAACAGGGCAACCAAAACCTGTATTATTATCATGTTTAAGAGGCTACCTCCCATTCCTTACCCCTGCATAGCTCAGCACAGCAAGACGATCTCTAACGAGGTGCTATAATGGCATGCTAAATAAACACTCTGAAATACAGTAAGACACCAGAAGCGATCCTAAGCTCCTTCCTATCTTTCTGTTTTATTTTCTTCAGTTCCTGAAGAGTCTTCACTTTTAAAGCAACTTTTCAAAGGACTATGGAGCTTAGCTTTTGCTTCATGAAGTCCACTTTAACCAGTTACAGATGATTTACAATTTGGCCAGGTGTACTGGCACGCCTCTGCTCCTGGAATATCAGTGGACAAGGCAGCAGACCACCGAGTCCAAGCCCTCCTAAGCTGCAGCAAGTGTTCTGAGGCCCAACATCTGCAACCACTGTCATCCCCTCAACCCCAGTCTTTGACATGTAACATCTATTTTTGTCTATATTATTAAGAGGAGATACTTCTACACCACAAAGAAAACGTGAGCACACACTTTGAAAAGGGTTAAGTCAGCTCTGAGGCATTAAACAGCAAGTGTAAGTTCTACACATCCATTACCAGGAAACGACCTGCCCACTGCACCCACTGACCCAGTGTGGCTGCAGGTTCTCTAAGAGACACAGTGAACCCGAAGGAGTGAAAACGAAATGGTCACCAAAAGGTCAACTGACCCGCCTTCCTGTCCTCGGCCTCCTTCTTGTCTTCTTCAATCCTTGCCTTCTTTGCGCCCTTCTTATGATCGGAGACATTCCTGCGACCTCCTTCACCTTCGTCCTCAGAATCTGAGAACTCTTCATCGCAAGCTATCCTCTTGTCTGAGGCTCGAACTGGTACAAAAACATTTTTTATAAATGTGATAACAGCCACAGGCTCTACAATCATCACATAGATAGATAGATATAGATATATCAAGTGCCTACTTTCTGGACACAGCCATGTCTGTGTAGTCACACAAAATGAAACTGGTGATATTAATTCAGGCTTTGAGACATCAGGAAGCTAAATCTATATGTAATTAAAATGGAGAGAAGGAAAATCACAACATGTGCTGTGAACCATGCCCTGTGTACCTTCAATTTTAAATCTTATTTTGATACACTAGAAGAATTAAGAAAGACATAGCAAGGTTTTCTTACTGGAGATTCTCTTGTCTGGGTCTTCTCCATCCTCATCCCCACTGTCTTCGTGAACAGCGTCCTCTGGAATGGCTTGCATCTGAACACCAGGTGCGTGTGGTAACATACGCAGATTTTCAAATAAACGCTGTCTAAATGACACAATTCATTAGACAAAATCCATCGTATGTAAATTTCCTGTTATACACAGGAGGAACTAAACAAAACCCATCGTTCATTTAGCTAACCACTGAATGGAACACCATTCAAGCGTCAGATCACTGCGTATATTGACTGACTGAACCCGCAGGACACAAGGATGTACCATTTCACACCCATCTGACAACGAAGCAACAACTGTACTTGTCAGTGTCACACAACTGTCTGTGAGACAACTGTGCTTGTCAGTGTCACACAACTGTCTGTGGAGAGGACACGGCTCGTTCTGATCAATGTGTCTGCATTCTGTAGACAGAAAGCATTTGATCTAATAAAAGTGTTTCTATTTACAAAGGTTACCTATTTGTGTTAATATAGCAGATTAAAAACACGAATATCCTTAAGGTTTCAAATCCTTCTATTAAAACAAAGGAAGCATCTGATGTATGCATCAACACAGCTCCCTTAATTTGACCTTCTATAGCCTCCTGAAATTTCATTAAGCCGAGGTGATTTCTTACTTTATCTTCTCCATGTATTCTGGAGTGTTCTGATTTGTCATGTTGGAAGGACTAATATGCAGTTTGAAGTCTGGTCCAAAGTACTCAAAGTAATCATTATACGGCAACTCTATTAAAAACAATGAAAAGCAAGTTACATATTGAAAGCTTAGCTTCCAGATAAACTCAGAAACATAATCCAGATCCCGATAGAAGAACGATTCCCAAAGGAAAGCTTGAAAGTGAACATGGAGTGCTCTCTCACAGATCCGCAATCTACCCACTCATGCATCAGAGGGATCACAAGCTCCAGGGGTGCGGCTGTAGACTCGCCCACTCACCCCTTTCTACACACCGGCTGTTCCTCTGGATACTGCAACCTCAGCACCTACCGTTGGGGATTTCACAGTCAAGGGCAACCGCAGTCTCGTATGTCCAACACCGAGCGACGTTCCGGATCGTGTAGCCTCCTCCCCCGAGCATCAGCAACGGCAAGTTAAAAGTTTTTACTACTTCCACACACTTAGCATGACCTAAGACAAACAAGATTTGGGTAACAATGAAATGAAATATGTCAGTTGGGTATTTAGCTCAGTGGTAGACTGCTTGCCTCGAAGGCTGAAGGCCCTGGGTTCAGTCCTTCGCTATGAAAAAAAAAATGTATTCTTTAGCAGTTTAAAATGAAACCTTAAAAAGGATAAATACTAACAATTTTACTCAACCAAAAAAGGTCTGTAGACAGCCACATAGAGTAGTACATACCAACAATCCCAGCTCGAGAGGCGAAGGCAGGTGGATCAGAACTTATAGGCCCGTCTAGACTATGAAGCATGACTGGGTGGCAGGCCTCCTCACCCCAAGGTGGGAGCAGGGGGGACAATGATAGGGGAGGATGACAGGGACTGTATCCAACCAATAACTTAAGGAGTAAAATACACACACACACATGTATTTTACTAACATACAAGACATTCATGAGTGATCACAAGAGAAAACACTATGTAAATGCTAGATTTTGTTTCTCCCACACAGACAAGTGTGGCTTAGTTATGGAAGGCAGTAACAGAAAGTTTGTCCACAGAGTATCTTTAGTGCTGGTATTACGGACAATCTTAATTTACTTAAGATTACAAACCTCATATGAGAACAAGCTATGAGTTATCAGTAACCTCTGGTGCCATTGTCATTCAGGCACAGAATTCAATAATTAAAGAAAGAAAGTCCCTCAGTGGCGACAACAGAGATTCATCCATTTTGCTCCTCACACTTGCTCTTCATGGGTTTTAGCCTTAATTTAAAAAATATCCTTTTGCAGTGGGCTTTCACCTGGTACTGAGATGCTGGCTGCTCTAAGCATAGAAGCTGTTGAATCTTAGGGTATGGTTAATTTCTGTGTGTAATTTTATTTTTTGTCTGTTTTGGTTTTGTTACTTTTTTTTATAAGAAAGCTTAAAATATTTGGAAAAAATTAAAATGGCACAAAAGAAAAAAATCCTCGTTACCTAATGTGAGTTTATAGCGTCTAATTATCTGTTTTCTTCATGTAATTATCAACCAGGCATCTTCTACTAGAACTTACACAAAACCACCCGGCTATTTTTAAGGACAGGAGTTAACTTGCAGACAAGACCAGCATTCTACCACCCAACAGCAGGCAAAATTACTACAAAGGGGTTCTACAAAATGAAGGCTAGAGCCCGTAACAGGGAGCATGGAAAAGACCACCACAAGAAGAACTAATTACGGCGGCAGGAGGACAGCAGCTGGCTGCTTGGCTTCACCAGGCTGAGAGAATGTAGCTGAAGCCAGCCACGGAGTGCACCCTAAGCCAGACAATGCAAACTGCAAACCCACAAGTGAACTTGTACCTGCTGAGAAACATTGCAGATGTGCTGTAAAGGGCCAACACAGTTTAGCACGAAAGCTACTATTAGATACAAGCTGTACAAACTTTCAGTTACAGAAGACAACACTGCCAACATACGCCGCTGGGGTCACAGCTCCTAGAAAGAAGGGAACTGGCGGTTGATGACTTCCAGAAAGTCTAATCTACTCTGAAACACTAGACAGCTGTGAACACTTCACGGTCAACATGAAAGGGCTATTAACTGAATGCTGACCTACAGGAAAGTGGGCAACTGACTGTGTGTGGCCCAACTCGATACGAAGGAGAATAACAGAGCATGCCACGGCGCTAAGGCTGGTCTGCAGAGTACAATCCTAAGTAGTTCTTAATATTTATATTTAGTTATTTTAAAAGTTCTGTAAGAGAATTCAAAGCAAGATGTCAACTTACTACTCCAACGTTCGCACAGAAAAGAGTGAAACATGCAATGTGCATGCTAAGTCATTCCTAATAAGTATTAACTTCACTAGAAAGATTTTTTTTTCTTTATGAGACAAGGTTTTACCATAAAGCCTTAGCTGGTCTGGAGCTTGCTACGCAGACCTGGCCAGATTCCATCCACATGTGCTGCCCCAACCCCGGTTTAAAAGCATGCGCTGCCACACCCAACTGTTTCATTCTTACACCCTACAAGTTCATTCCACAACAGCAATTTAAGACTGTTATTCCGCATTTGACTTCAGCCCTTTGTAAAAACTTAACAATTAGAACCAAGGACACAGAGTGCACACTGATTGGAAGACATAACAAAATGGAAGCAGAGAGCTCTCTGTCCTATTAAACCCATGAAGATACTAAGTAGCCCAAACAGGAGATCAGGTCAGTGACAGAGCACCTGAGATAGCTGAGCAGAATATATTATAAATTCACAGTTTAGTAATAGGCAAAGAAAAAACTAAGGGGCCGGGCGGTGGTGGCGCACGCCTTTAGTCCCAGCACTTGGGAGGCAGAGGCAGGCGGATTTCTGAGTTCGAGGCCAGCCTGGTCTACAGAGTGAGTTCCAGGACAGCCAGGGCTACACAGAGTAACCCTGTCTCGAAAAACCAAAAAGAAAAAACTAAGCAAACAAAAAATTCAGAGAAAAAAAAAGTGAAAAAAACCCACTGCTGTTAAGCATTGACCACAGCAAGCACAGCAAGGTTCTTACAGTGTTGGGTATGGAAAGAGCAAGCATGCTAGGATCCAGTATGCCAAACTAAATCCTAACACTCTAACAGCAATTCAATCAGACAACAAGGTATAGGCCTTCTGGGAAAAAAAAAAACGATAAAAACACTGACAACTCCCACTGGTGTTGAAATGGCAACAAACCATTGATGGATAAATGTATAAACATAAATATGGCAGCACATAAGAGACTTGGGGCGGGAGGAACAACCAAAACAAAGACGGATAAAAGTCCACCAGTAATACAAGTACAGAGTTTGGCATCAAGTTGGCAAGCAAAAGGTAACAATGAGAAATTAAAAATGCTTTTTAAAACATGTACGGTGTGCACCACATGCGTGCAAATCCTTGTGCAAATCGGAAGGGTGCCGGATGACCTGGACCTGGAGTTACGGATGGTTGTGAGCCACCACGTGGGAGCTGGGATCAAACCCAGGTCTCCTGCAAAAGGAACACGTGTTCTTAGCCATCTCTCTAGCCCTCAACAATATAAACTTTTATGGGAAGTTCTTGGGGAGGAGATAAACCACGCCAGAGGACATGAACTGCTTACCTTTCACAGTTAGATTGAAACAGCCGAGCCTGTCCCCAGACAGGGAGTCCGCTCCACACTGCAGCACCACAGCACTGGGCTGGTACATCTCCATCACTTTAGAGATTATCTAGCCACAGAAGAAGACACGTTAGTATCTAAGGATATTCTAAAACTCCAGTTCACTTCCGAAAGCAGTACTTACAGGCTTAAAAATCTGCCCATAGGATTCGTCATCAATCCCATCTCTCATGGGAAAATTGACGGCATAGTATTTTCCCTTTCCAGCACCAATGTCCTAAAACACAAACGCAGATCTTAAGAGGCCATTTCATAACAAAAATCCTGACACATTTAAAAATGACTAATGACTAAAAGACCAGGTAACACACAATTCTGAAAAAATAAATAAAAAATAAGCAACTACATGTTCCCATATTTGTAGAAGTACCTTTTAAGCTCTAAGGCAGTTTTTAGAGCAGAAAGTTAACAGTGACATACAGTTAATACACACCACACAGGTACTGTAGTTTGGGCTGATGAAATGACTGGGCAGATAAAGTACAACAAGTTAGACCCCAAGTTTGATTTCCAGGATCCACCTACACGGCAGGAGCGAACTGACTCCTGTAGTTATCCCTTAATACGGCACAGGTATGCCCTGCCCAGGATCCACTCATTCGGCAGAAGGACTCCTGCAAGTTTAACATGGCACACATATGCCCTTCCCTGCCACACAAAATAAATTAAAAAGTTCTTACAAACCTCAGTTTGATGAGGCATAAAACCATTTTATAGATGTACAAGCAGAGCCCACTTACTCCACCATTCTCAAACTGAGGAGTCCCGTGACACAGACCCACAGGTAGGGATCCTCAGAGCTTCTACATCCATCGCAACACTCTGGGACAACATGGAATCCTGTGACCACAACCCCAGGTAGGGACCCCAAAATCAGTCTTCCACACTGCCCACCATGACACCCTGGGACCTTGTGGTACTCTATGCCTTTGATCTCGGATAACGACCCTGCTTGACCTCACCCAACCCTCCACAAGATAGTGTGATATCAATCCTGCATCCCACACCTATAGAACACAGTCCATTCCCATTGTGACCCCAGCCCCTGTTACCCAAGGACAGTCTACGCAACCTGGAGAGGTCATCAGACTTTTCCAGGATCGGCACTTATGCCTAGCTGGGTTGAGACTATGCCCAATCCCCGCTTCCTACATACACAAAGTAATCAAAACTGAACAAGCAGCATTCAGCAGGTCCGCAGCCTGACAAATCCTAACAGTGAACAATGATCAAGGAACTGCTCAACTAAGGTGAGGCCACATCTCCACAATCAGACAGACAGACAGACAGATAGACACCACATCCACCAGATGACTGGTCCCATCACAAATACACAAACAAAATGAACAAGACAACATGGCTCCTGCAGAAATTAGCACCCTCCTACGCTCATCTTATATTTATTCTGACAGAATTTGGTCTTACCCTCAGGTCTCCTGTCCCAGGAAAGTATTCCCCGTATTTATGGAATGAGACGGTCATCACACGATCTGTTGTATAAAAAGCTTCCTCAACACCGTCACCATGGTGAATGTCTATGTCGATATACAAGACTCTCTGATGATACCTGAAAAGAAAACACAAGGAAGCCAAGGTTCAGAAATGGGTTCTTCATCTTACAGTGAATGCTCAACCTTCTTATCCCATAGCCAGACCTCAGAACATCACGTCTCCTTTGGCTGACCAAGACAATCTAGTACTCTCTGAGATCTACCCTGTTCTTTACACTTTAAAAACAGGCATACATTATCTATATATTCACAACTAAAGATTATGCCAATTGCTACATCAGAGAATTCCAGAATGGCTGGGCTTGGTGGCATATACCTTTAATCCCAGCCATCGGGGGTACAGGCAGGTGGATCTCCTGTGTTTGAGGTCAAAGTGGTGTACAGAGCAAATTCTAGGAGACCCAGGGCTAAGTAGAGAAACTCTGTCTCAAACAAAACAAAACAAAGTGGGAGGAAGGGAGGGCCTGGAGATAGCTCAGTACTGGCCATTCTTTCAGAGGTACCAGGTTCAGTCCCCAGCATCCACACAGCAGGCTCACAACTATCTGTAACTCCAGTTCCAGGGCACCCAACACCTTATAGACATATGTATAGGCAAAACACCATGCACATAAAAGGAAAATAAATCATTAAAAAAAATTCAGCATTATAAAATAATCCAGGGGCAACTGTGTCCTACACAGTGCAGCTACTGTTTTTATTCTTTAAGCAGCTTTGAAGTGAGCAGAACTGTAGATCATTTCCTTTTCCCTGTGGTTGTTTGGATAGCTGTGCTGTCATCCAGGCCCATCTCAACCCTACCTGCCTCTGGAATACAGGTGTGTGCCACCCTGCTCCCCAGGTGTGTGCCACCCCACTCACTCCCCATTTTCCAATGGTTCAAAATATGAGTATTTTGTAACATGACAGTTCTGTGACGTCAAACGTCCATATCCATAAACACCTTGTACAGCAAGATGAGCATTTATTCGTTACACATCTCACACAGCATCCTTTGCCCTATACCTAAGACTCATGACTGTGAGAGATCCCAAGTGCCCTGTCACTCTCGGATGCTCTCTGTACACCACCACACGGCAACAACTCAAATGGACTCCTGGAGTCATTCCGCCACAGAATAACACGACATTAGTTCCATACCTATGTCAAAGTGACAATAGAACCAACTATGTATTAACACAAAAGTTGATCTAGTAGTTAAGAGCACTGGCTACACTTCTAGGAAATCCAGGTTAAATTCCCAGTTAAATTCTCAGGGTGACTCACAAATGTCTCTTACACCAGTTCCTGGGGATCAATTACTGGCTTCTGGCCTCCATGGGCACTGCACACAGTGTAGTGCATAGACACACATGTAGGCAAAACACGAATACATATAAAATTAAAATTCACTGTTTAAGGTAGTAAAATGATTATTTTGTCACTGCGGCTGACTTAAAACATTTTATTTCTTATCTAAAGATGCCATGGCTGTGCTCAGACAGTGACAGGTGGCATCATCAAGCCAGGCATTTATGCTCTCAAGGCACAGATATGCCACACTAAGCAAATCTAAAAGACTGCCAACAGCCAGCTTCATCATAGCATATCGTCACAAAAACCAAACATGATCAAAGTGGCCAATGTGTTTCCATGCGCACAGAGAGCTGGTTGCCAAGCCAATGACATCACGTCAAATCTTACCAGGTGAAGAAGCGGACAGAGCTGAGCTAAGACTAAGCTCCAAAAGAAAAAGCAGCAAACCTCTCAGCGCTGAGGCCAGTGGAATAAGCTTTGATTTCAGGGACCTGTTGGTTTTGGTGAGTCAAAGCTGTCACCCTGACAGCATTTACCTGCTGTTTGCTTAAGGTATCATAAGTTAACTCCTGGAATGTACATGGAGAGCAAAAGCCTTCTCAAAGCCTACAGAGCACAAACACAACTCACTACGGTATTACAGCTAACAGTGAACAATCCTCTAGTGTTATAACTGTCCACATTCCTATGGACCTTCACACTTCTGAAACAGCAGTGAAGGATAACTTCCAAACCCCTTCAGCAACTGGGCATCACTGTGTGTCTGTGCAGAGGACAGAACCTCACTGGGTGAGGGAGCTGGGTCAGCCAGGCTACTAAATGGCTACTAAATAGACAAGCTTCTTATAACACATGTTTCAAAGTTTTGTCTTCAAGTTACTTTAGCATTCACATTTCTGAAGCCCAAGCAGTCAGTTTCATTAGCTCAGACTACTGCAAACCTAAATCCACAGAGACAGTGGTCTTAGGCGCTGTCTTGTCTGCCTTCTCGCCCTCCCACAGCAGTGGTCTACTTCTCACACTTCTGCAGTGGCTCATAACGAGCCCTGGAAGACTTAGCATTCGTTAGTCTATTATCATTTATTTGATAACTCACTTTAGTAATTCGAGGATGGCAAGCACAATATCATTAACATAGCAAAACCCTGACGCCTCCGACTTCTTGGCGTGATGTAATCCTCCAGCCCAGTTGACAGCCATATCAGTCTGTTGCCGGTTCAACTTCACAGCCCCAGCTACGAAGGAGATACATGTTGGGTATTTATAAAATATTTACAATTAAAAAAAAAAAGATTGCACAAAATACATATAAGCGAAGCCCTATTAAATATGCCACATATGAGCAGAAAAGGTTTTGATATTCAAAGCAAAGGATTATAATTTAGGAGTCTAAGCTTTCCTCAGATAACTATTTTCCTACAGTTTACCCAATTAAGTCGCAGTACACATGGAAAGTCTTAGCAAAAATGGCAGAAGGAAAAAAAGAGAAAAAAAGGTCTCTGAGTAAAAATATACCAACGCAAAAACTGTTCAAGTATTGATTGTTACACACTGGCATTTCAAAGACAATTATACTTGCTACTTTGAACCTGAAATGACTCCTAAGAACCCCAGAGAACATTTAGTCACCAGGGTGATACCACTGGAAGGTGATGGACTCTCTAAAAAGCTGAGGTCTGATCTTCCTTGAAAGGAATACTGGAATTCTTTTCTCTATTCAACAGTCATGAAGTGAACTGACTTTCCCCCCTAAATGTACATACCATAATGTGCTATCACAGTCCCAAAGAACAGGGCCAGTTAAGCCCCGACTGTGAACCTAAGTAAACCATTCTTTTAAAAGTTGCCTCAGGTTTTGTTACATTAACAGCAGAGTGTCAGGAGCCATAATGGGACAAGCTAATAATTAGCAGGTAATCATCCTGAAATGACTTGCTTTGGATTATTATATAATCTGCGACAAGTGAGCCCTTATTCAGCAAGGCTGTAAGGGACTTATTTTAGGAAAGATTCCTGCTATTAATATGCTTTTCCTATTACTATTATTGAACAAATATAACTATCACTAAGCAAAAGCACACCACTGTGGAGCAGATCTCTGCAGATCCATGAAGATGTACTGTCTTGTGATGCTGTGTAGACAAACAGATGACTTCTTAAGTCTTAATGATGATCCTGTAAGAGTTCCTAAAATTATCACTGATTATTAAGCTCTTTTATAACGGGACTGCTATTAGGTCCTTTTCTGATAGTCAAAACTGCAATGAGAACTCTGCCTGTCTCCCAAGTGTCATCAGTTAATTGTTCTTAGATAGTAACCAAACTTTCTCCTACTCAGAGCACATGCTGAGAGGTTGTAAAACAATTAACCAAAGGTCACTAATAGGGAACTCACAATTTATTATAGATGCTAGGACAGAAGATAAAACATTGGCTGGGTTTATCTATACACAACTTCACTAATTTCTTAGTTATAGTTTTAAACCTTCAGTGAACCTGTGGAGCTAGACAGGTGATGGATGTTTAGTCAGATAATTACTCGTAATGGATATGCATGTAAACATTCTCTGTTGTAAACTATTTCAGTTTATGATTTGATTTTTGGTGTGAACCTGTGATGAACTTTGTTACACGTGATCATGTGCTCTGAAAGATGTATAAGTACTGAAGACAAAGGCAAAGAGAAAGTAAAGTAGTAATAGCAGTTCGTCCCTTCTTTCCTTTTCCCTGCCTAGAATTCTTTCCCTTAGAATTTTTCCCTTATTAGATTTTTTTTTTCCTTTTCCCCACTTAGGACCTTTCTACTTTTCCCCTTAGATAGCTTTCATAGGAAACTTTTTACACTTAGTAATAAACTCTATAATAACTTCTCTATGTGTTTTT
>JANHMN010000019.1:18001240-18025484 GCA_030674055.1 Rhabdomys pumilio
AGCCCATGTCTGTAACCAAGCATTTGGGAGGTAGCCACAGAGGATGAGCTTGAGGCCCACTGGGAAATATAAGCCTAATGAAAGCAAAATAAAGCAAACAAAACTTTACTACCATTACAACTTCTGCTTTAGACAAAACGACAGACAAGACACCATAATCCCTCCAGGTCTTCAAGTCTGACTGACTCAGGGTACTCACCAACCGAGCCACCAGTGGAAAGCTGACAAAACTCAAAGAGTCCATCAAACACCGGACAATCTTCTCCAACATTAACTGTAGAAGGTGAATTTCATTAAGTCAACCTATTATCAAGTCATTGAAGGCTTTTTCTTATAAACTATTAAAAATATTTTTTCATGCAATCATAGGTAGTAATATAATAAATATTTCATGATAGTAAAACTTGTAAGTTTAAAACGTTTCCTATGAACTTTACAATTCACAGGGAATAATCTAAAACTTATAATTTTACAATATGGAATACCATTACCAAATCTTATTCGGATATTTGTGAAGTAACTCAACCCAACCACCATCAACAACAACAAAATAATCAAAAGCCTTTATTAAAGTAAAATAGGCACAAATCTGATTTCCTCTTTAAATATGATAGTGAATTAAACATTACAGATAGGTGGCTGCAACTCATTTCTAACTCATTTTACAGCCCCTTACACACTGTCCCAACCTTGAAGCATATTTAATGAGTACCAAAACATTAACAGTTACTTTGTTTTTTTTCCTGTGGTTAAAACTGACTTTAGAAGATATTGAGATTATTTCTTTGTTCTATCTTGAGATTTAGATTCCTGCCTGAAATTACTTCTTTGTTCTAGCCTAGTGTCAGAAGTAATTTCAGGCAGCAATCTAAATTTTAGGCTAGAACAAAAAAGTAGGCTTCAGGCATGAAAATGACTTTGGGCTAGGACAGGGAAATAGGCTCAGATACTTTGGTCATCCTGATAAGTCCTTAGAAACAGTGATCACGGGAGTGTTCATGGAATTTTCCTTATTGCCTTGCTTGTTCTTTGACTATTTGTGTGTATTATATTGCTAGTTCCTCAACCTAAAACTGACCTTAACACTTGCATGTAGTTAAAATGGTATGAAAGCAAAAAGGAGGAGGGGGGAATGAGTTAAGGGGGGTTCTAGAGAGGGGAAATGGGGAAAGAGGATGGCATCTGAAATGTAAATAAATAAAACAGTCAATAAAAAAAGAAGATGCTATGAATTATTCAGTTCCATGGAACAAAGATACAGAAGGAAGGGTAGGTAAGGCAGATGACATGACACACACAGGTAGGCCACCTGTGCTGAGAGGAAGGTGTGTGGCCCATTCCCAGTCACTCTTCACACCCTTACAAAGAGGGCAGGTGTTTTACAGACATACAAATTACAGGTACTATAAAAAAATCAGTTTTAGATTTTTGTTGCTCAAATATGTTTAATATAAATCAGCATTATAACAGTTTAAACAAATCTTGTCATTTACCCAGAGGCTACCCATAACTCACTGTGTAAATACCAAATTAAAAAAAATATATAATAGCATCCGTTCTATTACAGTCTCAAATCAACCAAATGGGATAATCTATGTAGGGAAATGTGTAGGTCCGTGAAAGGCAGCCTGATTCCTGGTGGAGCCAAGGCTAGAAAACCCAGTGACTCTGACGGGATGGTAGACATTTCGCCTGATTCCCCAGACACTAGGCTCCTGTTACTAGCCACAGCCCTCCACAGATCTGTGGCCATCAGCCACATAAGTCACATCAGTCACACACCCTAAGCCCTTCCACTTGTAAAAGAGGTGACCTGTGGTCATGAAGGCTCAAGACAGATCTTCATTTTAATGAGGTAATGAGGTACCTAACAGACTGGAGGACTTAGCGAATAAGCTTTCCTTCCCAGACACTCCTCCCTGCAAAAGGTATTTAACCTCCGGCCCACCCTGAGGAATGGAGTTCTGTTTTACTCATCCACCTTTTGCCATGACAATAAACGTCTTAAACCATGGACTGCCTCTTTTCATCAGGATCCACAGTGGGAAACAATTATTAATAATTAACAAGGAGAAGACCTTGCCTACAGACCTGCCTTGTGTGTGTGTGTGTGTGTGTGTGTGCAAAACTTTGTGATCTCCCTACCAGTCCTAATTTTATCATGTGTGCAAAATAAAAAGTAAAAGAACTCACATAGGTCTATTTTTTTAAAGTAACATTAAGATAGGTCCAATGACCTTCCGAATTAACTCTTATATTAATATTTTAAATTACTAGGAAAAATACCTATTCAGGCAACTCTGAACAGAAACCTTAAAAAGATTCATTTACATTCACAATAACTAGTAAAGTAATTATGTGTAGCGTACATCTCTGCATCTGCTTACTGTACTCAGACATGTTATCTGGTCTTATTGATCGTAGAAACTTGATATACTCGTCACTGTGATATTTTGTCATTTCTTCAGCAGTGGCTTTATGAGGCCTCTGAAAAGAAAAACATCAGGATGTTGGAAGTATCAGTTGTTGAACCAGACCCACCCGAGTGACACGTTACCAAGCCAATCCAAATTCACACACCTGTCTCCCGGGAAGCAGGAAGCCCTTCTCCAAGCTAATGCCACTCTTGTTTAACAGAACCAGGTCACATGATCACAGACTCTTTCCCCATCACACCCTCGCTGCTCTCTGCCCACTGACTTTCATCAAAGGTTTCTAAGAACACCAGCTTGAGCTCTTCCTTAGCCTTCTTTTATTCTATTTTTGTTCTGAAGAGCTCAACTTCATTGACGACAGACTTCTTCCACAAGACTTCCTATTTCTCCAAAACATCTGAATCTTAAAGAAAGGCTTCCCATAACACTGTCCGGCACGGTTAACTGTCTCGAGCCCTCTTCTGGAGTAGTTTCGCACTCTTACTTGCACTTTTTATGTACACTCATCCTGTATTGTAGACAAAGGTGGCTGTGTATCTTACACTACTTTCTACTTATCTTGCTATTATTAACAGCATTTCATATGTATTTTAACCAAATAAATATTTATGATTAATTTCCTAGCAAACTCTTGCAATAGTCCAGGTCAATTCTCTTTTCTCTTTTTTAAATGATATTGTTTACTTATTACTGGAGTGATGATGCCCTTATGTTCACGTGGAATTAGAAGACAACTTGGGGGAATTAGGTCTCTCCTTCCACTGTGAGAGTTCTGGGGGAGGAACACAGTTATCAAGTTGGTGGCCAGCACCTCTACCTGTTAAATTATCTCACCAACCCCAGGGCATTGCTCTAGCAGCCCAGGCAACTTAGCAGAACTGTCACAACAGTACTTGGCTACCTGGAGGTGTGTGAAGTGGTCAGAGGGAGGAGACTACTGATCCACTTCCTTAAGCTTTCTCTGAGGAACACGACCAAGGGACTGGTGTTTGTTTAGATCTTCTAAACCACATGCATCTCCCACAGCAGCCTAAGAAGAGCTCTCAAATACCAATGTAAAACAACAGCGCCAATGAGTACTTACATATATTTCCATTTTCCGATATAACCCATAATTTAGCAGCAAGTTATGAGTCATCCGGATTCTATGTGGCTTCATGGGATGACCCTGGCCGTAATAATAATTTCCAATATCACCTAAAAGAGAAAAGATGCTCATTAAATACCACCACTGACCTGTGTCTAACATTAAAAAATGTTATTATTTAAAGAAGAGTTGTTAAAAATTATATTCATGTAACATTCAAATTACATTAGAAACCTAATATACTATCAGATTTTATACATGCCTAGGATTCATTTTCTTTGTAGAGAAAGGAAATTTTTCTGACTTTTAGTTCTCCAATTTCCCTGGTTTGGTTCCTTAAGGTGAAACCCATTTTTACTGGATTTTGTTCATTTTGTAAGTTTAGATACATAGGATGTATTCTTGGAGTATGGAGTAGATCTAATTTGTCAGCTAGTACTGCTTCTTGGATAACTCACTGGAATCCTGTAGGAATCTCTTACAGCTAGTCTGATGGAAGGGCTTCAATGTTCAGTGATGACAAGAGGGAGACTCAAAGCATGTTTCAGGGTAATAAGGACACTCTTGTCCTCATTTCTCAGGACTACACAGTTGAGGCCTGTGCATTAAAACATCTTAGATGCTGTGGTGGTTCGAATATGTTTGGCCCTATTTAAAAGAACAGTGCTAGTGAGTACTGGGACGTGGCAGTATTAGGAGGTAGGTGTGGCCTTACTGAAGGAGGTGTGTCACTGTGTAGGTGGGCTTTGAGGCCTCTTATGTTCAGGCTCCACCCAGTGTGGAAGAGACCTTCCTCTTGGCTGCCTGTGAAAGAGACTCCTGCTGCTGCCTTTGGATAAGAATGTAGAACTCTCAGCATCATGTCTGCCTGGATGTTGCCATGCTTCCCACCATGATGATAATGGGCTGAACCTCTGAAACTGTAAGCCAGCCCCAGGTAAATGTTCGCATTTATAAGCACTGCCTCTGTCATGGTATCTGTTCACAGGAGTAAAACCCAAACTAAGGTGGATGTCAATGCCTTAAAACACACAAAATAATTCCAAAATCTGATTTTTAACCACAAAACACTTTTAGGCAAGGTCTCACTACTTATCATAAAAATGGCGACAGTGAGAAAACTTGTCAACAAACTTGGAAAAACTATGCACTACTTTTTCTAAGGTGAGGGACACTATTTACTTTATGTGCTTGTGTGTTTGCTCATATGTACATAAGTAGACCCCATAGTCACCTGGTGCCTGTGGTGGTCAGAACGTGTCAGATCCTCTGGAAATGGAGTTACAGATAGCTAGGTGCTAGGAACATGTGCCCTTCCCCCAGCCTTGAGCAGGCCTCAAAGACCTTGTTTACCACAATAGACCAAATAATATGACCTAGGTGGAGTTACCCACCTTGGCTTCACAGCCTGCTACAGGAACTTAAAAAAATAGACCGCCCGCTGAGCTTGTCTTGAGATGTTGAGCTTGTCTTGAGATATCCGGCTGTGACAAAGGATGGGTTCCTCCACCCATCTCCTCTTCCACCCATCTCTGACAGTGACCAAAGATGGGTTCCCTCACCCATCTCCGGCTGAAACCAGAAGGGTTATGGTGGGGCTTCCCCTTTAAACTGAGAGCTGAAAAGCCCCACTTTCAGGTAAACCCAGTGGCCACAGGCAGCCACAGGAACAGAACTCTGGGCCCTTAGTAGGAGCCATGAGTTCTCTTAACTGCTGAGCAATTTCTACATCCCTATAAGGAATACTTTTACAATGGCCTTATCAAGCAAGAAAATATTAATATTGCAATTTAACATAAGATATCCATAACTTGTTAGGACAGGTGACCTGATTTTACCAGCCTGCAGAGCTTACTGTTTCTGCACAGGTTTAAACAACAAGACAGGCCCCAAGCCCATGTATCTGCCCTTACAATGACAAAGCTTTAGCTGGCTACGGTGGTGTACACCGGTAAGCTAGTGTTTGGGGAAGCAGAAGCAGGGGAGTCTCTGAGCTCAAGACAAGCCTTGTCTACCTGCACACAGAAATCCAGGCTGGCCAGACAACACACAGTAAGACCCTCTGTCAATAGCAAACACCCTCCCGCCCCCCATTTTCAAACTCTCCTCACATAGTATCTTTTCATTTGTACAGTGGCAATCAAAAATACAGAAAGTTTCATACTATCTACTTGACAATAATCCAGGAAACATTTGTTTTCTTTCCTCTTGAGACAAAATTCTAAGTAGCCAGGCAGGCATTGAATTCATGCTCCTACTGAAAGACCACTTGCGTTTGCCAGTAGACCCAGCTGAACATTTGGGTTTATGAAACTTGTCTTCTACCAGTATGAATCTGATTTATTTAGTTTCATTTTCAACACAACAATTTACAAATTTGGGAACATTCAGAATGCCAATTAGCTTTTCAAAGGTAAATGAAAGCTACAGAGCCAGAAAACAATACATCTTGTTGGCCTATGTAAAAATTTTGTTTTATTATATTACTTATTATTTAACCTTAAATTTAAATATAGTTTGATCCTATTTTCCCCTTCCCCAAATCCTCCCAGATCCTCTCGCTACGCAGCCAACTTTAAGTTGAAGTGTTTGAGAAGAGAAGTGAGTATTTACCTAGTACTCAGCATGGGCCTTTATTTCTCAACTCTAGGATGGGCCACAATTTTATAACCTTCCAGAAGCATGTTAAATAATGTAGCCAAAATTATACAACTAGCAGATAGGAGCTACACTCAGATTCAGGAAGAACAGAGCAATGGCAGGGTCACAAGAAAGTAACAGCAGGACAAAGGCTAACAAGGAAAGAGTAATGTGTAAATGCTTTTCATCAGCATCTTTGTTCATTTAAAGAATATGAACAAAATGAATGGCTTACCTAATTTATGAAGGTAATTAATTACCTTGTAACTATGAGGGCCTTAACTTTATATATACAGTTTTCAACAAACTTCTGTCATAGTTTTGAGGCCTTATTCTCACTAAGAATATTCACTCAGCCTAAAAGAAACATTCACAAGGGGAGCTGAGCCACACATGATGGCTTTTTCAGAGAATCCCTCCAAAGGCTTGGGGTATATACATCAGTGGTGGAATGTCTCTAGCATGTACAGGCCTTTGGTTTAATTCCTCCACACAAAAGGAAGAGGAGGGGAGGAAAGGCAGAGGGGAGAGGGAAGGGGAAGGAGAGGTAATGTAAGGGAATGGAAGTGGGGCTTCTAACTGGGGAGGGAAAGGAGACAAATACAGGACAAGGAAGCAGGAGGGCAAAGACAGTAAGGGTGTCTCAGTCATCAAGTGCCATCATGCCATTGTCCCACTGTCCCCATAACACACATAAGTCAGTGTATACATATACACATGCTCCCCCCAGGAGCTATTATCCATAAAAATGCTAGGCACTTTTTAGAAGCTGTCTTTGGAGTTGTTGGTCAGGATTGTCCAGGAGACTCCCCAAACCTTCTTCTATGCTAGTGCCCTTGGTTGTCCCATAGAGGTGAGTGCACACTGCTGAAGGCATCATGTGCTTCAGACGAAGGGCCCAAAAGGCCCCTGAGCAGGACAGAACCAAAGCCTAATCCTCCTTGAGGACTACCCTTCATACTAGTAAAAGGAGTCATACAAGGTTCCTGAGGACGGAAGCAACCAACAGTCCTACTCAGCTATGTCACCTGTGAACCACAGTAACAACTACCATAGCACCATAAATGTGCAGTAGTGGCATGCAGGCCTTTGCAGTAACCAACAGCTTTCTAATTAGACTTAATATCCATTCAGGAAGAGGGAAATCATGCCTAGCACTGGAAACCTAGCCAACTCCTTAGGCCTACTGAAGCCATGGACCTTAGAACAGAATTTACAATTGCTATTTTACGAAACCAGTATAATCCCTATCTATATTCTACATATTTGTCCTTGTAAACACAGGTAAGTTTAGTCCTCACCCTTACAAAGGAAAACTTCTCCTCGCAGCAGAGACCATTACAGAAAATCACAACCAACTGAAACGTCAAAAGTTTTGGAGCCCAGTACCAAGTGACACATCTGCAGAACAACCCCCGAACCGTAGGGTCTTGTCACTGCGTAAGAGGGAGAAGGGTTTAAACAACTTGAAGAACAGGGAGTTTCCGGTGAGACTGTGTCGACTAGACTGTCCGAAGCTACACCCGTGAAGCCTCACCAACGTGACTGGCCAAACATGACCCGAGCAAGGACAACAGACAGGCTGGTGAAGATCAGGGAAAGCTCAGGAGGCCTCAAGCCAGGACAGAGAACTACAGGCAACTAAGTAATGAGGACAGGAGAAAGAATCTTCTCCAGGTAGGTGCCAACCAGTTGGTCATCCAACAACAAATAGCAAGCTCTAAAAGCATACAAGTAACAATGTACACAGTGAATAGGTTGTGTTTATGTATTTAGGAATGAATGAGTGTGTGTGTGTGTGTGTGTGTGTGTGTGTAACAATTAAGGAAATCAGAGGGTATAAATTTGAAAGGCTACACAGGAGGGTTTGAAGGAGCAAAGAGAGGAAGAAAATGATGTAATCATATTATAATTTCACAAAAAACCAAACAAGAACCATTTTGTGGGCATGGCACCTTTGACACCAGTGCTCTGGTGGCAGAGGGTAGGTGGTTCTAGGGGGAGGAGAGGGAAGAATAATAGTTTCTAATGTTTCCTGCTCAGTATTAGTCCTTATACTAATATGGCTTATAGCCATATGGCTATTTTGTAGACATCTTCTTAATAAAAAACTCTGCCTTTTTTCTTTTTTAAGGGAATGTTTTCTGTACTGATTCTTTTTAAGTTTTATTTAATGTGCATGGGTATTTTGCCATATGTATGTCTGTGTCTGGTGGCCATGGAGGACAGAAAGAAGACAGTATCAGATCCCCTGGGGCTGTATTGACCAACCGTTGTGAACAAACTCTGTGGGTGCTAGGAATCCAACTCAAGTCCTCTGAAAGAGCAGTCAGTGTTTTAAACTACTAAACCATCCAGCCCTGTTGTAAAATGTTTAATCCCAATCTGGGGTTTCTACCCTGCCTTTGACCATTTAGTTCTCAGATAAAAGACACACACAACCTTTATATTTATAATTGCCTTAAACAGCACAAGAGCTGGGCAGATATCTACCCTCTATGCTATTAGATTCTACTTTCCTATTGATAACCTGGAGTTATTACTTACTATGTTTCATCTGGGCTGCTCTTAACTCCAATTGGCCAGCCCTCAGGGTCACATTTTCATGACTCACCTAACCCACGGCAGCTTCTCCACCCTTCACCTTTTTCCCTTTCGGTTCTATTCTGACCTCAAGCCCAGGAATCCTAAACCCCACCTACTATTTCTTCTGCTCAACTACTGGCTGTTGGCATCTTTATTTACCACTCAGAAATAACTTGAAGGCAAGGCCACAAAGCATTACTCGGGTCTAGGTTACTTGGGTCTGCATGCAGACTTCAGGTCTTGGGACCTGCACTTAATATTATAATACACAGCAAGATCAAACCTCAACTTGACCCTTCTTCTTTTCTTCATTTGAGCATTTAAAATGTGACCCCATTTTTGGTCAAATATTTAAATATAGTTTTACCAATCAAGAATATCCAGAAAAGCTTGACTCAAGATAAAAATATATACTATACTAAAACTGAACAACATTCTATAATTAAAGGTATTTCTGAAGCAAAAATGTGTAACCATCATAGTTAGTGGAATAAAGACAATAAATTGGAATTACATTAATTCAGGATAAGCTTCTGATTCTGAGTGAACAAAAATTTCTGATCACTGTAAGTTTCAGGACTATGAAATGTACTTTCACCCTGTACACTGATAAGCTGCCAAGAGTAGTGGGGGGTTGGGGGAAAAAAAACAAGAATAAAAAGACTACTGTGCAATTTTTGTCTGCCACACAACACTAGTTCTGTAAAGGTTTTAACACTGCTAGACCCTCCTCTTTGAAACATCTTAAGTCTGGGACTCCACAATTTCTCCTCCACTGTGTTCCTTACCTAAGCCCATTTCCTCCAAACCTTTTAAATCTCAGAATTCCCTCACTTTCCTCATCAGTCTAACAAGTCAAGAGCTTGTCACTGGCCAAGCAGTACACCAGGAGTGAAAGCTTTGTCCTTCTCAGAAACAATTCCTGGGGGCTGTGTCTCTCCATATCATTGCCTTCAACACCTCAGTATTTACCATTTACCAACTGAGAAGTCCTGCTTCTTCCTGGGTTTCAGGGAATTTTTGAAAATATTTTCATTTGATCTAAATAAAGATCCCAAATACATAAGAGGCAACATGGAACCCCTGGTTCTGTGCAATCTCAATGGACACTCAGAGGCCCATCTTATGCCCAGTCCAGAAATCGCCATTCTCAGCTCTAACCCCTTGTCCAAGCCACCAACAAGTAGTTTTGAAGTATTTTTTTCTTGCTTTATAAACCACTCTCAAATGTACCCAATTCTGTCTAAAGACAACCATTTCGTTTCACTTTAAACAGACAAATACGTACCCAAGGCTTGTCTCTAGCCTGTAGTCTACTTCTCACCAGTTAGCCTCCACTTTAAAACCTTCAAGACATTCCCTACAGAAGTCAAAATCTCTCTCAACCAAGCTTGCTGTACCTGTCCCCTTGGGGCTCAGCCCAGCGCCCACATCTCTGGGTCTCCTTTCTCTTGGGTATGACACATTCCAAGGACTTGGCTTTTGTAGTTTCACAGGGAGGACTTTTTTAAGACTGGTGCATGTTTTTCCTTGAGATGCTTGTCTTATTACTCCACTAAGGGTTGCCTCTCTTACTCTATTACAAACATCCATTTTCTTCTTATCTTTGTGTATACGGCACACAGCAGGGACTTACAACAATCTCATGTTTCTGAGCCCCAAACTGACTTCATGTACAAGTATTCCAACCCAGAGTGAGCCTGACTAATCAGCATGAGAGCAGAACTTCACTGTAATGGTACTGGAGTGATGTTTCTGTACAGTGTGAAGCATGTCTCTGTCCACCCCTGACGGCCTAAGGCACCTTCTGATGATTAAAATAAAAAGCATACGGCCTATAGCAAAAGGCAGGATAGTAAGGTGGGACATCTGGAAGACAGAGAGGAACTCTGGGAGAGAATTAGGCATGGGGGATTCCACACTCAGACTTGGAGGAAGTCGGGTGGAGGAAACTGAGAAGTAGAAATGAGATAATTGGCTTGTGATCTAATTGGGAGCATTCATTAATAAATATAAGTCCCCGTGTCATTATTCAGAGCAATAATGGTGTTAGAAAAGTCCAAACCGTTACAAAATAAAATACATTTTATTTTGCTAACATAAGAAATTTTGCTTTTCTTCACCAACTCCAAGTGTTTTAAGAATTTACTAACATTTAATTTTGCTAAGAAAAAAAAAACCAATTATTAATACATTTTTAGGGACAGAAGAACAAAACCTTACAAGAGAAAAAAATCTGTATATTCTAGTTGCTAATCTTTCCTTAGACATTAAAACAGAAACCCATGTGGAGAGTGTGAAGTGTTTCCCTGTTTTCGTCTGTAAGTGGCAGAACCCTAACCATCTTCCTGGGAATGGAGGGGCTGGAGAGTAGCTTAAGAGCACTTACTGCTCTTCCAGAAGACCCAAATTTAGTTTCCAGCATCTATATGGTAGCTCACAACCACTCCTAAACATCAAGTGCACCAGGCATACACAAGATGCACATACACCATGCAGGCAAAGCAATCATGTATATAACACCTGTTTTTTAAAGAATAAAGAATATATATGAATTTTTATGTGAATGAGCTCTACCTACAATATTCATAAGAATTCAGTAGTCATTTCTTCATCAGTAATTAAAAGTCCAAGTTTAGAAACTGTCCTCTTGAAACTTTAATTCTAGTGAAAAAGGAAAAACTTCAGCCATAGAAATGACAGGCAAAAAAACAAAAATGGTAACTGAGAACCAAGGAAAGCCTCTCTGGTGGGGTGAAATGTGAGGTAAGCCAAGGATCAGGGGATTAGGTGGGAATTATCTACCAAGTAAACATGCTATGTGTTAACAGCATCAGCCCATTAGCTGTGTCTTTTAATTGGTGAATTGAGTCCATTGATGTTAAGAGATATCAAGGAACAGTGATTGTTGCTTCCTGTTATTTTTGTTATTAGAGATGAAATTATCTTTGTGTGGCTATCTTCTTTTGGATTTGTTGGAAGAGGATTACTTTCATGCTCTTTCTAGGGTATAATTTCCCTCCTTGTATTGGAGCTTTCCTGCTATTATCCTTTGTAATGCTGGGTTTGTGGAAAGATACTGTGTAAATTTAGTTTTGTCATGGAATATCTTGGTTTTTCCATCTATGGTAATTGAGAGTTTTGCTGGGTATAGTAGCCTGGGCTGGCATCTGTGTTCTCTTAGGGCCTATATGACATCTGTCCAGGATCTTCTAGCTTTTATAGTATCTGGAGAGAAGTCTGGTGTAATTCTGAGAGGTCTGCCTTTATATGTTACTTGGCCTTTTTCCCTTACCAGCATTTTGCTGCATACAGGAAACCCACCTCAGTGACAAAGACAGACACTACCTTAGAGTAAAAGGCTGGAAAACAAGTTTTCAAGCAAATGGTCCTAAGAAACAAGCTGGAGTAGCCATTCTAAAATCTCCAGCCTGAGAACACAAAGGGAGAGACTCATGGTTCCACCTGTATAGGTAGTTGAGGGTGGCCTTGCCAGTCATCAGTGGAAGTGGAGGTGCCTGAAAGTTTGGATTCCCTAGTGTTGGGGAATTTCCAGAGCAGGCAGGTGGGAATGGAAGGATGGTGGGAGCCCACCCTCATAGTAATTGGAGGGGGGATGGGGTAAGGGGTTAGGCATCAGTGAAAGTGGACTGCCTTGGTAACTGAAAGTTTGTATTCCCTAGTGTTGGAGAATTTCAAGAGCAGGGAAGCAGGAATGGGAGGATGGTGGGAGCACACCCTCATAGCAACTCCCAGAGTTATATGGATTAGACATGACAGAGGCAGGCCGTCAGAAGACTAGATTCTAGAATTCAAACAAAAAATTATCTTACAATTTGTTTTGAGAATTGTATATTGCACACTACACAGACTTGATGTATCTACTCATCAAGCAAGCTGAGCAGACCTGCTCGAACCTCTGATGTCCTGGAGTCCCATCTGGATGCAGGGAAGACACAGCATTAGAAGCTTATCAATTTACTCTTCCCCTCTCTTCTAATACCTCAACGTCCTTAATCAGCTTGAAGTTAATGAAGAGTCGGTGCCTCTATTCCCTGGGCTCAGGGACTGAGGTGGTTAATATTGAGCTGTCTTTCTAGGGAAAAGTAGTGGCTTTGTTGGAACAGGGAGGATTAGCTAGGATTTATTGCATAGCCATAACCTATTCATAGAAATATGTATAATTGTTATTAAGATGAAGTTATAATTTCTTAAATGGTAAAAAATTTACTTTGATTTCAAATTTAAGGTTTTCATTGGTATAAGCTTCTTACTGATATAAAAGTGAGATGAATATTATTACTCTCATAGGCATTGTGCCTGTATAACACATTTAGGAATACAAGGCTTAGACCCAGTACTTCTTTAATTTTTTTAACTCATTTGAGATGGTTAGCCTGTGAGTTAAGGGCCTATAGCAAATTCATGGCTTTGAATTTATTGTTAGGGTATTTTCTATATTTTATTTAGAAATAGCTGAGAGGAATTAACAGACAACAGTCCAGATTGCCTTACATGGATAGTTGGTTTTCAAAATGTCAGAAGTCCACAGAATTGATGTTACAAACATTCCTGTATTAATGTTCATTTTGATTAGAAATCTGTCAGCTCCTGACAGCTTTCTGTCTTGGATTCTAAGAAGAAATTGAGCATCTTTGGATCTCATCTCCAGTTGTGGTGAGACAGCCACTAGGCAAGAATTGCCTCTTTCCATCTACAGATAAATTACTGTCCAGAAAAGGACACACTTGCAGAATAGTCAGCTGATTATATCTGCCAAGACAGAGTAATCAGCCCTTAATAATTCTGCAGCACTAGGTCTGTCAGATGATCCTCGGCCAGAAGGCTGAAGATCAGATGCTCCAACATTTTGTAGTACAGGGACTGTCCAGGCGTTCAGCTGTCTCTATAAATTGGCTAAGTTTTAGAAGCTATGCTTGGTGCTTCCCATAATTTCAGTTAACTCAGTCATTCTGGATTGTTGACGGGGTTGAAAACTTATAGTCTCATAGCCAATCCTGCTATTTACTTTGAGAGAAAAGATTTGAGAGGATGGTTTTCAGCTGACATTCATTCTAAAGCCAAGAAAAAAGCCAGGTTCAGAACTAAGTCTTTAGTTAGGAGAGATGACAGAGGCTCTATTTAGTCAACAAAATGATGGACTGGGTATTAGGTCTATCTTGTACCTTAGTGACTCAAATTGGTATAGTTATGCTCTAATTGTATTTTGAGAGAAAAGTTTTATTTTAACAGGAAGGGTGATATGTAGGAGGAGCAAACGTGGGAGGAGTAAGGAAAGGAGGAGGAGGAGTAAGGAAAGGAGGAGGAAGAGGAGGAGAGAAGCTAGGTGATGAGAGAAAGAGAGAGGGGGAACAGACATGGAGGGGGACGTTCACATGTCTCTGCCAGTCAAAGATAGTTGATATATCTAGGTTGGGTATTGGGTTACACTTCTGATTGATACTGAGCATTACCAAACTTATAAAGCTTTTGATTAACACTTAAAAAATTGTATAAAAGCAAAAAGGAGAAGGGGGCATGGGATAGGGGTTTTCTAGGGAGGGGAAATGGGGAAAGGGGATGGCATCTGAAATGTAAATAGAATATCCAATTAAAAAATAAATTAAAAAAATACACTGACACTATCATTTTAAATAAAAGTAAAATCAATCTGACAACAGATGGCCACCGTGTAGAACTTGTATCCATTAAGTGAGTTAGGAGGACGCTGGGAAGGGTGATATTGGTAATTGCTATAGTCTATATTTGTGGTGCCAAGTGCTTTATCATTCTGGACTCTATCTCCAAACATTTTGATTACGATTATCTCTATCAGAGAAAATAAACTAAGCATAAAGCAACTGGTGTTTAATTATATAAATTATGCATACATTCAATTCTGTTATACAATATACATTAGAAGGCACTACATAATTGACCCCAAGCTTTACTCTAAACAAGGCATAGTTTACATTTCTAGATAAAGTATTAACAACATGAGCATTGCAATTAGAACTAAATGTGGCTCCATCTGCTAAATTACACTTAAGTAGAGAAAAAAAGGAAAAGAAAGTGGGAAAGGATCTTAGTGCCTACATAATTAGCTTCATATCATTTGATGAAGCATTGGTCTTTTAGTATAGTAAGAGATTAGCCAACATTCAGAAATGTGTTCCTGGGAATTATGATGACCAGTCAATAGTCACAGTGTACTAAGAACAACTCTGATTTCTCTTCTGAGGTTTAGGGATAGTCCATACACTCCTGTCCGAACTCTCACAGATCAGTGGCACAGACATCTAACAAGTACAGTTCTGAAGACTGCAGACACACGGAGAAAACCATGCTCATCTTCAGAAGCATTCTTCACTGAGCACACAGAGCCAGCAGTAAAGCGCTCACTCCGAGGGTCAGGAGGCTCTCTGGGTGTCTAGCACCCTGTTAAATCTACTCCCTTCCTGTTTTCTTCCTCTACTATTTATTCAAGCCCAGTACTACTGGCATGGTCCTCCACCAACCCAACGTGTACATCTATGAAAGTCATGTACTTTCTTGGTACAAAAGTTACTTTACCTTTTGTTCAGAATTTAATAAAGACAATTAAAGATCATTGCTACTTTTATAAACTAACAAGAAGAGGATTTTGGTAATAAAGACAGATGTGTAGAGAATTTTCTGTTATCACATGGTAATTTGTATATCTCAATTTATATATCCCTTCAATTTTTGTTAGCTTCCTCCAAATGCAAATATTCAGAATGAAAATAAGTCCATTCCAAAAACAAGAACCACAAACAGATAACCCAGTGGACTTCCACCACCAGTTATACAGTTAGTCACTTACAGCTAGGTAAAGCAGTTGCATGGGAGTAAGTCAAAAATCACATGACTGACAAATACCTCCATCTACTCATCATCTGTGACCAGTGCCTATCCCATCCTTCAGCAAAGGCTCATCCCTACACATGAACACAGAAAGAAGGAGCTGTTCAAGGCACAGAGGACTCTGGTTCTCCATCAGGCCTGGTGAAAGCTGACAGCTGAAGAGACTGAGCTGCTCCCCAACAGCTCAACCTTTCCCTTGACTCTAACATCTAACTAGAGCAAACCTTTACTTTAGAAAGGCTCTCGTTTCCAATGGATCAGAGAATGCAGGTCAGGGGTTTGCCATGAATCCTACTTCTCAATGTAACTCATGTTTTTAAGCTGACATGCTCTCCTATCTCTGCTCTCCATGATGGTGTAACTTCAAATAAACCTACAGAATACAGTCCTCTCAAACTGTCAATTAAGCCGAGCCATGGTGGCACATGCCTAGGATTTGGGAGACAGAGGCAAGGTAGATCTCCGTGACTTAGAGCCAGCCTGGTCTACATATTGAGTTTCAGGATAGCCAAGTCAACTTAGTGAAGCCTGTCTCAAAAACACAAAACAGCCATTTGAAATAGCCTTTTCCATTTTGATCTAGCTTTCTGTACGGTTTTTGATTTTCCAGCCAATGACAGCTGGTATTAAAAGATTCTGCCAAATCAAGAAAACACAACTATTTTCAAGTTAATGTCAGTTTCATTCAGTCTAAGGGTTTTTTTGTTTGTTTGTTTGCTTGTTTGTTTTGTTTTTGTTTGTTTGTTTTTGGTTTTTTTCGAGACAGAGTTTCTCTGTGTAGCCTTGGCTGTCCTTGAACTCAGAAATCCACCTGCCTCTGCCTCCCAAGTGCTGGGATTAAAGGCGTGCGCCACCACCGCCCGGTCAGCCTAGTTTCTCCAGACTCTAATCTACCTCTCCAAGACACTATGACTTCAATACCACAACTACAGAAAACGCTCCCAACTTCGTATTTATTGCTTTGTAGAGATCAAGCGTTGGGCCAATGAGATTGTCTAGTTCTGTCAACTTTCCTTATTCCCTCAATAGTTATTTACTAACGTCTTGGGTGAAATCTGTAAGGCAGGGCACTACTCCTTTTAGTGGAACTGAACGTAGAGACTATTAACTGCTCATCCTCCAAATTAGAGAACCGTACAATCACCTTGTACCGTTCACTGCATTGTGAGCTCAGCCCTGCTTGGAATACTTAGTCCACTTCTCAAAGTTTCCTGCAGCAAGGTCTCCACCACACTAGGACAGGCTTCCTAAGCTAGATGCCCATGCTCTTTACGAACCCCCTAGAGCAGGGTATAATTGCGGATCGAACAAAGAGCAACAAAGAAGTGGGTGATAATAACCTCCCATAGAGACATGCCAGGACCCATCAAACCAGAACAACTCCACTCCACTTGCCTCTCTCCTAACACTTTCCCACAGGCCTACCTACTTCCAACTCAAAACCCCTTAATTGTCACCGAGGAAGTGCAGCCCTTCCATTTGAACCCTGAGAAAGTGGAGCTCGAAGAACACAACGAACAAAGGCGAGGGATGGAGTCCACGCAAAATACCGGCGAGACAGCGTCGCCCTGCGAACTTGGCCCCCGGCCAGCAGTAACTCCTCCGCAGCCCCACCCGGGCGTCGGGGTCCCGGGTGAGGGTGGAAGCGCAGCGCGGACAGATCGGGGGCGAGAAGGGGGGAGATCGGGCGAGCGGGGGAGGGGACAGGGACGTGGGGCGGAGCTTCAGGCCGCCGGCTTTGTGCACTCAGGCCGGGGTTGCCGACTGGGTTTCCTCAAGACTGGTCCAAGGCAGTGCACCCCAAACCTGCGCGCGCCGAGCGGAGGACCCGAGAGGAGCGAAGGCGGGCGTCGCCCAGACGCGACCGCTGGGCAGGCCGTGTCCCCGCGGGCTGACACCTTCGACACCCCACCGCGCCTTCACCCCGCTGCAGACTCCCCGGCCACTCACCGTCATAGTAGTAGCACACTTTCTTCTTGCCGCCTCCTTGACTGTACGCCATGGGCTCCGGTCGCCGCCTCCCGGCTGCGGCTCCTCCTCCGGCTGCTCCCGCCCGCCGCGGCCCGGCGGCCAGACAAGAGGGCTGAGGGGGACAGCGGGCGCGGCGGCCCTCAGAGCAAGGGCAGCCCGGAGCGGGACGGCAGCGGATGCCAGGAGGGCCGGAGGGCGCAGAGCGAGGTTGGCAGTGGCGCCGACGCGCGACACTCGGCAGGGGTAGGCCTCTGGGTGGTGGGGCTGCGAGGCGGGAGGAACCACTGCGGCTGCACGCAGGGGGAGACACAGCTACGGACAGAAGGAGGGACCGGGCCAGAGTGAACGCCACCGGCCGGGACGGCAGCAGTGCTCCGACTCACGTGTCACACACAGTCAGGAGGTGCGTACAAGCAGACTTTGGCTCCGTGTTCAGAGTCCAGGACGCACAGCCTCCAGGGTCCCCCCTCGGTCTTGCGCGCATTGGTTGCGCCTGGGCGGAGCCTGCGCACTCCGCGCCTGCTCAAACGTATCCCGGGCAGTCTGGACCCCTCCCTCAGGGCTCACGCCGCTCCCCCTCCCCCACCGCCGCGACGCTCCAGCCCGAGCCCGCCACGTGCCGCAGGGATCCGAGGGGACACTCCGCTTAAGAGGTCCCCAGGGCTGCTCCCGGGCTACCTGGTGGTCGGATATTCCCACGCGTTTTAATTCTCATGTTCTCGTCGGTCCCTTATAACTATTCTTGAGTTACAGAGAAGTTAATGGCAGACTCCTGGTATCTCCTGGGTTTAATAAGCATTTCTTAGACTCAAGTATAAGCACGGTTCCCAGCATCGATACTTGTTTATAATAAACACCGTGTAAAGCTGTCAAAAGTGCTGGGGTGCACATGCCGTGTCCGTCTCCTTATAGGTGTGCGTAAATGAAGGAATGTAATTCTCTCAAGTGCTAAGTAAGAGTCAAATGAGGACCGTAGGTTTGTCGAACTTTTCCAGACTCCACGTGCTTTGTCTATTTTATTAGACTGGATGTGATACTAGCCAACTAATCAAAAAGAATGGATTCCCTGTGTTTAATAGCTTGACGTTTATTGGGCACCTGTCTAAGCCAACCTGCTTAAAGGATGGGTAAAGGATGGAAGCTGTCTAATACAACATATCTTAACTGTTATTATTTACAATTCCGGCTACATGCGCACACCGCTTCCTCCTTAAAACGAGGTGATGAAGTAAGAACCTTATTGAGTCACTAACAAAAATAATTAATTTTCTATTTTCCGATCCCAAGGACTCTTCATACTTAAAGCACCAATCTCCCAGACTTTATACCCCAAGAGACTTAGAATCCCTCCAAGGTACCCCTCACCACGTCACTTCTCTCCCAAGCCTGTATTTTTAACAAGACCCTGGGAGGTTAACACGCTTGGTTCAGGGACCACAGTGGTGAGACGATAGCTTTGATGTTAAATGTTGACTACAGAGTGTTGCTTGCTGCGTTTTCTCTATTAGTTCCCAAGTCAACTATGGAAGGTTCTGAAAACAGAGATTCTTACTCAAGCACTCATGTTCTTCCACAGACCCAACACGGTAAAGTATGAAATAAGACTTGATTTCTTCAGGGAGACTTCTAGCCTCTCTCCTTCCCCCATGTCTGTTTTCTGTGCTTTTTAAATACCATGTACCCTTTTAGCTCACCAATTAACATGTTACCGTTGCCCATAACTCCTCAGCTTGTCTTAGTTGGACACAGTTCTACAAGACAAGCCGACTTTACCCCGGACATAATTATTTCTCTAGTGCCTGTGACTTCCAGCAAGCCATTTAAATTTGTTATAAAGCAGTTTTCACTCTTAAAATGAGAGACTTTCTTATGTGACTATTAAAACCGTCTTAAGCTGGGCAATAGTGGCGCACACCTTTAGTCCCAGCACTTGGGAGGCAGAGGCAGGCAGATTTCTGAGTTCGAGGCCAGCCTGGTCTACAGAGTGAGTTCCAGGACAGCCAGGACTACACAGAGAAACCCTGTCTCGAAAAACCTAAAAAAAAAAAAATCCCCATGGAATAGTATTTAAACCATATGAGCATATGTTATTGTGATCTGTAATATGCATTTTGATAAGAGTGATTAGAGTCACTGCTATACCTTGCATCAGGAGAACCCAACTTTCAATGTCAGGCATGTTGGTACAAACCTTTAATCTGGGCCACCCCTTCTGCTGGAGACCCACAAAAAGACATTGGGCATAAGGACATTGGAAGAAGAAAGGCTCACTCCTTCACCTGCTTGCCTTGTGGGACTGATCAACTGCTAGATCGTTGGACTTCCATTCACAGCTGCTGCTGACCATTGTTGGGGAGTTGACTACAGACTGTAAGTCATCAACAAATTCCCTTACTATAGAGACTACCCATAAGTTCTGTGACTCTAGAGAACCCTGACTAATACAAACCCCAAGAAGGCCTGTGGTGGCAGCAGCTGCTGCTGCTGGTGGTTTATGCCGCTGCTTTTTCTATTACTGGGTTGCTGGTGTACTGATGACAGAGACTGGGACTTATTCCAAGGAACCCTATGCCCCTAATCAGCAGGAAGGAGTCTAAAGAGTTCTATGCCCCTTTCCCTCCACAACCTCCTTTCTCTCCTACCTAGTGTCGGGATTAGAAGAGATTAGGATGGAATAAGGGTTGGAAGGGTTGTAGTTAATAGAACCCAATAAAATAGCCCCCCACATAGTCCCGAGCATACATTGTATCATTGACGAAATAATTACTGCTCAGATTCTTTCAGCATGGTGTAGAGTAAGCCATGCCTTCCTGAGGGGTGGTCTCTTGGCTCAGATGACTGACCGGCTGCTGGATTAACTTTTTTTGTTTGTTTGGTTTGGTTTGGTTTGGTTTGGTTTTCGAGACAGGGTTTCTCTGTGTAGCCCTGGCTGTCCTGGAACTCACTCTGTAGACCAGACTGGCCTCGAACTCAGAAATCTGCCTGCCTCTGCCTCCCAAGTGCTGGGATTAAAGGCGTGCACCACCACCGCCCGGCCCTGGTGGATTAACTCCTAAGGGAGGCAGCAATAGAATGAAATGTCAGACCATAGGTCTGTAAGTGTGGCCCAGATCTCTCAGCCTGGATCAGGCCATGTTTCCCTACAGCTCTCCAGAACAGAAAGTTAAGAGACTCCTGGAGGGCAGCTGGAGAGATGACTCAGTAGTTGAGAGCACTTGTTGCTCTTACGGATTCCCAGAGTCGATTCCCCGAACCCACAAAGCTGTTCATAATAATCTGTAACCTCAGTTCAAAGGGAACCTAACACGTATACAGATGGTGCACATGTATGCATGCAGACAAACCATTAGTACACATATAATAAAATAAATCTTAGAAGAGGAGGAGGATTATGATGATGAGAAGGAGGAACAAGGGGTGTAGGCGCCTACGGCCATGGGCAAACCAGGTTCTCCTGAAAGGGGGGCTGGAAATGAAGAAAGGGACGGACGGCGAGAAAAGATGAAGCCAAGGCAAAGTTCTCTGATCAAGGCTTGAGGTTTAATGTTCAGCTCTAAATTTAAAGGGCAAGCCCCCACCAAACCCCTTCTTGTTTCAGCCGGAGATGGGTGGAGTAACTCATCCTTAGTCACAGCTGGAGATGTCTCAAGGCAAGCTCAGTGGGCAGTTAGTTATTCTTCTAAGTTCCTGTAGCAGTCTGTACGTGCAGCCAAGGTGGGTAACTCCACCTAGGTCCTATTATTTGGTCTATTGTGGTAAACAAGGTCTTTCAGGCCTGCTCAAGGCTGGGGGTTGGGGGAAGGCACAAAGTGGGGGGGGGGGGGAGGAAGAGGAGGAGGAGAAGAAAGCCAGTCTGGACTGGAACTGGGCATGGTAGTACAAACCTTTAACCTCACATTGATCTTCATAATGAGTTTCAGGGTAGCCAGAGTTATGTGGTGAGGCCCTGTTTCAAAGAAAGGAGGAAGAGGAGAAGGAGGAGGAGGAAGAAGAGAAGGAGGAGAAGAAAGAAGAAGAAGGAAAAGAAGAAGAAAGAAAAGAAACAGCAGTAGTTTGTGATGTGATGTGATTTGGCATCTCTTAATTCATAATAACTGGCTCTTCCATGCTCCTTGTCACATACTATACTGAATTAAATCATGTAATATAAAATTTCCTACCACACCTCAAAGATTATAAAAATTCAGATATCCTCTTAATTCTGGTGATTGGATGATTGGTCCAAAACTCATGACGGAGACTGCTGGAGAGATTGCCCTAAAGGGTGTTCTTTTAGGAGGCTACTCTGGCTTCCCCATCCCTGGCCCCCTCTCAGGGTGGGTCCCCCTCCCTATCTGTTTCTCACCATCACTTTCTCTTAAAATTTTTATTTTATTTTCTGCCTGCATGTAACTAAGTGTGCCATGTGTGTTCCTGGTGCCAAAGGGATCCAGCAAATGGCATCAGATGCCCTGAAACTGGAATTATAAATGGTTGTGAGCCACATGCGGGTACTGAGAATCAAACTTAGGCCCTCTGAAAAAGCAGCAAGATCTTGCCCAGAGCCATGTCTCTCACCTGGTCACTCTTACCCTTAATAAAGCTCCTCAGCAGGCTTTAAAGGGAAACCTCTCCTTCCCTTTAAGGCACCTTCATGTTTAGATCTCCATATATTATATTATTTCGGTTTGGTGTTGTTCCCTTCTACTTAATACATTTCATACCTGAAAGAAATCATAAATGATGTTTCAGTTTCCTGTCTGGGCTAACAACAGGAGAGATAGTAAGAGCCAGAGGAAGTTTATGACTACAGGGAATCAGAGCTTTCTGGACACAACAGGACAGATGCATGTATGAACTCAAAGTGGCTGTGATAGCAAGCAGTAGACCTAGGCAAGTTCCAGCCAGACAAAAACCCCAGCATGGAAAAAGGGAGATGGTCATAAGGTCTTATCCCTAGCTGAGGGGCTATTGGCAGTTAATACCTGTTGGAAGAGGGAGAGTCAGTTTGTTTTAATAGTATGGCATCAGAGGGGTTGACTGTGCTCCAGTTGATGGCTGCACATCTACACATATAAAGGCAGCACAAACTGGACTTGATGGATGATTGAGAAAGAGAGATCACAAGGATGAGTAGGTGGGGTATGGGGTTAGATCGTGGAGGAGTTAATGGACAGAGTAAATATGACCAAAGTACATTGTACAAAATTCTCAAAGAACTAATAACCTTTTTTAAATGTTGAGGGGGAAAGATGCACAAGGAGAAAGCTATTGACTTTTTAAAGCTGTACCGATGGCTTATGGGATTTTAGAAGTCTGGAGGTCATAATTGAGGTCAGTCCTGTTTGTCAGCATCACTCCCCTGCCTATGTGTGGTTGATCGTGTCCTGAGTGCTGTATGAAGTAGGCAGAAGGAAGATTGTACCGGTCAACTTTATCAAAGTGATGAATAGTCACATATTCGTGTGAAAATTCAAGCTCTACAAAAATAGTTAGGGGTGGATTGCTATAAGACACAGATCTTGGTCAGTCTTGAGTCTTGCACTGTGTCTTGCTTTGTGCACTAGATTGCAAGTCTTATCTATTTCCCGAGACTGCGTGTTTGCAGGTAGACATGTATAGCTAAGTAGGTCAAGGGCATACATCTTATTATCATGTGACCTTTCACTGTGAAAGAGACTGGTTTCCTTGCTCCTTTTCCCAGAAATTTTTGCCCTTGGCACTGAACTTCTCTTTTGCAATACAATTCATTATGTCTGGAGATATCATCTGGGCTTATTGCATAGTCCACATGGGACTAGGAGCAAGGAAACTGTCACACATATACTGATGTTCAGCTGCTTGCTGTGTTGTGAACAAAAAATACTGACTCTCCCGCCCCAAATCTCCCGACTTCTGCCAGCATCCGTGAATCTCTAGCAGGTTAGCTCATTGGCTTGAAAGAAGGCTAAAAAAGAATCTTAGATTTTTTATAGCTCATGACAATAGAAGACCAAAGGCTCGCTACCCTGATGGAATTCTTTTGTTATTTCCTGAACCCTGAGATAGGGTGAGAAATCCTTCAGTCTTCTTCCACACACTGAAGTTGCCAACAGAGTAGAAATTCTAGATTATTTTAACCAGACAATGTTTTTTTTTTTTTAAGGTAGGTTCTGGAAATTTGAATTCAGATTCTCACGTTTGCTCAACAAATCCTTTCGCCTCATGAGCTATCTCCAAGGCTCATTTTATTTATTTTTTTACTCCTTCCATTGTATACTGAAGTGAATATATTCACTGTTGAGGTCAGCCTCCCCCCAACCCAGCATAGCTGTAGCCATTTTTTTCCATGCCTGCCAGCTGTTTCATATTGTCATTGTAGTGTGCCTGCCAGTCATTGACACAGAAAAAATAACGATTCAGAGCAGGATCATCTTGATACCATACCGTGCAATACTCTGTATGTTCTGAGGGTTTTTAGTCTTAAGAAATTTGATAACTGTAAGCTCCACTTAGGACCAATCAGAAGAAAGGTCAGTTAGACCTGTTCTGTCTAGCTAGCCAAAATAGTTTGAGTCAGAGCTGACCACTGGGCAGCACTTTCTGCACCTGCACATGAGCTTATTGTGTGCGTGTGTGTGTGTGTGTGTGTGTGTGTGTGTGTGTGTGTGTGTGTGTGTGT
>JANHMN010000019.1:18025494-18046251 GCA_030674055.1 Rhabdomys pumilio
TGTGTGTGTGTGTGTGTGTGTGTGTGTGTGTGTGTGTGTGTGTGTGTTTTCCTTTATAAGCTGGCCCTGAGAAATGTGCCTCAGTCCCTGAATTCTGAGCTATGGTCCTGATCAATCAGGTCTACTGTGTGTGTTCAATAAACCATCCTTGTCTGAGATAAAGTGTTTGTGTGGTTTGTGGGGCAACTCCTGGACCTCAGCATTCATAATCAATCCTGGATATTATGTTGTTTGGAGATGTGTTCAATTACTTTCAGATTTCACTCAAAATTTCAGGACACAAGCAAAACACAGATGATTCTTCACATGACTATAACATGGTCTTTATCTGCATTCCCAGTAGAGTCTTTGTTCCTTTCTGAAACCACAAACATTCAGAATTGACCATCTGCATTTCTTTTGCTTTCAAATTCCCACCAGAATGACTGTTGAACTCCATGCACAGCATTCTAGGGCTTTTGTAGCCCAGAGCTCCAAACTCTTCAACATTACGCTCATAAAACAGTTCAGAAGAGCTAAGAACCTCATGGTCAGGATCCTTACAGCAACAGTGCTACGTCTTGCTACCAGTTCCCATATTAATTACTTCTCTGATGGCTGTGATGAGCTACCTGGCAGAAGCAATTTCAAGGAGAATTTGTTTTGGCTCACAGTATATCTTCCCAAATCTAGTCACGTTTTCAGGACACGACTGATAGAAAATTGCAATGAAATTTCTTTATATGAGGGGTCTGATTATGATGCTGCTTTACAGCGGACATTGTAAACTGCCAGGGTTAGCAGTGTCATCATCTCCAGTGTCAGACTGAAATCAGCTGACACCATCATTGTCAAAATGGATTCTTAGCTCCCTTCCTTTGCTGTGTTATTCACTTCAGTATTAGCCATGGCAGGAACAGTCAGTGAAAAGTTCTTAGATCATATTATCCAGCTGTTATGAATCACATGGAAAAGTGTGTGACCTCTTTAGTAGAAAACAGGATTTCTGGGTCACAGTCAAAAACACACCACTGGCAAACTTCCCAGGCATGAGAGGGTCAAGGTATTAGATAGCTAAAAACACAAAAACAAACAAACAAACAAAAAAACTAGGTAACTTGATTCAGATTGCTGAAAAGGTTATCATAAAAGCTTTGTATTATAAAATATTCTGTTATAAAAATTTCAATCATAAAACCAATCATTTCTGGATTATACTTTGAAAAAGTCACTGATTGACATCAGATCTAGAGTAGGTTATTTTAATGGTTATGTATCACCTCGGCTGGATCATTGTATCCATATAGATGTCATCAAATATAATTCTGGGTGTTGCTGTGATATGGTCATTTTCAGTTAACAGCTTGTTTGGACCATGATATACTTAGGCATTGGCCACAATATAAATAAATAAAATTTATATAATGTCACAGTGCTATTCAGGAACAAAAATGAATTACTGATAAGTGCAACAAATCTCAAAATTGTTTACAGTAACATAAAAGGCTGAATATAAGATGGTGTTTTTAGATATTTTTGTCCCCACCTGCTTTGTTATAGTCTTCATCTTTTCTGGCTTCGTCTTTGCATTTCATCCTCCATTTCAATGTTGAAAGCAAACAAAGCCAGGTATGTTGGCCCATGCCTTTAATCTCAGCATCAGGAGGTGGTGGGAAGGAGATTACAGATCTCTGTCACTTCCAGGCTAACCTAATCTACACAGCAAGTTCCAGGTCAGAAAGGGCTATGTAGTGAGACCTTGTCTTTAAAAATAAATGTTACTATATGACATAATTCATCGGACACTCAAGAAACTATAAAACTACACCAAAATAAACCAGTTCATTGCTGTCAATATCTATAGTTAAGAATAAGGTATTATTTTCAAAGGCTTTAAAGAACTTTTTGAGTTAAGAAAAACCGTCTATCTGTTGATTCTGGTGATGATGTGTTAGTCATGTATTGAAGTTCAGTGTGCCATAGCTCTCTGTATTAAAGCTTCTTTTCCATCATCAGGACACTATAGAAAATAATGAAGGCAGTAACTGGATAGGTAGTCTAATTTATATATTACATGTTGCTGTGGTACTATATTTCCAAGTACTTTAAAACAACAAACAACAGACAATAAAGGTTTTTGCTATCCCCAGTGGGGAATGACTCAGTACTTTTATAATAAGAATTTATCAGAATTTAGCTACTTTTAAATTTTTAAATATTTAATATTTATTAATATGGAATTTTATTGTATATTATTAATATGATACACTATATCATATTAATATAACACAATAGATAATAGAGTTATTATTTATTATATGTGCAACATATAATAGAATTATTATATAACATATTCTATATGTTAAATATTTAATATTTAAAATAGAATATTATTTTTCCTATTCTATCAAGACTCTTCAAGGCTGCTGCTGCATTTTCAACACATTCTAGATCCTCCACTGCAAGGAAATGATTTCGCTGTGATAGACCAAATCTTTTGAATTCAGACTCCATTTTAGAGAACCTGACCTAAGGCTAAACTTGACTTAGCTAACAAACTGGGACCTAGCACCAGTTTCCAGGTTAGCCCTCAACAAGGCCTGTGTCTAACACCAGTTTCCAGGATATTCTCCAACAAATCTGCACCTCCAGGTTACAAGTCTGCTCCTGACACTTCACTTCTTTACAACCATCAATCCGGAGGAAAACAGAGGGTAAGTCTATGGTTTGGCTCTCAACACCCACCAGTTGTATTAAAGGTCATAATGACTGCCCAATCAGGTGTGTGCCAGGCTAGATAACCTCTTCTTGCCTCTATAAATGCTTACCTAAAACTGGGCTCAAGGTTCTGCCTTCCCATCCTACGGTGTCAGGGCTGGCAGGAGGGCCTAAGCTCAGGCTTATAATAAAGAGACCCTGATGCGATTGCATCAGAGTCAGCTCCTTGGTGGTCTTCTGGGGCCTGATTGCCTAAAATGTTTCAATAACTAACTGTCTCCAGTGAACCACCACCCCACGCAGCTTTTCACTGCACACATAACATATTGGTGCCAAAGTATCAAAAGCTTGATAGATCACCATGCTTCCCATTGATCACATTATCAATTCCCAGTGCTGCATCAGCTGACAGTTCAGGCTTTGCCAAGACCAGCTTATAACCTCAGAGGTCCTTTATGTAATCTGTCTGAACTGGAGTCATTTGGGGCAGTACACCACAACACCTCCTGTGCATATCATCCTCTTGTGGATGGATTCCACATCCCTTGTGGAAAGATGATCAAGTGACCAAGTGCCATAGGATTATAAAAGGAATAGGCCTGCCGTTAGCCTCTGTGATGGGCCAGTTTCAACTGTAGATAGGGCTGAGACTGATGCCCATAAATCTCTTGGGAACTACTTGCTAGTTCCTCATTCCATGTAGTAGTTGTTTCTTTGGTTTCATTTTTGTAACGTGTGTGTGTGTGTGTGTGTGTGTGTGTGTGTATGTAAGAGAGAGAGACAGAGAGAGACAGAGACAGAGAGACAGAGACAGAGAGACACAGACAGAGAGAGATAGAGAGACAGAGAGAAAAGGCATCAGATCTCCCAGAATTTGAGTGATAGGTGGTTGTAATCTGTCCAATGTAGCTTAGCTTCTGGGTACTAAACTCAGGCACTCTAGAAGAGCAGCAAGTGCTCTTAAACCTCTTGAAAGCTGAGCCATTACTACAGCCTCTTCCCCCCTTTTTTGACAGAGTCTTACTGTGTAGCCCTGGCTGCCCTTGAACTTTAGACTGGCCTCAAACTCACAGTGCTCTGCCTGCCTCTGCCCGGTATCAAAAGCAGGCAACCACCTGGCTTAAATGACTTAAATAACTTCTTCTTTTTTTAAATTATCTCTTCTCACACATATTACATCCTGGCAGCAGTTTCTCCTCTTCTGTTTCCCTTCAGAAAAGTACAGGCCTCCCAAGGATACCAAGAAAACACGGCATAACCAGTTACAATGAGACTAGGCACAGACTCATGGGTAAGGCAACCCAGTAGGAGGAAAAGGGTCTCAAGGGCAGACAAAGACACCCCTGTGGTCCTTTGAATAGGAATGGCCCCCAGAGACTCATGTGTTCAAATGCTTGAACCATAGAAAGTAGCTCTTGTTGGAGTAGGTATGACTTTGTTAGAGGAAGTGTGTCACTAGGGGGTGGGCTTTGCGTTCACTTCTTTCTTTGCTTTTTTGTTTATTTGTTTGTTTGTTTTGTTTTGTTTTGTTTTTCGAGACAGGGTTTCTCTGTATAGCCCTGGCTGTCCTGGAACAAAAAAAAATTTTTATTTCATTTTGGCTGGTGCCGGGAGCCAAACCCAGGAAATTATCTGCTGTTCTAGAAAGACTAGTCAGTACAAGGTTAAGAAAGGACGTTCACAGTTCTCAGGTCCCAGGAACTTAAAAGAACGTCTGGCATTTCCTTGGGAGTTGGTCATGATAATGGGATGGTCTGTCTTAGACAATAAGGATTCCATAGTGGGATAGCCCTAAGCAATGACTCTCGCCCAAACTTCCTGGTTTGCTGTGTCTTTATAACCTGCCCCCAAAATTAAAGTTTCAGAGCTTGATCAGAACTTCAGACTTGCTCTCATTCTTTGTGTCTTTTGTCCTTTCATTCCTTTGCCCCCTTCCCTAAGGTCTTGTCGAATCCCCGCGAGCGCCCGGGGCAGTTGGCGCCCGACGTGTGGCCTGTGGGTTGGGGTTCGATCTAACGTTGCTTCCACAGGGACCTTCTGAAAGCATAGGATCGACGCTTCTCTGGAGAGAAGAGAGAAGATCCGCATTGTGATCACCGCAGAGTCACCCGCCTGTGAGACTGATCCAGTGAGGTAAGAAAAAGCAACGCAATTCTGGGACAAGCATTTAAAGCAAACATGATTTGTTCTTAAAGGGTCTCAAGGAGTCCCTCAAGGCATGAGGAGCAAGGGTTAAGAAAAAAAAGATCTTAAAAAATTCTTTGAAGATGAGGGAGAGAAAGGGCTAATGCAGTTGTCTGATCTCCATGTTAAAGGAAAAGGTGATTTTAGAGCCCTCCTGGGAGCAGGAGAAAATCAGTAGACTGTCCTGCCTTTTTCTCTGGCTTCTACGGGAGAGATCCTCAGTAATTTACTTTTTAACTAGTTTCATTGATTGATACATAGATAGATAGATAGATAGATAGATAGATAGATAGATAGATAGATAAAAGAAAAAAGAAAAAGCAGTTTCAATTGGCCTTTGGAGTCTGGCACCTGTGGTTAGAAGTCTAGCACAGATAGAGAGGCCCTGCCGTGGTCTCATTGATGTAAAAGCTGCTCTTAAAGGGGCCAGCACGTTTTTTTTTTCTCTTCTATGGTAAGGAGCTAATAGAAGTTTCTCCTTTAAAAATCTGTGACTATGATTATTGGGTTCAGCAGGTGACAAGGTGCTTCTCTTGAAATTACAGCTAGAAAAAGCAAGAAAATTTTGTTTAGTCTAAATATATGTGCAGCCACTTCATTTTTGCTTCGGACTGGTTTCAAAAGTATAAAATGTTTTGCATGTCTTGGCTATAGATTATTTGCCTATAAGTTATTGGGTATGATTAAATTTTTTTTGCGACCTTGGAAACAGAAAGTTGGCTTAAAACTGGTGACTCGGGACTGGAGTCATTCTGAAACCAGATGTATAAAGATAGACTTAAAACAATGTCTCTTTAAGAGGTATTAAAAGCTGCACTATCATGCATTCATATATAAGAACTGACAGCCAAACTTAGTAACATGAAAGTAATGCACTTGGTGTTGATTTTAGAGAAAATAAATTGTTTACATTTTGTTTTGTTTTGTTTTGTTTTTCGAGACAGGGTTTCTCTGTGTAGTCCTGGCTGTCCTGGAACTCACTCTGTAGACCAGGCTGGCCTCGAACTCAGCAATTGTTTACACTGTTAAAAATCGGTTTTGTTTCCCAAAATTATGGTTACACTCTAATATTGCAAAAGAAACTAAAATATATAGTTAAACTGAGATCTCAGTGGGAGTTTCATCTAGAACACACAAGGCTCTGATAAACCATTTTAGGAATTTGTAGGTAGGCTACTAAAAGGACTGGTAGAAATTTTAGAGACCCCAGGCAGGAGTTGTTTTTTACACAATTGGCTTATGAGAATGCTAACTTCAGTCCAAGCCATGCTTTCACAGTGCTGAGGTTATAAGGAATGTTCTAGGTATGGGGACATGGGTCATTTTCGGAAAGAAAATGGCTATTCCATTAATCCAAAACAAAGTTCAAAGTTAAGATTTATGAAACTTGTGGGATATTGCAGCCTGATTTGCCTACTCCAGCTGCCATTCCAGGAAATTCACATAGAATTATTATAAATTTAGAAGAGGTTTTTTTGCATCAAGGAATGGCTAATAGCCTTACTTTATGTACAAAATTTGTTGTTTGCTTTAATACAAAAAGTTAAGAGTTTGAATCTTTCAGTGTATATTGTTCATTGTATGGCATTTTATTAGTTGATCTCTCTGAAGGAGTTTTAATGCAAGCTTTCGAGCTCATACAAGGAGCTTCAAAGTTTTGGGAGTGCTTGTTGCTCCAGAAAATATTCAAAGGCAGAAAATATTTACAGACAGCTCACCTAATGGGAAGAATATATATATATATATTAGATCACATGTTCATTTTCTTAAGTTTCCCCCTGCTTCAGCACAAATAATTGAATTATGTGCTGTAGCCACTGTTTGAAATGCTGAAAAATCAAGCTTTCAACTTGTATACTCATAGTCAGTATATAGCTCATGGTTTATAATTGCTTAAAATTGTTCCTTTTCAAGATATGGCTATAGTTTCAGGTGTTTAGTCCATTATCATCATAGTGGGAAGCATGGCAGCTTCCAGGAAGACATGTACTCTAGAAGGAGCTGAGTGTTCTGCATCTTCATCCAAAAGTAGCCAAAGAAGGAAACTGTCTTCCCACATGTAGCCAGGAGAGGCTCTCTTCCACACAGTGTGGAACATGGGCATAGGACCTCAGCACCCCTTCAGTGACACACTTCCTCCAACAAGGCCACACCTTCTAAAAGAATCACTTCCCATGGGCCAATCATATTCAAACCACTACATTCCACTCCCTGACATCCATAGGCTTGTTCAAACACATGAGTTTAGTTTATGGGGGTCATACCTTGTAATCCTCGCGATATCCCTGCCTGCAGGAACTCACGCGAACACGCAGGATTCTATCGAAGCACGTGTTTTATTCTCCCATGCCTGAAGGAGAGAGAGCCCGAGAGGAACCTGGTCCCACCTATATACCCCTCGGGGTGGACAATTATGATTGGCTGCTTGCTCAAATTCCCAGGTTCCCCTGCACTGTACATGCGCAGTTCAATGGCGGATATGACGCCCCGGGTTGGGCGGAAACTAGGCCGTCCTTTGCCACTGCACATGCGCGGTTTTGCAAGCGCTATGTTCCAATAGTGGATGCTGTCACGGGTTACGTGGCTTCCTACAATACCTAGCTATAACATAATGGAAAATTCATTAGTTCAACTTTAAAAGTACCCATAGTCCATCACAATCTCAACAATGTTTAAAAGTCCGATGTTCAATCCTTCCCAAGATTCATGCAATCTCTTAATTGTAATCCCCTATAAATTAAAATCCATAAGCAGATTGTGTACTTCCAACATCAAAGGATATATGTTACCATTCCAAAGCATCATAGTGAGGACATACTGGAGCAAACCAAGCTGGGCCAACTCCAACCTCTGCATCTCCATGTCAGATGTCAACATGGTGCCAAGCCTCAACTGTTTTGCATGGAGTTATCCCTTCAGTCCTGGGTTATCAACAGCAACTGAGACTGTACCTTCACCAATGGCCTTTCCTGACTTCCCACAATACCAAACCTTAGCTGCTCCCCATAATTCCTTCATGTCTTCAAATCTTGTACCACCTGGGTGATTCTTACACATTACTGAGTCTAACTGCTCGCATGAGATACCACCTTGGCTGGCTCTGGAATACAGCTTCTCTGTGCTCTCAGAAAACACTTCCAAGGAGATTTCACCTTAGTGCTGCTGGCCTTTTCTTAATCACTGTTAATTTCTTAGCTCCAGCTACACAGCATAAATACAGTGTCTCAGTAGCCTCATCTATTTTTTGACTCTAAAACTAGAGTCACGTGGCCAAAGCTGCTGAGTTCTCCTGCTTGCTGGGGCTGGAACATGTCACCGCCCTCCCCTGCTCAATTACATGCTTCATTGCCTAAGTTTGGCTGTCCTAGAACTTGCTCTGTAAATGACCTGGAACTCAGAGAGCAACATGCCTCTGTCTCCTGAATCTTGGGATTAAAGGCATAGTCCATCATCCCTTGACCTAAGCTTTTCTCTACTTGGAACTTACTCTATACCAGGATGGCCTTAAATTCAGAGATCTGCTTATCTCTGCCTCCTGGGATTAAAGGCACATACCACCATGCCTGGATCTAAACTGTTCATGGCCACTATACCTCAATATTCCAATCAAAAGCATGTGTCATCTCATGTCCAGTTCTGAATAAAAAACTTGATCTTTCAGCCTCAACCAGGTAATAATAATGCCTACCATGATATAGCTATCCCTTATTCAACTGCAAACACATAAACAATAAGCTTAGCTGGGTGGGATTTGCCCCATGGTCACCACTTCCTTAATTTCTTTTAACATCCTTCAACACAGGATTTAGCTCCATTGCACTTCCTGGTCCTCTTTTAATACTTGGACCACACATTCCGTCATTTTTCTTTCTATTCTTGCCATGCTTATTCAAAATGCTCCTCATAAGAGTTAACCACAGGACAGAGTCTAAACTAGCTTGATTTGAGATTTACTTTGTCAATGCAATTAATCTGAATCTCCTCACCTTAACCTCAGGTAGACTTTTCAGACAAGGGCAAAAATCATCCATAGTCCTCACCAAAATATCACAAAAACAGACTCATAGCATACTAAAATTCTACTCCTCTGAAACATCTAGCACCAGGTCTCCACAGTTTAGATCATCTTCATCATCACTATCTTCCATGCTTCTACTAGTATGGCCCATTAAGTCTCAATTAAAGCTTTCTTCTGCTTTCAAAAGTTGCGAAATCCACATTCCTTCAAACAAAAACATGATCAAGCCTATCACAGTAATACCCAACTCCTGGTACCAATTGTCTTCAGTAGGTTTCATTTCTGTGAAAAGACACTATGAGCAAGGCAATTCTTGTTAAACAAACAAACAAACATTTAATTAAGGCTCGATTACAGTTTCAGAGGTTCAGTCTATTATCATCATGGTGGGAAGCATGGCAGCTTCCAGGAAGATATGGTGCTCTAGAAGGAGCTGAGAGTTCTACATCTTGATCCAAAGGCAACCAAAGAAGGAGACTGTCTTCCCAAAGGCAGCCAGAAAGGACTCTTTTCTGCACTACGTGGTTCTTGAGCAAAAACCTGAAAGTCTACCCCCACAGTGACACATTTCCTTCAACAAGGCCGCACCTCCTAATAGTGCTACTTCTAATAGGCCAAGCATATTCAAACCACCACAACCAGTTAGTGCAGCCTACATGTGCATGAAGGTGAAACACTGTAACCCACAAGTAGTCACATCCTCAAAAAAGAATGATTCTCACTCTGCAGACAGCTATGAGCTACTCCTAGCTCTTCAGTAAAGACTTAAAGATCAACAATCGCACTCATGCTGAGATTTTGGCTGCCTTGATCTTGTACCGTCTTGTGCAGATAACCACAGATGCTGTGGGTGTGTGAGTGTGACAGTACTGTCATGTTCAGATGGTAACATTTCACTGCACTCACCTTCTCCCCATCCTTCAGCTTTTAATTTCTGCCTCATTTTCTGTGCTGTTTCCTGGGCCTTGGTGGTAGTGAGGTGTTGGGATTGGTCTGGGACTGCTGTGTATTCAAATGCTAAATACTGGCCTCTGAGACCTAGCTGACCCCTATGAGGAGATCCTCATGTACACCAAAGGATGCTGTCACCACACATGTGCACAGCCTGCATTTGGGCACTTGCTGAGCAGTCAAAAGGTGTCAGGTCCTCTGGTGCTGGACTTACAGTCATTGTGAGCCACTCATTGTGGGTGCTAGGTACTGAATTCCTGTCTCCCAGAAGTCCAAAAACCACTTTTAATTATCCCTGGCTGGCTCAGAGCTCAATATCAGTCTATAGATCAAGCTGTCTTAGAACTCTCAGAGATCCACCTGCTTCTACTTCTGCCTCTGGAGGGATGGAGTCCAAGGTCTGTGCCACCATGCTGTGCTAAGTCTTGTTTTTTGAGACAAGGTCTTTATTATTATTATTATTATTATTATTATTATTATTATTATTATTATTTTATGTATTCACTTTACATTCCATTCACTGCCCCCTCCCACTCACCCTCTCACATAATCCTTTCCCCATTCCCCCTACCTTTCTGCTCTGAATGTGTGGGGAACCTCCTTCAATTCCCTCAGTCCTGTCATATCAAGTCTCTGTGAGGCTATGCACATCCTCTCCCACTGAGAACAGATAAAGCATCCCAGCTAGAAGAACATATCCCATATACAGGCAACATCATTTGGGATAGCCCCTGCTCCAGTTGTTCGGAACCCACATGAAGACAAAGCTGCACATCTGTTACATATGTGCCAGGAGGCCTAGGCCCAGTCATGTATGTTCTTTGGTTGATGGTTCAGTCTGTGAGAGCCACAAGAGTCCAGGTTAGTTGACTCTGTTGGTCCTGTGGAGTTCTTATCCACTTCAGGGCTGCAATCCTTCCTCCTATTCTTCCATAAGAGTCCCCAAACTCCACCCACTGTTTGGCTGTGAGTGTCTGCATCTGTCTGAGTCAGCTGCTGGGTGAGTCTTCTCAGAGGACAGCCATGCTAGATGCCTGTCTGTAAGCACGACTCAGTCATAGTGTCAGGGATTGGTGCTTGCCCATGGGATGAGTCTCAAATTGGTCTGGTTATTGGTTGACCATTCCCTCAGTCTTTGCTTCATCCCATTCCCTTATTTCTTGTAGACATGATAAATTTTGGGTTGACCGTTTTGTGGGCGGGTTGGTGTCCCTATCGGTCCATTGGGGTTCCTGCCTGATTACAGGGGGTGGCCTCTTCAGGTCCCATATCCCCAATTCTGTGAGTCACAACTAAGGACACCCTTGGGTACCTCCCTTATCTCAGGTCTCTCTCTCTTCCTGGAGATGCCTCCCACCTCCTCACCCCAGTCAGTTGCAGGTTTCCATTCATTCTTAAGACCTCTGGCTATCTGTTCTGTCCCTCCCACACCTGATCCTGAACCTCCCGTTGTTTCCCTCTCTATCCCCTTTCCCACCCAGTTCCCTCCCTCCACCTGCCTTTTATGACTATTTTATTCTGCCTTCCAAGTGAGATTCATATTTTTTGTTTGTACTTTCCTTCTTGTTAAGCTTCTCTGGGTCTGTGGAGTGTAGCATGGTTATGTTGTATTTTATGGCTAATATCCTCTTATTAGTGAGTACGTACCATGCATACTCTTTTGGAACTGGGTTGCTTCACTCAGTATGATATTCTCAAGTTCCATCCATTTGCCTGCAAAATTAATCATGTCTCAGTTTTTACTAGCTAAATAGTGTTCCATTGTGTAGGTGTACTGCATTCACTTTATCCATTCTTCATTTGAGGGACATCTAGGTTGCTTTCAGTTTCTGGCTACTACAAATAAAACTGCTACAAACCTAGTTGAGCAAGTGTCTTTGCAGGATGGTGAAATGTCTTTTGGGTATATGTTCAGGAGTGCTATAGCTGGGTCTTGAGGTAGAACTATTCCTAGTTGTCTGAGAAACTGCCAAATTGACGTCCAACCTGGCTCTAAAAGTTCCCACTTCCACCAGCAATGGAGGAGTGCTCTCACTTGAATTTTTGATCTTAGCCATTCTGCTTTGTGTAAGGTGGTGAAGATCCCCCAAACTCGGGAGACCCTTACTCAAGTCTCGGGAAGTCATGGCTACCCAAAAATCGCAAGACACCATACCTGGATATAATCAGCAGAGGTTTATTAGGGAGAGTTGACCCACCAAGGTCAAATTGCTCGCCCACGCAGGAGCTGAATTTGACAAAAGACCAGCAAGCTGAGGGGCTTTTTATAGCACGGAGTGAGGAAAGAGAGAAATTTTTGCACTGTTACACATGATTGGTTGTTTTACAAATTTTGAACATCAGCAGGGGCTGTACCAGTCGTGGGGGTTGGGGGGGCAGTTCCTGCAGGCAGAAGCTTATCTAGGTTAGCAGAGCATCTAGTTAGACTTAAATTACAGCTTTCTGGAACACTGGGAAGACCTCAAGGAGGGGGAGGGGTAACCAAGGAAACATAACATAAAAACAGTGGAAAGTTAGCTAGCTCCTGGAACCACCCAGATGACTTGCATCTTTCTTTGTGGTCAGGAATGTGTCTTCCTGGTTTGGGCCTTCCCCACCCACAGGTGGGTTCTCTTCCCTGAGGCTTGAGGAATGCAATCTCCTCTGACTCAGGGATAAGGTACCGTACCCCTTCCGGAATGTGGGGAATGTATCCAGGGGCAGTGAAGGCCCAAAATCTCACATTCAGTTCCACTTTCTTAGAACTAGTGAGCCTATATATATTTTATAAAATGGTCTTTATAATTTTTCACTCTACAGTGGAATTTCAGGGTCATTTTGATTTGTATTTCCCTAATGATGTTGAACATTTCTTTAGGTGTTTTTCGGCTATTTGAGATTTCTCTATTGAAAATTTTGTGTTCAACCCTGTATCTCATTTCTTAACTGGGTTATTTGGGTTTTTGGAGTCTAACTTCTTGAGTTTTTATATATTTTGGATGTAGGGTTAGTGGAGATCTTTTCCCAATCTGTAGGTTGCCATTTTGTCCTGTTAACAATGTCCTTTGTCTTACAGAAGCTTTTCAGTTTTGTGAGGTCCTATTTGTCAATTGTTGATCTTAGAGCCCGAGTTCTGGTCAGGAAAATTTCCCTTGTACTTCTTTTTATGCTGATTGACAGTTTTGCTGGGTATAGTAACCTGGGCTGATATCTGTGGTCTCTTAGGGTCTGTACAGCATCTGTTCAAGATCTTCTGGCTTTTATCATCTCTTGTTAGAAGTCTGGTGTAATTTTGATAGGTTGCCTTTATTTGTTACTTGGTCTTTTTTTGTTCTGTACATTTATTTTTTTATTATTATATGGCAGAAGGATTTTCTTTTCTTGCCCAATCAGTTTGGTGTGGTATAGACTTCTTGTAAATTCATTGCCGTTTCTTTCTTTACGTTAGGGAAGTTTTCTTCTATTTATTTTGATGAAGCTGTTTTCTGGACCTTTGAGGTAAAAATTTTTACCCTCTTCTTTTCCTATTATTCTGGAACTCACTGGTAGACCAGGCTGGCCTCGAACTCAGAAATCCGCCTGCCTCTGCCTCCCAAGTGCTGGGATTAAAGGCGTGTGCCACCACCGCCCCAGCTTTTCTATTATTCTTATGTGTGATATTTTCATTGTGTCCTGAATTTCCTGCATGTTTTGGGTTAGTAACTTTTTACCCTTTGTATTTTCTTTGTCCAATGTGTCTATATCTTCTATGCGTGAGATTCTCTCTTCCATCTCTTGTATTCTGTTGGTGATGCATTTGTTGAGATAGGATTTTTACCTGGGCTTACTGAGTAGGTTAGGCAGGCTGGCCAGCAACCTCAATGATCTATTTCCTCAACTCCACTCTGCTTCTATTTTTTGGAGGGTGGATTTTCTTCTGAAATCCTCAGGGTATACTATGGCAGGTATTTTATCCACTGAACCATTTCTTCAGTCTTGTTTCCCCAATCTCCCATCCTTTTGTTTTTGCTTGTTTCTTATGGAACTTCTTTCTGCAGTAGAAGTTTCTCTGCCTAACCTACTCAGTAAGCTCAGTAAGATGCAAGTCATCTAGGTGGGGCTGTGAAGCTAGTGACCACGATGACAGGGCAAATGACAGGGCACCAACTGAGAAATAGTTCAGCAAGTGACATGACAAGACCACAGTTTTGAGAGGAATGGGTATACAGTGTTTTCCACATGACCCTGATTCACTTAGGTTGCGTTCCTCTGGAATTCTCCACTATTTTTATTGTTATATTTCCTTAGCAACCTTTCACCCCCTCCTCACTCTCCAGGTTTGTGGTTTCCCCCTTTAAAAACCCTTCTCAGACTGACTGGCTTTGTCAAACTCTATTCCTGCATGAGTGAGCAGTTTGACCGTTGGCTGCCAACTCTCCTCCCTAATAAACCTCTGCTGATTGCATCCAGGTACGGTGTCTTTTGAGTTTGTGGGTGGCCGTGACTTCCCGAGACTTGAGGAAGGGTCTCCCAAGTTTGGGGGTCTTCACAGCCTCTTTTGTGCTAGAACAGTTCTTGTGCATCACCATAGCTCCAAAAGGGATTTTATATCTTGTTTTTCTGCTGGTTCCAGATCGAATCCCAGATTGTCTGTAATTATACCTGCTTGCTCTCCTTTAGCAGGAGCCATTTCTCAATGTTTCTTTTTCTCTCTTGTCCTTACCATTAAAGGATACAGTCTTTGTTTATTTCATCTTTGTAGAATGTCTTTCTATCTGTGTTTCTCTGTTTTTTATAGTGAGACAGTGGGACCAATTTCTAGGCGATATCTGTGCTCACAGCATCATATCAGGAGCCCCACGTTAGCTTACAGATGACTTCACTAGGCTTCTATCAGGAACCTAGCAATGGCTCATGTCATCACCTGCCACCACCAGGTGCTTCAGGTGTGGGCCACATATAAAAGTGTTGATAATTGGCTGCTGGAAAAGGCAGAGAGTTCCTCATGCCATGCTGTGGGTAGTTGGCTGGGAACACTCTTGGGTTTCTCCAGGCTGGAAGTTAGGCCTGGCTGCTGTGACTCACTAAAGGCCTCTCCACGGCTCCTCACAATGTGGCCCCAATGACGAGAAAGTCCATGGGTTTTCACAGGCTTTAATGTCATGGCAGGTGGTGGATGGATCTGGATGCACCCCCCCCCCATAAAACCCAGGGCAGTCCTGAGTTAAATATCAGGGAGAGAGGGGGGAGGGACTGGGGAAGAATGCTTAATTGACTCCACCCTCTGACCTTCAAGTACCTCATTAGTATGTAAATCTCTCTAGGGCCTGAGGCTGTTGGCCATTGACCTCTCTGTAGGAGTGCTTATGAAGGGCTGAAGCTAAAAGAAAAAAATCAGGGCCTGGGAGCAGAGCGGAACTCCTGCTGTCCAGTGTCCAGTAAGGTTCTGGGTTTCCAAGCTCTTGCTGAAGCAAGCACTCAGCTGCTTCTCACAGCCCACTGCCTGCCACTGCAGTGCATCCCCCCCTTCCGTTCCCATATGTTCCTGGCTTGTCTTTATCCTCCTTTCTGTCCTTCTCTGTGCCCCATCGTCATCTCTACCCTCATGACTCTGCGCTGATCAGTCTGCCTGTCTACATGTCTACTTATCTGCCTCTACCCGTTCTCCAGGCCCTCACTCTCCTCTCTTTACCTAAATAAACCCCCTTTTACACGAGATCTGTTGCATGTCGTAATTTCTCAGCAACACACCTTGGCATATGTCTGTCAGATATCTCCTTACCACAGCATTCTATTTCAAAACATTGGTGCTGAGACTTAGGGGTGTGGCTCTTCCAATATGTCTAGGCACACTGAAATCCCTTTGCCCATATTTCATAATGCTATACCCTTATTTTCCCTATATACAATAGGTCATGTGTAGTTGGCGTCCTTTAGTGTTTCAGTGAATGGTTTTTCCATTTTAACTTTTAAATATCAGGCCATCTGTGAGAAAATATGTTGTAATAAGTATTTAAATCCAAGTTTAAGGTTACTTCCCCACCTTGGTTATTGAGTTCTTGGATAAAAAAAGCCACACTCACAGTCTTTATATTTAAAACAAGCCTTAAGCACCACAAAAGCTGTGCAGATACCTAGCGTCTATGCTACTGGAATCTACTTTCCTATCGATAACCATGAATTATTACTTACTACTTACTGTTTCTGGGCTGCTCTTAACCCCAGTTGGCTAGCCCACAGGGCTCACCTAACACATGGTGGCGCCTCTTTCTCCCTCCTGCCCATTCTTCTCCTCAAGCTTCTCCTCTAATCTAAGCCAGGGAAACCTAAACCCCACCTATGTCTCTTCTGCCTACTTATTGGCTGCTGGGATCTTTATTACCAATTGAAATTAACTTGGGGGTAGGGTCACAGGGACTATGAGCAGACCCCAGATCTTGGGGGGCATGCACTTAGCATCACAATAGACAGTAAAAGATAACACCTCAATAAAAATACTTTAAGACTTCTTGTACAGTGCTCAGTGTGTCTAGACGTGGTTAGAGTGGTTCTGAAAATGATGATGCCAAGAGAGCATGGGACAAAACACAAGCTATATTCTCATTCTGACAATTCTTATAACTAAGCTTCTACAGCAGCTTTATTCTGGTCATGGCACTTTGGTGTCATGGGACATAGAACCTATTTCGTGAATAATGGCATGAAAGTCACATTTGAGTAAGCCAGTTTAGGTTTAAAGTATCACTATTTATCTCTGAAAAATCCCACCTTCCTCACTGGGCAAGGAAGTGCATGCTTGCTTACTAGTACATCGTCCAAGAAGTGCCACAGGCTCAGCCCTGCCTTGGTCTGTTCACTTTCAGGCCTCTGTGAACACTGTTGAGATAAAAGCTTTCAAGGAGTCCCAGCCTTCCCTTCCCTTCATCTTGTTGTGATATAATAAATGCAGGTAACCATTGCTGCCTCCGTTTAGTTCAGATAAGATGCACCACACTCCGGTGAGCTGGGCCGACAAGGCAGAGAATGCAGACAAAAAGCCCCTTGTGTTCTTCTCTGTCCCAGAGCCACACAGCTTGACTTTCTAACAACTTTGATTTCCAATTCCCTTTACGCTTTTTTACTTTTGTATAAAAGGAATCTGTGCACGACAACAATTGATTTCTACTACTCTCTGGTCCAAGATGATTTGAATTCTACAAGGCTCCTGAGGCAGTATAAACTTGGGGAATTCTTATGTTCCAAATAGAATAGAACTTTCTATGCTCTATTCCTTATATGGGTGTCAAAGGCAGAGCTTACAGAAAGCACCAAAGAAACCAGAATTGTTAAACACGCAGGCTTTCTTTTTTCAACAGAAGGGATACGCCTGCCTGTTTTCCATCCAGAATTCTGTGACTGTGACTGGAAGTGTTAATTGATACTTACTGATCTTTTGCTATTCTATGGAGGCAGCCTTCACCTGATTCCCCTTCAATACTGTGCATTGTTTAGGTGCTAATCCTGAGGGTTTTCTCTCTGTGGACAAAACCCATCCCTTTTTTGTTTGTTTGTTTTTGTTTTTGTTTTTTTTGTTTGTTTGTTTTGAGATAAGGTTTTTCTGTATTGACCTGGCTGTCCTGGAACTCACTCCGTAGACCAGGCTGGTCTTGAACTCAGAAATCCTCCTGCTTCTGCCTCTCAAGTGCTGGGATTAAAGGCATGTGACACCACTGCCTGGCAATAGAACCCATTCTTATGAAAGAGGTTCCACGTATTTTGCGTTGTCGATCAACAGAACCCATATTTATTGTTTTAGGAGTTCTTCCACCCTAGGCCTACAGTCCTGAGCACCACTTGTCAGTCAGTAGAACTTATTCTTAGGGTTAAAAGTCACAGGTGCTTTGTATAGAGACACACTTTGCAAGGGAGTTTCAATGCAGTCACACCTAATGCTTTGCTGTGATAATTGAAACATGGAAACTTTTTTCCTTAAAGTTTCACTGTGTGGAAATGTATGGGAAAAATCAACGGCTTGGTTAAACTCTAAAAGTTTTTGACCTAGCTCCAGCTAAAGTTGTTTTGTTCTAAGCTTCACCCAGATTATTTCCCTGCTAGTTGTGATGCTTGCAGGCATCTCTGCAAACGAGCTGATGATTTTCACATTTTATACTTGCAAAATACTTTAGCAGGTATGGAGATATGGGATTTGGGGGGGGCATCGATCTATCTTTCCATGATGATCTTGTATGAATTAACAAAAGATAAATCATTTTTGAGAGGATGTGTGTGTGTGTGTGTGTGTGTATATATATATATATATATATATATATATATATATATATATATACATATATATATATATTAAATAGTCAAAAGATTTAAATCAAAGAAGACATGAATATGTTAATTAGGCAATCAGAAAAGTAATGTCTCCAAATAATCAATGAACTGACAATTAGAATTACCTGAAATTAAAACAACAAAGGAAACAAGGGTGAAGAGACAGCTTATAAAATGGGAGGAAGTCTGTCAGATATCTAACAAGATTAATATTTAGAACATGTAAAGAGATAATTTTCCTTTGTGGATGAAATGAGCCAATTCAAGCCAAATGAAAGTACATAAAAGCAGGTTTATTGGGAAACAGCTTATGGGTGGGTTTACCAACCTTATATAGGAAGAGGTCAGTGAAGTTGCCATGGAGAGGAACACAAAGGGGACTGGGAAGAGAAAGAAAGAACATGCACAGGAAGGGAGGGAGAAAATGGGGGAAGGGAGGGATGGGGAGAATGAGAAAGTGAGAGCACACAAAAAGTGTGGGTTATATAGGGAAGATGTTAGTTTATAGGCAACTCTGATAGGTTCCTCCCAGGGACCTATCAACGGCCGGCCGCTGTGGGTTGCAGGGTTGCAGGTAGAATCCAATTCCTCCCCGTGGCTCTGGTCCTCTGCCTGTCCTTAGGGAACTACCCATCCCTCCCCCATGCAGCTTCCTGGTTTCCTGAAGCTGGCCTGGCAGCACTAAGCTAACCACATTCTCCTTTCACAGACTCAGATTACAAATTGGCGTACCTGATTTTCAGATTCTCATGACCATAGACAAATGGTTTCCAGTTATACGTAAACTTGCTCTGCTCTATGCTAGAAGCTTTGCTTTCCCGCTCTTAAAAGTCTTTTACCTCTTTCTTTGAACTCTGCTCTCAAAAGAAAAAAATATAGTAATATTTTAAGATTATGCTGTAAACTCTTATCTAAGGATTTGTAAGTTGCTCACTGGGTATGGGTTAAAATTTATATATTCTGCAACAATATTTGGCTTTATTCAGTTCTTGTTAAAAATATGTGTATGTGTGTATGTAACTCAAATTCAACTCTGTGTAGCTTGGATTTAACTTGGTAATAACTTGAATTTAACTCTGTGTATGTGTGCATGTCACTCTCATTTAAGATAGATCTATCTATCTATCTATCTATCTATCTATCTATCTATCTATCTATCTCATGAATGAATGAATGATACCCTGGACTTAAACAGTATGTAAATGCAAAGAGTGTTTTACTCCACAGAAGTCTAGCATGCTGGGGTCTCCCATTACCAAGATAAAGAGACAACCAAGTGAGCTTGCAGGCTTGATTTAAAGCACATTACAGGATTATGGGGTGGGTGACCTTTATCTTACTCCATCTCTAGGGACATTCCATTACCTGGGCATGGGGACTGGAAACTGTTGCTGACCCATTGCCCTTGCTTCAGGCCAGGTGGCAGGGCAGCTTCTGATGGCAGGGCAGTTTTTGACTAGCTGCCTGAAGCTTGGGGTTTTTCATAGTAAATTACTTGCCTGGGCTTGGCGGGATTTGCCCAGTTCTTAGGCTTAGTTTCCTGGAATTACAATTTAAAACCTGTTATGGAGTCAGCCACTCTCAATATATATGGAAAAACCAAATGTTTTTAAATAGCATCCATGTTGTTCACATAGTTTGCATCCTGCCGTGTGATTTCAACATCTTGGGATGACCACATAGTATAAAACACCAATTATAAAAATCTTAGTCCTGTTTCTTTTTTTTTTTGTTTGTTTTGTTTGTTTGTTTTGTTTTTGTTTTTCAAGACAAGGTTTCTCTGTGTAGTCCTGGCTGTCCTGGAACTCACTCTGTAGACCAGGCTGTCCTCAAACTCAGAAATCTGCCTGCCTCTGCCTCCCAAGTGCTGGTATTAAAGGCATGCACCACCACCACCTGGCTGGAAAGTATTTTATTTATTTTATTTTATTTTATTTTATTTTATTTTATTTTATTTTATTTTATTTTATTTTATGGTTTTTCGAGACAGGGTTTCTCTGTGTAGCCCTGGCTGTCCTGGAACTCACTCTGTAGACCAGGCTGGCCTCGAACTCAGAAATCCGCCTGCCTCTGCCTCCCAGGTGCTGGGATTAAAGGTGTGCGCCACCACCGCCCGGCTGGAAAGTATTTTATTATAAAAGATTTTTATAAAATAAAAGTTTCAGAAAAGTTTCCAGTCTCTTTATAAACTATGCTTATGGATTAAAAAAGTTTTATTTGATACTAGAAGAGCATTAATGCAAAAGTATAATTTTTAAAAGTCAAACCTAACAGGAATAAAATCTAAAGTCCTAGATTAAAATAAATATAATAGCTTAATAAAGCTATTATAAAAAAATAAAAATAAATATAGTAGCTTAATAAAGCTACTATAATTAAGAAACTCGAGTTGGTAGTAACTTTAATATATTTGATAAATGATCAAATCATTTAATGTGTTCAGAAATATATTTAAAGTCATGCAAAGAACTGATGCAGTTAATTATAAGATTAAGCTTTATTTAGTCTCCTGTTTTATGTTTGCAAAATACAGTTTAGAGCAGATAACTAAAAATAGACAAAGGTTGTTTAACTCAGATATACTTAGTAGGTATCAGCCCTCAAACCTGTCAGAGATCTGTTGAGTATGG
>JANHMN010000019.1:18051251-18072736 GCA_030674055.1 Rhabdomys pumilio
TTTCTCCCCCTCTCTCTCCCTCTCCCTCTCCCTCTCCTTCCCTCTATTTTTCTTCCTCCTTCCCCCTCCCTCCCTCCCTTCCTCACTCTCTCTCCCTCCCTTTCTCACTCTACCTCCCTCCCTTCCTTTCCCTCTCCTTCCCCCACTCTCTCTGTCCTTCTCTGCCTTCATGGCTCTGCTCCCATCTGTCTGTTTGTCAACATGTCTGCTCATCTTCCTCTACCCCTTCTCTAGGCCTTCACTCCCTTCTCTTCCCTCAAATAAATCCCTTCTATACCAGATCTGTTGCACAGCATAATTTCTCAGAAGGATACTTTGGCATGGGCCTTCCAGGCAACCCCTTGGTGCATTATGTTTTATAACAATACATCAAACAGAAGATTAATGTTCAGAATATAAAGTGATAAATTATCTCTGCAGAAGAAATGAGCAAATTCAAGAAAAATTAAAGTATATAAAGGCAGGTTTATTGGAAAAACAGCTCTCAGGCAAATTCACCAACCTCATAGGAGGGCAGTAAAGTCACCAAAAGGAGGAGGGAGACAGAAGAGAGGAGGAAGAGAAAGAGAGAAAGAACATGCACAAATGGAGAGAGAAAATGCAGAGGGAGAGAGTATGAGAGACAGGGAGAAGGAGAGAGGGAGAGAGAAGGAGAGAGAGAGAGAGGAGAGAGAGAATACAATTAAGCAAAATGTCTGGTTTATACAGGGAATTGCTTCTGGGGGAGGGGAAGCCTTGCTACTGAGCTGGAAAGTTTAGTATAGAGGGTGGGGTATGCCAGCCATGTCTTGTAACAGGTAGAGACTGAGGGATGTTGGCAGAACCTGAAGACAACGTCACCTTGTATGTTAAATAGGCACCTCAGCTGTTTTTTTCTGGTTACGAAACCCAAGATAAAAAACTAAAAAAAGAGAAAAAAAATCAAACACTGTCTCAGACCACTCTGCCTCACACTTGGGGACCAAAATGTCATGGACTTCTCTATCAATGTTGGAGCCTGCCCTGCCCCAAGCTTTGGGGGCTAAATTGTTAGAGCCCACACTGCCCCAAGCTGCTCTGGTCCACGGGTTGGAGTTCAGCAAGAGACAGAGTAAGGATGGATATGGAAGAATGGAGACCAGACAATGTGATTCAATCCCGTTTATTCTTCAGTCTCTCTTCTTCTCTCCAAGTCCCTAGTTTCTAGTACCAAGTCTCAGGTCCTAGGTTTCAGCACCAAGTCTCAAGTTCTAATCCTAGTTTGAAGTTGCTAGACTCTTTCCCAGTTCCAAGTCTTCTTCCAAGTTACCTTCTTCTGTCTGTCTCTAGCCTCTCACTTCTAAGTCACACCTTTAAGTCATGCCTTTAAGTCTCACACACCCAAGGGAAAATCCTGGGTATCTAAAACAAGATGTTATCAGAGTGTGCTCAGCTGTTGTAGGCTCTTGTAAACAAGTCTCTTGTCAGGGTATAAGGCTCAAGATGGCTGCAAGGATGATAGCCGCCTTCTGTCGATTCCCCACAAAACACTAAAATCCCCCAAATAATATAACGAATAAGTGGCTAAGGAGATGGGTTAGACAATTCTCAAAAGAGGCACAAATGATCAATAAGTATACTAAAACACATTTGACATGCTCAGCCAGCAGGAAAGTGCAGGCCAAAACTACCATAGAATCCCACCACACCCCAATGAGAACCTGCTATCCTCAGGAAACTAACGCTGGTAAGGATGTGACAGAGGAAGAGCCCCCTTTTGTACCATTAGAAAGGATGTGAAGTAGAGACGGCCCCGTGGAAGTCAGCGGGGAGAGCCTAAGAACCAAACAAATGACCCAGCTGTATCACTCTGGGAATCTACCAGAACTGTCAGCATACCACAAAGAACACTGCATGTCAACACTTAGTGTGTCTACTCATAACAGTCAAGTTCTAGAGCCTGCCTACATGCCCACCAACAGATAAATGGATAAAGGAAATGTGGTGCTCAAAATGAATTTTATTCAGAAATAAAGAAGAATGAGAATTGTCACAGAGTTGGACCTGGAATGAAATAAGCTAGGTTCAGAAAGACGAAGATCATGTTTCCCTCATATGCAGAATACAGAGCCTAAAGTCATATACAAGACAGGAAGGGGACTAGCAGTGGGGAAGGGGTCGGGGTGGGGAACCAGGGAGGGTCTGGACTGAGTCTGATCAAAGAAATGTATGAAAATGTCACTAAGAAGCCTGATATTTTGTAAATTGAATATATCCTAATTTTAAAAGATCAGTTTCATTAGTCTTTAGATTAATGTAAATCAAAGCCACAAGATGTCACTGCATGCATATTAGAATGGCCACACCGACTGGTGGGCTGTGGGTGAAATTCAATGGAAAAGGGCTTGCCTAGTGTATATAGTCTTGGATTTTTAAATTATCATTACTTCTTTTCTTTTCAAGATTCAAATATGATTACATCATTTCCCTTGTCCTTTCCTCCCTCCCAATCCTCCTACATAGCTCTTTGTTCTCTTTCAAAAAAGTTCTTGAATTTTATTACCTGTATAGGATACGGAAAAAGAAACAACCAACCAACCAAACAAACAAACAACAAGGATTGTCAGGGACAATGGTGGGACCCTGAAACCCCAGCATTCTTTTTAGTGAGAGGAGAGTTGTGAGTTCAATCTCGGTCTGAATGACATAGTCAGACCTTATTTAAAGCCACAACCAAGGAAAAAAAAATACAAAAGCTGAGCACCCCAGGTTTTTGCACTCAGCCATTGCTGGTAATGTAAAATAATATAACCATTGTGCAAAACAATCTGACAGTTTCTTTAAAAGGCTATATAAATTTTTTCTTTTGATCCAGTTATTATTCAGAAGAAATGGGAGCCTATAAAACCACAGGTATTTGCAGATAAGTAGTCATAAAAGCTAATTAATAATAGTCCCAAACTTGGAACAAACTAAACATTTATTGATGTGTGAATGAATGAACAAATTGAAATATGTCCACACAATAAAATACCAAATTATGGTGTTTAAGAAAATGATGAGCTATTGGTTTATGGAGTAGCATGAGCGAGTGGCAAAATAATTGTTCTGAGAGAAAGAAGTCTGACAAAAATAAATAGGTGAATGACTGCACTTGGTAAAATTCTGTAAGATTTACATGTTCAGAAAGTAAATCAGATGGAAAAGTGTTGGGGAGGAGCCTGGGAGCGGAGAAGCTGGCGATGCTGTGAACACACATGTTCATTATCTCTCATGAGCACACAGAGCCAAACTGATCAAAGTATATTTAGTAATATCAAAGTATATTACATGTATACATACACATATACACACACGCAATAACAATGAGTCGAAGAAAAAGAGGCCATGAATTTGATGGGAAATGGGAAAGGGTATATGGGAGGGGAATGTTGTAATTAAATTATAATTTCAAAAGAAACAAAACAGAGACCCCTGTACATCTAACCTTTAATGTTTCCAGGGTATGCATTGAACTAAATTTACAAAATCTTCTTGGGAACTTGGTTCAAAAGGTCCAGAAATACCACTTGGGGAAGCCAAATTGTTCACTTGGCCACTGTGTCCTAAGGCTGCTTACACAAACAAGAAACATATAAGGGGAGTTTAGACGTCAAGAGCCAAACTTCTTCAGCTCCTTAATGTTCATCATGTTAACAGAGTGTACTCATGCATGAATGCATAGCAGTACAGGTGTTAATGAATTAAGTTAATGAGATTAAGCAATCTAGCCCAGGTGTCCTGCTTCTATGTAAACTCTGGAGTAGAAAAAGGGAAGGCTTCCTTTCCGGTGATTGCAGCTGCCACTGTCTGCAAACACAGGGACATTTGAAGGAACCTATGGGATTTCAGATCTGCTTCATTTTGTCCTAACCATACAGACCTCTGTGTAAACATCTGACTCCCTCTTTGGTGCATGCTCAGATGCTGAGGCAGAGGCATATGCTGGAACTGTAATGGGTGTGTGGTGAGGAAAACGTCTCTAGGCTGTCTGATCCACTGTTGCCTACTGCAGATCTATGGGTCCAGTGACCAGCTGACACAGGTGCCTGCCCTGACTTTGTCCATCTGTGGTACCTGGTTTTTGACACATTCAAGATGGACATACCACCAAAGCCGGTACAACCGGGCCATTTTGTAAGATCTGAGTGTCACATGTTCACATAGTGTTTGAGTTCTCTGAAATGAATTTTTTTTCTATAGTAAATATAAACTGGCTATTTTGGAGTGCCCACAGGCTACTACTTTAAAAAGTTAAGATTTTTTTCTTTTTCTTTTTTTGTTTTTGTTTTTTGAGATAGGGTTTCTCTCTGTAGCCCTGGTTGTCCTGGAACTCACTCTGTAGACCAGGCTGGCCTTGAACTCAGAAATCCACCTGCCTCTGCCTCCCAAGTGCTGGGACTAAAAGCGTGTGCCACCACCACCCAGCAAGATATTTTTCTTAACGTGTGTGTGTGTGTGTGTGTGTGTGTGTGTGTGTGTGTAACCCCAGAATTACCATAATTTACAAAAATGCATCCATTCCACCAACAAGCAAAGGATCAAAATGTGGTGCAGAGAAACAGTCCATTTTAAAAGCAGCCTTCATTCACCATGGAAGTGTTAACAAGGACCTGGGAAGAACATGAAATTCCATTTGTGGTTATCTGAGTGCTGGGGTTCTTGACACCAGTTACTAAAATTGTATGTAATATTTTGCAGCATAGAAGCACTCTGTGAATTACGATGTCAGAAAATTTATAAAATAGAGCAAGACTGAGTTAGAACACAACGGACTGAGTGGTGCTGAAGTTGCTTAATATCATTTATTACTCTTGCATTAGGAGATCCAGGAGAGAGGGGGTAGGCCTCAGGGATGGTAGGAGATCCAAAAGAGAGGGGTAGGCCTCAGGGATGGTAGGAGATCCAGGAGAGAGGGGGTAGGCCTCAGGGATAGTAGGTTCAGCAGTTAAGCAGTTTTGTCAGACATACATCAGTTTTCTTCCATCCAGAGTTAGTCCCATCCTAAGTATGTGTATTAACTTAGGTACCAAGCTTCCTTTTGCTTGTGTAGTAGGAGAAAGGCTACGCTTGATCACAGGCCCAGCCTAGGACAGTGACTATGGCCACAGAAGAGCCATTTAGTCATTAGTTCAGGTAGGTGCTCTTCATCATATGAAGAATGGCTTACACTCATAGAGATAGTGACCTTTCCAGTCCTTGGGGCTGCTATTGGTTACTGCTGAGAAGCTGTTAGGCTTTGTTTGGTTGTTTGGTTTTTCCACTATTCATCTGACAGCATGGCTTTCTACCCCACAGTATTGTTCAGTCACCATTGTCTTATTTATTACATCGCATAAAAATTTTGAGAAGCTCAAATCAGACCAACTCCGCCTTCCAGGTGAGGTAAGGACTGTTCTTAGAAATGTGGTCTGTGTGCATGAGAAATGCAACTTCCAGTCACAGCACTGCAGGAAGGAAGCAGGGGCATGCGGGAGGGGTGAGTAAGGATGATGACTGGGAAACCTCAGTATCCACCAAAGACCCACACAGCATAAATGATACAAGACTCGATAGCCTTTCATCATACATGTAAATGGTCCTTCAGAATTGCCGCGAACAAATTGATTGAAAAATACTTAAAATGGTCAAGAAGATTGCAAAGCCAAGAAAGGACACAGTCTGCCAGGGAAGATTATGGTTTAAGTAAAACATGCTGAGGGGTTTGCTTGTTATCCTGTTATATATAACATACGAGTTTATGAATATGTATCACACATTCCCCAAACTCCAACATATTTAATAGAGGTTCAAGACACACTATGCTTACACATAGGTACCAAGAGAAGACTTTACGTCAGGCACTGACTATGGTATATACTCCTTATGAGCGAGAACAGCTGTAATGCCAATTTTACATATGAGATATGAAAGGATAAGTAATTTCTTCAGAAAACATCACTTGTAAGCCTGAATCTCCGTTGTAGCCCTAAGTGTGCTAACTGATTCAGTGTCTTGCTCTAGTTTACAAAATGTTCAACATTATAATTCTTAGAATTGTACTGTGCTATGAAGTACAGAGTATTATATGGGAGGCCAGGAACCACAAAACGGAAATAATCACATGGGTGTTTACCTTTGATTGCAACTAAACCCTGCCCTTCCTGCCCATCATCAGCTGCAGCATCATCGTCACCATTGTCATTGTTGTTGTCATTGTCGTCCTCCTCAGAGATAGGAGCTCATTTAACAGCCCTAGCTGGCTTGGAACTTGCTATATAGACTTGGTTGGCCTCAAAATGTGGAACAGACTTCTGGCTTCTACATCTCAAGTACTGGGATTACAGTTGTGCACTGTGGCATCTGACTGAACCCTGGTGCTTATATTCTGAAATCCTGAAATGCTTGCAGAATGTTCTGAAGGGGAGTCTCAGGCTGCCATAGTAGAAGAGACTGGCCTACTCTAGGGTGCCCCATGACTGGACCCAGAATTAGGTACAGACCACACCTAAATACCATTTTCCAAGCACAAAACAAACGCAAAGAGATTCGTTATTGATCAAGGCAAAGAGACAAAGAGATAATCTGAATTGGGCAGAAACAGTAGCAGCAATTAGCTTTGCAAGTGTTAATTCTCAGAGGGACAGGGCAGACCTGTGTTAGAATGAACTAGAATGTGTGTTGCTAAGTTCTGATTGGGGATTTATTTTTCATAGTTCTGGGGGAGGGGTATAGAATGCCGGTGTGTCAGCAGACGTCATATCTGATTTCTGGTTCTTGCTGTGTGAGCACTTGGTGGAAAGGGAAAGGATCTGTTGGAGGATTCGGAGCTTATTGACTAGGCTCTGTCTGTAGACCAAAGCAGTAGCCATTCTGACCAGCGCTTCTAGAAAGAACAAGGAGGCAGTGGGCAGGAGGGTAGAGGTGAATGCCACTTCCTGGTTTTGGCACCAGATGAATGAAGAAAATAAAAGGAGAGGAGAGGAAAGGAAAGGACATGACTGTTCTTACATATGGTAGAGGAGAAAGTTTATTATAAATATGTAGGCTAGCATAGTTAGAGGAAGGAACATCTGGGAGAGTCCAGAGTGGTCATGACCCTGAATCATGTAGGGAGACAGGCCAGGCCGGGGAAGGGAGAGGGAAGAGAGGGAAACCGGGTGCACCAACCAGGAGGCCAAAAGAAAGGGCAGAGAGTAAGTAACCCAAATATCTGGATTATATAGGGAAGAGTCTCTGGGGGAAGAGCAGCCCAGTCTCTGGGCTGGAGAGTTCAAGGTCCAGGGTGGGATATGACAGTCTTATCCTTTAACAGGTAGGGACTGAGGGATGCTGGGAAGGCCTGGAGGCCAGATCTGCTTTGATTTGTTAAATAAGCACCTCAGTTGCTTGTGCCAGGTTTGAAACTTTACAGGAGAGATAACTGTAGCTCTAAGGCAAGCTCACTTCAGACTTTCCAGGGATCTTTGAAGCATCTTCAGTTATGAGCCATTAATGAAGATGAGGACCTGTCACCCAGCAGCAAAGAGCTGAAGCCCTGCAGGTCAGATCTCTCTAGACAGGAAGGCATGGAAGGCCTGGTGCAGAACTGTTTCCCTCCTGTGAGCACCAGTGTTTATAAGAAGAGTTGAAGATGTCCCACAAGACAGGGCAACATGAGAGCAATGGGAAAGAGGGAGCCATGGGATTTTCTGTGCATGATGGGTGGTTGTGAAGAGGGAGCAGCTCTATTTATGACTCAGTGGGTGATGGAGATCTCCATTCACTCCATCACTATATCTCTGCCTCTTCCTTTTTCCTCCTCTTCCTCCTCTTTCTCGTCTTCTCTTCCTTTTCCCTCTCCTCCTCCTTTTTCATCTTCTTATTTCCCCCCACTTTCTATGTGCAAGCATGTATGTATGTATGTATGTTTGTGGGATGTGAGTGGATGATGGAGTGCATATGTAACTGTGTGCACATACAACTATATGCATGTGGAGGTTAAAGGTTAATATTGAGTATCTTCCTTGCTTGTTCTCTGTCTTATATATTGGAGCAGGGTATGTCCTTGAACCTGGAGTTAACCGATTCGGTTAACTTGTGCTGCTTTAACCTACACATTTGGCTGTTTCTCTTGGTTCACTTGCTGACTTCTGGGGCTCCAGGAGGCACAGTTCCACTTGAAATCCTACCTAGGCTTAGAGACAGACAGCCCACCAAGCCCTTGCCCTGCTGGAAAGTTAGTACTTAATTTTTTCCATAGATCAGGTGCATACTTTACACTATCAGGAATCTTTATTTAAAAAGAGGAAACATTTTCCTTCATTTTGCAGAAATGAGGTAGATAACAAAACAAAACAAAACAAAACAAAACAAAACAAAACAAAGACAAAAACCAATTACCCTTAGCAAATAGCAATGCCAGGCAAGAATCCAGGTTTGCCTGGCTCTGAAGCAGAGCTCTCTATACCTCACCCGTCTGCAGGGCCCCAAAGGGCCTTGGACTCATTCTCCATGCCCTGTTCTGTCCAGCTCTCACTGTCTAAAGAGGGAAGTCGGGCAAATCAAAATCTCTGTCATTTCCTTCTCATCAAACCTATCCATTTTTTAAAAGGAAAAAGAACTCTATACTTACATAAATATTATTAGAAACAATTTATGGCTAGAAAAATTAATTAAGGGATTAAGGATACTACTGCACCATTTAACTCAGAGACAGGTGCTGTCAATCCCAGGTCAGCATTGCTGGATGGCTGCCAAGTTCCTAAGCTTTTTCTCTGCTCACTGCCATGTGTTTCCTCTTCCATCCTCCTTACCAGCTGCCAGTGAGGTCCTCGGATGCTCTGGGCTAAACCTCCAAGTATTATGGCATTAAGGATTTAAATTGACCACACGGCTCAATGTGTGATGAAAATACGAAATAGCTACCAGACAAGTGAAGGCAATTTTGGACTGCATTAATAAATAATTGTGCTGGAAAAGGTTCTGCAGTCGTTCAGATATGAAACTTTTATAAATAATTATAAAACAATGTGAGGCCATATGCTCAAATACAGCCACAAAGTAAAACAGAAAGACAAAGAGCCTAGAAGAGGAAATGACCTCTGAAAAAGGCACTGAAATATGGTTGGAAGTTTGACAGGTAGACATTGAAGCCAGGCACCTTAGGCTGGGTTCACACTGATGGTCAAGGCAAAGCAAAAGAAGAAAACCACATGCTGTATCTGTGGAAAAGTTAGATAGAGCCAGTATGATAGCTCAGTGGGGATAGGTGCTTGCTGCCTAGCCTGATCTGAGGTTTGATCCCCAGAATTCACAAAAAGAGAATCAAGTCCCGAATGTTGTCCTTTCCCTTCTCATGCATATTATAGTTCTTGGCTACTTAGCTAACTAACTAACTAACTAACTAACTAACTAACTGTGGTAGTTTAAATAGGATTGACTTCCATAGACTCAATGTTGAATGCTCGGCCCACAGGGCATGGTACTATTAGGAGGTGTGGCTCTACTTGAGGAAGTGTGTCACTGTGGGGGTGGGCTTTGAGGTTTCCTGTGCTTAAGCTCTGCCCAGGTTTCCTATGCTCAAGCTTTACCTAGTGTGGAACATAGTCCCCTTCTGCTACCTGCAGATAAAAATTTAGAACTCTTGGCTCCTCCATGTCTGTCCATATGCTGCCATGCTTCCCACCATGATGATAATGGATTGAATCTCTGAAACTGTAAGCCAATGCCAATTAAATACTTTCCTTTGTAAGAGTTGCCATGGTCATGATGTTCCTTCACAGAAATGAAACCCTAACTAAGACACTAACTAACTAAATATAAATATAATTTTAAAATGATAAGAAATAATGTAAGATAAGTTTGGGTTGGGGCTATAGCTCACTTGGTAGAGTGCTTGAATAATAAGCATGAGACCTTAAGTCTGATCCCAGTGCCCAATAAACTTGGCATGTTATCAAGAGGCAGCTGTAGGGAGATCAGAAGTTCATGGCCATCCTTGGTTACATAGAAAATTCGAGGATGGCCTTAACTACATAAGACTTGGTGTGTTAACTGCTTTTTTAATTGCTTCAATAAAGTACCATGAGCAAGGTGACTTGTGAGAAAGAGTTTATTTGAAAATATGGTTTCACTGGGTTAGAGTCCACTGGCAGAGCAGAGACATAGTAACAGGAGCAGGAAACACAGAGTAGCCACTCCCAGAGACATACTTCCTCTCAGCAAGTTCACATCCTCTAAACCTACCCAAACAGTGCCACCAACTGGAGACCAAGTATTCAATTCTCCGAACAGATGGAGGACATTCTCATTCAAACCTCTACATGTTACCTGAAAACAACAACATTAAAACCCCCAAACCAAAAAATCTGGGAGAGGTAAATGTGGTTTGGTGGCACATGCTTATAATTCTGGGACTCAAGAGAGATAAGGGCAGGAAGATTAGGAACTCACGGCCAGCAGAAGTGACAGGGAGAATTTGAGGCCAACTTGGGCTACATGCCATTGTGTGTTTTTGGTTTTCATTTGTAAAGGTGGGAGAGGCCTTTTTGAAATTGGGAGATAATATTTTAAAGATTGCAATCTGATCATCCCTGTCCTTGAACACTGTTTCTTGTTAGTTGGGCAAGTGATAAATGGATGTTCTTGCTATCCTTAGTCATTCGTTAGTTTGGGAGATTGTCAGTCTTTGCTGTCTGACTACCTCTAGTCGAACTGTAGAAAGCCATCCTTGCCCATGTGAGGCTAGCCCAGTATATATTAGAGCCCCGGCTAACCTTCGTTTAACTGTCCCAAGCATCTACTGTGAGCACATCACTACCAGCTCCTGCAGCCAACCTCCTGCCACCATCACCCGGCTTGATTCACTCAAAGAATGCTTCCCTAAATCTTTCTTTGTTTTTAAAATCGAGCTTCCTCACTGAAGAAAAGGGAGCTTATTGAAAAGAGACTATATTTTAATGGATTCTTATTAGAAGAGCATAGGAATGATTGACAGGACCAAGGGGCTAAGCAGCCTGATGGTCAGGAGCCGAGACAGGAACCTGCCCTCTAGCTTTCTCTCTAGCCCCTTGTTCCTTTCTGCTTCATTCATCTCCTTGTGGCCTGCCTTCTGCTGCTCATTTGTATGTAGAATATATGACGACCAGCAGCTCTTCTATCCAGGAGCAGGAGAAGAGCATCCTGTCCTTCCTGCAGCATTTGTGAAGAGACTCTGACTAGCCAGTGTTGGTACAACAACCATAGCAATTGTGACAGTCACCTCCTTATGACCCTGCCTGTGTAGTACCACCTGACTACATGTATGGAGGGGCAGTCACAGGGAAAGGAAGCTCAGAGCAGAGACAGGCAGAAGCTGCCAGCCACATCTGTCTAGACTAAGCTACTTGTCAAATCTGGCAGGCCCTGACCACGGGTGTGAACTCTTGTTTTGGCTGGTGTGGCTGAAAATATGTTGTGGATCTGTGTGCAGGTCAGTGCACAAGTGTTTTTATACACATGGAGTTTAGAGGCCAGCCTTAATTTCTGTCTTTCAGCAGCTCTCCAATGAAAAAAAAAGGTGTGTGTGTGTGTGTGTGTGTGTGTGTGCACACGCTTATTCCTTTACCGTGCATATACACACAGCCTGAGTATGGGTTCAAAAGAGAGTGTCAGATTCCATGAAGCTGGAGTTACAGTCATTGTGAACCACCCAGGTTGGGTGCTAGAAACTGAACTCCTCTCTCCCAGAAGAGCATAAAGCACTTTTAATCACTGGGCTATACCTTGGCTGGCTCAGAGTTCAGTCTCAATATGTAGATCAGGCTGGCCTGGAACTCACAGAGATCTATTTGCTTCTGCATCTGCCTCTGGAGTGATGAGGTCCAAGGTCTGTGCCACTGTGTTGTGCTGTGTCTTGTTCTATTGAGACAGAATCTTTCCCAGGACCTGGGCTCACTGAGTAGGTTAGGCAGGCTGGCCAGCAACCCCAATGATCTATCTCCTCAATCCTCCTCTCCTTCCTTTGTTTTTGTTTTGTTTTGTTTTGTTTTGTTTTTGGGGGGGGGGAAGGGGAGTGTTAGAATTTGGAGTCTTTACTGAGCCATCTCTTTAGTTCCCCTGAAAGAGTTAAAAAATTTTAAACCTTTTACAGATGGAGTCAAGAGTTCAGGTCAGTTTGTTCTGTGCTCTGGGTCCTAGGAAACTAGCTATCCACAAGACAAAATAGATAAGATAGGAGTTCAGAGCTAGGAGTTCAGGTCAGCGTGCCCATGCACCCCGGATACCAGAAACAGAACTGACCACAAGATAGATTAAATAGGGTTAGATTCTTAAGATAAGAAAGGCTTGTATGAGATATTTCCCTCTGACCGTTTCTTGAACCTGTCACGGAAGCTGAACACTGGACAGGTACTTTCTATAGATACTTAATCATGATTCCCCACCTCATCTCCCCTGGGTTGTGGTTTTTCCTTTTAAAAGCTCCACCTCTTCTCTGAGTGGAGGTTGTACTTCATTGCTTGTCTCTGCGTAGGACAGGCTAGAAGTACGACCTCAACACGTTGAAATCAAATATACCTCTTGGTGTTGCATCAAGTTTGGTGTCTTGTGAGTTACTGGGGTGGCTGTCAATTCCTGAGAAGAGGGAGGGAGTCCCTCCCTTTCTGGCGAGCCTTACACCCCCACCCCCAACCCCAGGCCCTTTCGTTTTTGTTTGCTTGTTCTTGTTTCGAGACAGTCTCTTATATCCCATGCTGGCCTCAAATTCAGTATACAGCTGAGGCTGGCCTTGAACTTCTGATGTCCTGCCTCCGCAGATGTGCACAGATGTGCATAGTCTCACCTGGCTGAAGCAGAAGTTACTTAATTGTAGAGGCAATTTTTTTAAAATTGTACATTCAGTTCCCTGGGTGCATTAACTCCAACTCAAGGGCTGACGAGTGATACACAGACTGTGACTGCAACACTGGATAATGCGATAGAGGGAAAGCTCCCAGCATTGCAGTCCAACTACACAGCTTTCTTCCAGAATGCAGTCATTTCTGATTCCACCTGAAGAAACCCTAGGCATTGCAGCTTTGGACACAGCCTGTTCCTCATGGGTTGCGGAGTATGTAATCCAATTTCCTAGTAAGCTGGGGAGAATTTCTAAATCCCATTTGAACACTGAGAGAGGACTTCTAACCTCATTACACCTCCATTTCTAGTCTTGCTTACCTCAAAATGCCATTAGTAATTAATTCAATCACGTTTCTCCCTCTTGTCAGGTGGGGTCAGGAGGCTAGTGCAGTACTCCAGTCTCTGGGAACTGGCTGGTCCACTTTCCATATTATTTCTCCTGTGGCTGGTTCTTCCCCAGTCCTGTGTGTTTGTTATCCACACATCTTCTGGCTGCTCGGCAAAGTTGCATCTTCTTTCCATAGGATACAGAGATATGTTTCCAGGGATGGCAAAAAAAGCTTGATCAAAAGCTTGGCCTCTCCAGCCCCTCCCATCTCCATATATGGTTCGGGAGCCAGTCCTCATCTGAATGTGGGAGACATTTATGTCACCTTTAGATTAAAATTTAAAAGCATCTCTGTTCTCCTGCTGTCTCAACCTGCCCAAATGCAAAAGTTTTTGCAGCTTCTGGGGACTGTGTAAGCAGAGGATAAAAGGAACTTGGATCTTCAGAGTACTCCACAGAGCACAGCTAGGCAGCAAGGACACCCACAAAGGAGGCTTGCCTGAGAGTGGGTGGAAAGCTGCTGAAATCTGGGGCTTACAGCCTTTGTGTAGCACCACCTCCAACAAAAACTAACTCCTTGCCTTCAACTCCCTCTGGTTGTTTTTGAGAGCCTATCCTTCCCTAGCCAATGGAAGAGGATTCTTCCACCACAGCACAGACCCCACAGTGTTGGAACTTGGTCCTGGTGTTTCATAGCTCCTTGTTGTATCTTTTAGGTCACTCTTCCTTTACAGTTAGTCCATCCAGCATTTCCCAGCATGAGGAACTGTCCTTGACATTATTATGTAGTCTGTGCTTAAAAAGAGAATTTGAAGACAAATGTGAATACCAGCATCGGTATCCATAGCAACTGTAAGAAATAGATAGAATTATATGTACATCCATTTCTCTGATACCAAGTAGGAAACTACTAATCTTTTCCATGTGACCCCTCTCATTGTCTACACTCCTCTCCTTCATCCATCCTGTTTCTGGGGGTTGTGAGGATGTGAGCATAAAACCCAAAGGCCAAGTGAAGGCTCACCTAGAAGTTATATCACTCCCTGCTTAAATCTACCCAAACTGCACTGCTCCAGTGTGTTAACCCTTTAAGTAAATATTTAATGATTTATTGACACTGTACTTTAGAACTGTAAGGAAATAAACCACATGTTCTCTCACATGTGAAGTCTAGTCCGATATGTGTGTGTGTGTGTGTGTGTGTGTGTGTGTGTGTGTATGCTATATATATATACTCTCTATATATAATATATATGCTATATATATACACACTATATATACACACTATATATACACACTATATATATGCTATATATATATATACACACACATATAATGTATACACATGTGCGCACACACACACACACACACACACACACATACACACACACACACACACACATACACATACACACACACACACACCAATGAATGTGTTTGTACATAATAATGTAGTAGACAAAGAAACCAAGAGGGACTAAATTTAAGGGGATGGTAATGGCAAGCATTAAGAGAAGATATGTAAATCTAAGTGATATCAAGTTCTAAGTCCGTCGTGGATTCCTTTGGCTCTGGTGGTGGCTAAGTGCATAAAGATACATTTGATACCGAAAATGTAAAACTGAACATGAAGTTTCACAGCTTCTGTCTGGAACTCCAGTTCCATGTCTGTAAGCTTGCTAAGTTGTATGGGTCTGCATGGTTTTAGTGTGTCATGATGTTTATTTATTTGCAAGGATTTTTCTGACTAATAGTTTATGTTTTAAAAGAAAATCCTTGTAATTTTATATTTCCAAAAGTTCTAAAATACAAGGGTCTTAAGTGTCTCAAATATTATTGATTATTTAAAGTTAGTACATTTGTAGCTGTCTGAAGAGAGCTTCCCTGTCCACAAAGCTTCCTAGCTTTCTGAAGCTGCTTGTTAGTTTTGTTGTTGCTGACCCCTGACCCACAGACAAGAATCGCAGAATATGAATTTGGGGAGGCAGTAGTGCTGTCTTTCTTTCTTTCTTTCTTTCTTTCTTTCTTTCTTTCTTTCTTTCTTCTTTTTTGAAATAGGAGCCTCTCTACTTATTCCTGGTTGTTCTGGAACTCTCTATGTAAACCAGGATGGCCTCAAACTCAAAGATCCACCTACCTCCCTTGGGATTAAAGACATACAGCTCTTCCAGTACCATGTCTGCCTGGACACTGTCATGCCTCCCACCATGATGATAATGGACTGGACCTCTGAAACTGTAAGCCAGCCCCTGATAAATGTTGTCCTTTGAATGACTTGCCCTTGTCATTGTATCTCCTCACAGCAATTCGACCCTAATGAAGACAATAGGTAAACACTTTTTGTTTGTTTTGTTTTTACAAGTCAATCACAATAGTCGAGGAAGTTGGTAACGGAGACAATCTGAGCCAAATATACAAGGGATGCGATTGCTTCGGCTGGAGCATCTTTATCCAGTTCTGAGACTGTGTCTTGAGAGGGGAGTTCTTTTTGTTCTTACACCTGTATTCTATCTGGGTCAGATACCTGCTATGTCTTTCACAAAGGAAGCTTAATTTATTCTTGAAAGGCAAGCTTTGTTCAAAGATCAGTCAGAAGTGCTCTGTACCACAGGCTCTTAGCTCCTGAATGTTCCTGGGCTACCTTGTATCTTCCCACCAAAACCTCATTGTATACAGTCTCAGAGGTGATTAGGCAAGCTTTTTCTGTTTGTTTTAATTTTACTTTATCCTTTTGAGAATTTCATACATGTATACAATGTATTTTTATCAAATCCCCTCTCTTCTCCTTCTGACTTCTCTCAAACTGTTCCCCACAACCTCTTCCCGACTTTGAATTTTTTCTTTTGCTTTAAACTCCTCTGAGTCCAATTAAAGCTGTCTCTATGTAGGGAGCCATCTGCAGGTGCATGAGCAAAGCTGGAGGTTCCACACCCCTGAAGAAAGCTAGTTCTTCCTCCTGTAGCGGCATAGACTGCCAGGAGCAATCAGCTAGGGGTGGGGCCTTTGTGAGCCTTCCACCATCCCTGTTAAGCAAGTTTTTTATTTATATATTTTAACTTTGTGTGTGTGTGTGTGTGTGTGTGTGTGTGTGTGTGTGTGTGTATCAGTGTGCATGTGAAGGCTAGGCTAGAAGACAACTTTCAGGGTCTTGCTACTGTATGGGTCCCAGGAATTGAACTCAGATCTTTAGGCTTGGTGGCAATTGCCTTTACCAGCTGAGCCATTTGCTCAGCCTGAAATATGGTTTTTAAAGAACACTAAACCAAAGATTGACAGACATCACCCTATGACCCTATGACTGTCACATATCTTGGTGCACCACAGTCTAGGCGCTGTTTTCTGTTGAAGTGTGCTCTCTGAGGAGCTGATGAGAACTACCTGTGCTGATGGAAAACTAACTCTGGAGATGGGACAGTGGGCTTGCATTATCTGCAGATCCCTTGATTGGGCTCTGGACAGCTTGCCCTCCGCCCTTTCAGTAAAGTTGTGTTCTTTTTTTGATATAAAACTTGGGGGTCATAACCTGTACTCCAAGTTGTTCTGGCCATCCATCCTCAATAATCGAATTAGAAGAGCCAAATTAAAAGTGAAAAGTAGAAAGAGGAGATTTATTCAATGTGATCATGTTGGGAAGACAGATGGAGATCTAGGGAAACCCCAACTTTATTGGGAGGCTGCCCTAAAGTGAGAACAAATTTTAAATAGAGGGCCCATGTTATACATGTCTAAGCAGTCCTGGTTAAGGTACAGTCCTGCCTGTGAAGTGTGATGAGTTGTTAGAACTTGAAATCTCTTTCAGAGTCAAATGTCCTTAATTGTTGCCCCACCCCTACCCCCACCCCATCTCCACTCCCATCATGCCTTTTCCTTCTCCCAGCATGAGATTCCTTGTGAAAGTTTTATTTCTTTGGGGTCCATTGTTGTCTAATAGGCAGGCAGTGTCTTTTTAGAATATCCTCACTTCAGCCGGGCAGGTTACATTGAAATCCTAGTCCGTTGTAACTCTGCTTCTAGCCACTCTTGCTCCTCTCCTTACCCCCAAGCAGAGATCACCCTCAGCCTGCTACTTCTGGCAGATGTAGGCTTGTCATCCCTTGCACAGCTTTCTCTGGTCTGGCTGGACAGGTGAGTTATCTGCTTCTGGTTTCTCTTTTTTTCTCAAAAGGTCTGGAGGTTTTGGTCTGGCACTTGAATTTTACAATTGTGCCCTCTTTTTCTTCAGGGAAGGGCAACCATTGTAATTCTTAGCATTAAACAAATTTTAAAAAAATCACCAGCAGTAAACTATACTAAAGCAGGTTTTATGCAGCCCTCTTGACCACTGCTCAGACACCATATGGGTCCTCAGCAGATGTAGCCCACACCAGTAAATCCTGGGTATTCCCCTGTTCTTAAAGAGGAAGGATGCTGAGCTAAGAGACCAATTTTACTCTTGTTGTTTTTACAATTAATTTTTCTAATATATTAACCAAATTAAATTATATTGTTCCTGAAGACTTGTCTTCATAGCATTGCACAAAAATTTACCCATAGCTTTCTTACTATAGATTTGACTTTAGCTATATGACGGCAAATAACAACAAGAACATAGTGAGGGCACTTGGACTTCGGATTTCCAACCTATTTCATGTGATTTATTGAGAACATATTTCATTCTAGAGTTGGGATTCTTGCATCCACTTACACAGACCAACTACTTTTTGGTAATTATGAAACTAGCTATTTCCAAAAAGTTTTAGCTCCATTCTCCAGTCTTCAAGAAAATGATAATAGACTCTTTATTGCTTCCAGAAAGTTATCAGAAGATAGCCAGTGGAAAAGCTTCAACTGGGAAAAATCTTATGAAAAACCAAATGTGAATCAGAATAGCAGTTGGCAAGAGGAGAAAAGAAAGTGCGTCTGGTATTACAGGAAGCAGGAAGCAAAAAACAGGAAGCAGGAAACAGGAAGCAGGAAGCTGGATGGACAGGCAGCCATTACAAGAATTAATAGTAAAGGGGTATGGTGGTTTGATGAGCACTACCCCCATCATCGTGTCTATTTGAATACTTGGTCCCCAGTTAGTGGAACTGTTTGGGAAAGACTTGAGGGTATGCATTTGTTGGAGGTGTAGCCTTGTTGGAGGACATGTCATTGGGAATGAATGGGCTTTGGGGTTTCAAAAGCCCATGTTAGTTCCTTCTGTGGAGTAGGATTTAAATTCTCAGCTACTGCCACAATGCCATCTGTTTGCTTCCTGTCATGATGATCATGGCCTGCCCCTCTAAAAGTGTAAGCAAGCCTCCAACAAAATGCTTTCTTTTATAAGAGTTCCCATGGTCATAGTGTCTCTTCACAGCAACAGAACAGTAACTAAGACAAGGGGTATGCTCAAACATTAATACATTGTGTGCACTGACGTGCTCTGAACAGCTGCAGGAATGGACCTAACTGGGGCATGGAGGGAATGATGAAATGGCAGATGCACATCTAGAGAGAAGCTGGGATCAGGTGGTTTCTGCTCTCAATGGGGAAGCCACGGCATCTGCCCCCACTCCCAGAAGTTAAGCATGTTTATTATATACAGTTGAGCAAGGAAACAGGGCTCATGGTATACAGCTGAATCAAGGAGGAAGGTTTGGTTAATCTTCTTAGGAGCAGTTACTACAGGAGAGAAGCCTTTCGGCCATAAATATTTGATGGTGGTGGTGGAGTGAGAAGGCTGTAGTGGATATTTTATGCTCACACATTTGGTATTTACACATGGACCAGAGGAAGGATTCATCATGTTTCTGAGCCTTACTGAAGGTCTTTGTCCCTCACATGGGCTGAGACATGGAAGTTCTTGGCATGGCCATACCTGTGCCAACAATAGATATTCACATTCACTCTCTTCCTGCAGAGAGAGAGAGAGAGAGAGAGAGAGAGAGAGAGAGAGAGAGACAGAGAGAATGTGATACAAGCACCTGTGCACACACACATGCATACAGCAGGAGAAAATCATGTGTCTTTGTATGTCTCTCTGTCCTATTCCCTTGAGATTGTTTTTTTCCATGAACCCAAAGCTTCCTGTTTCATTTAGGCTGGTAGCTGGCCAGTGAGCTCTCAGGATTTTTGTCTCTGCCCTTTGATGCTCAGATTCCAAGCACACAGTACCATGTCTATTTTTTTTCATGGGGCTCTGGGGATGAGAACTGAGGTTCTCATGCTTGCTCTTATCCACTGAGCTGCTGTCTCCTGAGCTCTTACATTTTAATGAAGCAGAAGTAGATTACTTTTCATCACAGTACTCGATGCCACAAAACTACAAGAGGCAGATTCTTTATTAAAACCTGTTTTCCATAGCCCGATTCAGAGGCTATAAGCACACACTTCACCCTACACTAGATTTCACATGCAAAAATCAAGTTGAATGAAATCCATTTCTGTAGTCACAGCCTCACACCTTCAGAATTCAGACTTCTGAATCTCGGGCAACTTAGAGCTCAAAAGAAAAACTAGAAATAGATAGTAAAAAAAAAAAAGGAAACCATATAGAGCCAGTCACATAAAGACAGGGACTTTGATGCATTCGTACAAACACATGTAAGACTACAATACCGCATGCTCACCATTACCTATAAGTGGGGAGCCCAGCCTGAGTGACTCATTGGTCACAATTTTCATGGTAGTAGGGACACAACAGCAGCATTCACTTTACCTTGCCAGGCATTCCATCTCTACACCGTCCCAAGGTAAATCAGAAACACATCTTCCAGCAGAACAGATCTAATTGTGCAACTCTGATAGAGTAGCTTCTACCCAGGGTCTTGTGGGACTTATTTTTCACCTCATTCTGAGGATAAAAGACTCTTGATGATAATCAATAATGGTAGGTAGCAGTTTTCTACTGGATTCGTACTTCCATCTTCAATAAGCTGCAAGGTGCCTTAGATAGAAGGTACCTAGAGTCTGGGCACTTGGGTATGCCTTTCTCTTTCTCTGTACATCTTATGACCTGTTGTCACTTACAAGTGCAGCAGCACCAGACCTCCACTGCCTGTGGGTTCCTGCCAACAGGGTCCCCTACTACCTCAGTTTTGTTGCCTGGAGTTGGAGAAGGGTGTGGGGTGGGGGTGGGGAGTGATGTGGAACAATGTTCTGCGGACCAACCATCAAACGTCACCTGGAGCCATTAAGAATTCATCAATCGTAGGAATCTGACTTAAGGCACCAGCCCTTGTGAGAAAGTATATTTTACACCAGATGCTTGAACTGTCAAGTCAGCTCTGAGGCGTGACACACACCAGGGCAGTGTTGTTACCCACCTCCCTTGTGCCTTGTGGCAGACATTTGAACTTCAGGGATTGTCTTTTAAAGGGAATGCAGTAATTTTTAGAACAAAGACAAAGTTTTATTGTGGATTCAGATTTATTTTTCCTTATTTTAACCGAAGCAGCACTAGTTTGGTAGTTTGGTAGAGCTATTTTGGGAATCCTCCGTGTTTAGAGATTCACTTTTGGGTGTCTGTTGAACAGTCTCTTTCCCCCCTGTAGGTTGTGAGTGAGGCTTTGCAATGTGTTCCCATGAGACTTCTCACAAGTGATAAATGAGATTCGTGCAATCTTCTCGTTCGCACAGTAACTGCCTGAAAAGCCAAGAAGTGGAATGAGGGGGTGGGGCTGAGCATGACAGATTGATGAAGATGAGGAGAAATGAATCCGGAGAGGGAAGGTGGAGCAAACCCGGGAAGAGTGTAAAAATCAGAAAAGCGATTCTAAATTGGATTTAGAAATGACAGAATGACATGGTGAAGCTTTCTATGGGGACAAACTTGCTAGGTTGCTATGTCTGAGGCAGCCTGGAGTTTCTGCAAAGTGGGAATCAAAAAAGAGCTAGAACACATGTAGTTATTACAAAAGAGGCAGGGACTGTTACAGGTGAAGGCTGCCTATGGCAGCTTCTCTGGGTCTGCTGTCTTGGTTGAATATTGAGATTTGGACAAAGGAGCTGTTTGTGTACACATTATTAATTGCACATTAAGTGAATGAGTCCAACTTTTCCTGATGCTCCTGCTGGAATTCCAGATTTTAATGTACTTCACTTCTGGTCTGCTCCTGAAAGTTACTTAGGAATGTTCCAGGTGATCCCAGTCTTTCAAATAACACCTCACACTGTATCCTTCCCCTTCTTCTCTGCACAGAGGAATTAAAGGAACAGTGACTAGAAACTTTATCTGGCCCTGAGAGAGAATCCTAGTATCTGGATTCACTGGGATCTTGGGCTCTATGTTTTTGTTTGGGGGTTTGGGTTTGGGATGTGTGTGTGTGTGTGTGTGTGTGTGTGTGTGTGTGTGTGTGTGTGT
>JANHMN010000019.1:18072746-18110411 GCA_030674055.1 Rhabdomys pumilio
TGTGTGTGTGTGTGTGTGTGTGTGTGTGTGTGTGTGTGTGTGTGTGTCCATCATAAAACTATTGATACATTTGCTTCCCCAGGCTTCCCCAGCCCTGTTGTCCTAGACAAGGTTGGTCCAGGGCAATAGAATTAGGTGAACTCCATCACCTAGCTCTAAGGTTTCTATTGGGAACCAGATAAAATTATGAATACAAATATATACACACAGAACTGCTTTATAAAGTAGCAGAAAGACCATCCATATATAGGTATGATTATAACATTATTCTTACAAGCTGTGTACTGTATCACTCTTTATTTTAAATTTTCCCCTTTCTGTATATATTCATAGCATATACATTTACATCTTGGTAAGTATAATTGCAACTTCATCAGAAATTTTTTCTATGCTGTCTTAATACTTTTATACTGTTAAAGATTTCAATTATCACCATTGTGTCTTTACAAATGTCTTCAGTATACATGAGGATTGAAAGATAGGATGTAACAAGAAACGTCTATGTAGCTCAGGCTGACCTCAAACTCACAGCCCTCCTACACAAGCCCCTGAATGCAGAGAGTCCAGGTATGGACCATCATGTCCAGGAATTGCCTTTATAATGAGCATCTTTCTCCATCAGTTTCAGCATCCTCAGACAAATTAAATTTAGTAATCCCCAGAAGGCTCAAAGATGGACTTAATTTTTTAAGACAAAGATGAACTTGGTGTCAGAGTTGTGTAAGAATATTACTGCTGTCCTGTCTATTATTACCATATAAAGTATCTTCTCACTGAACAGCCAAAGGCATTTTATAAAATCTGATGGTGATTCTCATCATGTCCCCCTGGGCTGAAAGCTTCATTATAAATAATAAATAATAAATAATAAATAATAAATAATAACTGTACTGTTTTGTGGAATGTCTCCTACAAAGCTATTTATCATGACTTCTCATGGATTTAGAGGGAGAGTTTATTCATGGAAATTAGGAAAGATTGAGGGTGTCTATCTGTTAGAGTTGTCTTTTTACTGAAGAAGCAAATTGTTGAACACTCCTGTACACTTGAAAGTTGTCTCTCAAAATTATCAGTTATACTTTTAAGTTAAGAGAAATATAGACAATGGCTATAAAACATAAAGGAAGTATGAACAAATCATTCCATTCACTGACTTACTATAGGTGGCCAATCCAAGCAACTTTGACTACTGGTATATCTAACAGAATTGAACAAACCTTGGACAGACACGTTTGCTACTATGTATCCTGATCTCTGTGGACAAGATAGCTCCTGAGGCAGATGCAGTCAGTACTTGATGAGCCTGTTATTGAGACTTGCACAAAAGATGACCTTGGTCTGTTTTAGGCATTGTTACTAGACTATTGCCAGGAGAATAGTGGGGTTAACGGTGGGAGGAAAATGTTAAAAAGAAATGTGGTAGACAGGCTGGATCAGATCGTGAATGAATTGTAATTCTATGTGAGTTACAGTCATAAATGAGTAGATACTTGAGATGGGAGAATCACAGGTTAAAGGACAAAGAGGCCAGTTCATAGGAAAACAGGGTAGGGATGTGCTGATGAGCTGAAAATTGTAGGGCGTGGCAAAACAGAAAGGCTGAGATAGCCAGGGAAGTCTTGGAGTAAGACCCACCTTTTAGTTCTACTTCCCAGACATGAGCTTTGAGCCTACTGGGACTTCAGTTTCCGTGTACTATGTGTCAACATTTCTTTCTCTTATTTGTATGTCCCACAAACTACCTTATTTAAATTAATAATTGGTACTTAGAAACCAAAAGTACTCCCCTAAGAGTGGCTCTTCAGGCTTATATAACATATCACATGGTCACATGACTCGTGTCTGAATTACCATCATATATATAAAAGCAAGCCATGGTTACTCACCTTGAAAACAACAAACAAAACCACAAAGGTACTGCTACAAAATGAGTCTTTCAAGGTCCTACTTCCAAGGTCCAAATAGCATTTTAAATTAGTATCTGCCCTGTAGATGCTTCCGTTTTCATCAGGCTATTAGTGCCTTTTAGCTGTCAAGCGGGATCACATATTATATTCATTATTATTTCTTTTTAATAGCATGGATAATGGAAGGGTCAAGGTGCTTCCTGCTCTTACAGAGAAAAGGTGCTCTGTTTCCAGCACTCATGTTTGGTGTCTCAAAATCTCCTGTCACTTCAGTTCCAGGGAATATGACACCCTCTTCTTCCCTCCTCAGACACAGATCCCCTCAGGCAGGCAGGCAGGCAGGCATGCACGCACGCGTGTGCACGCACGCATGTGCACACACACACACACACACACACACACTAAATCTTTCAGATATGTATTTTATTAGTTCATTGAGTTTTTAATTTCATTTTTCCCAGCTCTTCCAAATCCACCCTCCCTATTCTATATCTATCCACTTTTGTGCCATCTAAAAAGCAAGCAAACAAACAAACCATTAAGATCAGTTTGTGTTTTTCCCAATATTTTTGGATGTATGCTCTTCTAATGGAGTATGATCAACTAACTAGGGACTACAAACTTAGAGAAAACTGACTACTTCCCAGCAGCTAATGACTGCCAATTGGTCCATGGCTAGGAGTGGGACTTTCTGTACAGCTCACAATGCATTTTGGAACTTGGTCTGTCTTGGGCTGGCATAGGTCTCGTGCATGCTGTCACAATCTCTGTGCGTTTATATATATGCAGCTGCCCTGCTGTCTCCAGAAGATGTTTCTTTATAGTCATCTACTTCCTCTGGCTCTTAAACCCTCTATTCCCTATTTTGCAACAAGCTCTGAGTCTTGGGAGTAGGGTGCTGGATAGATGTTCCCTTTAAGACTGAAGACTCTGTTATTCTCTGAGTTTTGGCCAGTTGTGGATCTCTGTGTCAATCACAACCTACTGCAAATAGAAGTTTTTTTATTGAGGTTTCAGTGATGCATTTATCCATGGGTATAAGAGTAAGTTGTTAGAAACTCGTTAAGACTGTCCATTTAGTAGCATAACGGTAGTAGATTCTTCCTTGAGACCCATTAGCTATCTATCCATAGGTTAGAGATGTGGCTTCCATCTTGTGGAGTAGGCTGTGAATCCAAGCAGAGTGTGGTTAGTTACTCCCACAGTATCCATGCCACTATTATACCAGTGTCTTGCCAGGCCAGTCATCGTAGCTTACAATGTTCATAGCTGGGTAGATTTGTTGATGACTTTTCTCCTCTGGTAGTGTGCATAACACCTTCCAGTACTATGAAAGCTATCCAGTAAGGAAGAAACTTCCGAGTCATTACCAACGTGAACTCATCATATTTTATGACTTAGTCATGGGATGTCTTCAGCAACAGTGTATTACTATCAAATTCTGCAGGGTAGCCAAGAACAATGACAATAGCCTGTTTGGGGATCTATGGGATGTCACTGTTCTATGACTTCAAAAGAGGTAACCTCTTCCTGACTCTGAAGTATTTACTAGTTAGCCTCTGATATTAGTACAGATACTGTTGCCCTGTATTGGCTCTCTCTCTCTCTCTCTCTCTCTCTTTCTCTCTGCCTCTCTGTTTCTGTCTCTCTTTCTCTCTCTCTTCTTCCATTCATTCCTCCCCCTCTCTGTGTATATATGTGCTTTTATATCTTCTTATCTTTATATCTCTTGATGTTTTTGCCTTTATATTTCATCCATATTTCATAGGTTTCCTTTTAAAAGGTCTTTCTCTTCTTCTTCCTAAAATGACTAAAATTTGTGATTCCACCAGCTCTTTATTCATGTGTTTATTTAAGAAATCTGGGTGGTGTCATGAGTTAATGGAATGAGTGACTTCTGAGTATATAGTCAGTTACTTTCCATTGCAGTGACAAACACCATGACCAAGGCAATTTATAAAATAAAATATTTAATTTGGGGTTCAAGGTTCCAGAGGGTAGCTGGACGGTAGTTCCTGACCGTCAGAGCAAGTAGCATGGCAGCATACAGACAGGCACGGTGCTGGAGCAATAGTTGAGAATTTACATCTTGAGATACAGTCACATGGTACAGAGAGCTAACTGAGAATGGCATTAGATGTGAATCTTCAAAGTCCACTCCCAGTGACATCCCCTCCAACAAACCATACTTCCTAATTTTTCTCAAATTGTTCCACACACTATGAGCTAAATAATCAAACTTTATCAGTCTGGGCGGCATTCTTATTCAAACCATCATAGATGGTGTTTTAGCTTCTTTTCCTGTTACTGTGATAAAATATTCTGACCCAAGACACTGACAGAAGAAAGGGATTTTGGCTCATAGATTACAGTCTATCAAAGCAAGAAGGCTATAGCAACAGGAGGTTGAGGAAGCTGGTCACATCACATCCATAACCAGGACAGAGAGCAATGATAACCACACACTTGCCTTAGTTATTAGTTTACGTTCAGCCCAGTTTCCTTACCTTGTACAGTCCAGGATTTTCAGCTTGAAGAACAGTCCAGTCCACAACTAAGATGAATATCACTGATCAGTTAGTATAATCAACATAATCACTGCAGGCATTCCCAGGCCTGTTTCCTAGGTGATTCTAGATACCGCCAGACTGACATCATGATGTCAACTATGTATTATACGGTTTTCCTCCACCAATGATGCTTTTGAATAATTTTTCTTCCCAGAGTTTCTTAAGAGTCTTTTACATTTCAAAACTAACTTATATGTTTATATATTAATTTCTTTCTTAAGATTATGCTTATAGTCCAGAATAGAGCCAGCATCCAATATGATCTCCTGATTAGTGTGAAGGAGTTTTTCTTAGCAACCCAGCTTGATAGAATTCCAGCTGAAGTCAACAAACACATCAGTTTTTGCTTACCTTTCTTCTGTTGAGTTCACAATATTAAGAACAGCTCAGAAATTCCATGAACACCATCTGGTATTTTGGGTACACAGGGTGTGAATCACTGCAGTTACTATCTGTGTGGTGTTTTGAAATTTCCAGGGCAATCTTGATATTAAGATGCTCATTTCCCAGTAGCTGCACCTCAGGATTTCGATAAAATGTTTGTTATCACCATAGCCAGAAGATTGTCCTGTCCTTTATTGCTGTCAGAATTTGTATTTGGTTCATTTTAGTCAAGGGAGCATCTGTTTCCGGGGAGACTGACTCCTTATCAGCCTTAATGAATGATTTTTGAAGGGCTCCAGTTTGCTTCCCAGAAACCATGCTGATGGTTTACATCCTTGTATTCTTCCAGGTCCAGGAGCATCCAAAGCTGCCAAAGGTGCTTTGGCTTCTCTGGCACCTGAAGTATTTAACACTCGAGAGCGTACAGACAGACAGACAGACAGACAGACAGATACACACACACACACACACACACAGACACACACACACACACACACACTTAAAATAGTAAAAATAACTATTAATATTTATTTATTTTAATTTTAATTGAAAAATTTTAATTTAAAGATTCTCTATCCAAATTTTAAATAATAATTTTATCTTGTGCATATGGATTTTTGCTTGCATGCAAGACAGACCCAGAAGGGTTTCAGGCAGCAAAGTGGAGCCTATGAAGAGTTGAGAATGATAACCCAATTCAGATCAACTTTGTCAGCTTAGATGAGATTTTGAGGAGCCTAAATGCCAGGTGGCTCATTGTTAGCACACGTAAAACACAGTAGAATTTGGGGAAAGGTTTTCAGGCAACAGTCATTCAAATTCTAGGTGCACCATAAAGCTTAAGGTATGACTACATAGAAACTCCTTTACAATATACATATGACCATGAGGATGGGCTCTCTCTATATATAGGCTCTCTCTATATATATTCCTTTACAATATACATATGATCATGAGGATGGGCTCTATAGCTAAAAGGCCTAGAATCTGGTGTGGTCTCTGACTAAGGTAGCATGGAGATCAGCAGATGATAAAATGCATGTGACATCTCCCCTATGGATGAATTTAACTGTGAGCCAAAGATAACAGTCTAGGGAGGGAGACTCTGGGATAGGTATTCTAGGAAATTTGGGTTAGATCTACTTCTATAGCAAAAGGTAGATAAGGTCTGCCTTTGTAGATAGCACAAAGGATACAAGGTCCTTAAAAAACATCTACTCCCAGCTTTCTGGGTGGAAAACAGTTATTTTATCTCCTCTATTGAGAAGAGTTCCCTGTGTGTTTAACATTCCTTGTTTCCCTAGTAATCTGTGGACACAAGGACCTTTGTGTCTCCAATATGCATGTATGTTTCTGTACAACCTTAGAGACCAAAGGAGAGTGTCAGATTCTGAGCTGCCATGTGGGTTCTGTGAACTGAATTCAAGTTCTCTGAAAGAACAGTGTTCTTAACTACTGAGCCACCTCTATAATCCAGAAATTAAAACTAAAAAGCTGTCTGTCAATCCATTATCTATCTATCTATCTATCTATCTATCTATCTATCTATCTATCTATCTATCATCTATTTTTTTTACCTACCTACCTACCTACCTACCTACCTACCTACCTACCTACCTATCTACCTACCATCTATTTCTTTTATGCTCTTGCCTGCCAGGTGCACATGTGGAGATCAGTAGCTAACTTGAGGTAGTTGGTTCTCTCCTTCCACAATGTGATCCTGGGGTAGCACTCAAATAGAAAATTTCCGTATCTAGTTAGCCATCTTACTGACCCTTCTTTCATTTTGATTGACTTGATATGTGTGTTAGTACTGCCAAACAAAAATGAAGAAGTCTGGTGATTTGCCTCTGTTATGCTAAGTGACAAAAGTTTCATTAACAAGGTGCTTTGAGTCTTGGGATGAGAACAGCTTAATGGCAAACTTTCCTTATTCTTAGTGACTGAAAGGAAGCAAAGGCCCCTTACCCTGCCTCCTCTGGTTTGCTTTGCCTGTGTGGGTGCTGTGCAATGATTTGTTACCTACATTGTTACTCTATAGGCTGGAAATAATTTTGACTCTGATGATTTAGATGGATTTATAACAAATATGGAACATTTGTTAACTCTGGACTTCACTTTCTCATGGCTCAACTGAAGCAAATATTTCTAGTCCTCACAGCTAAATGTTATACTACACTGGCATTGTATAAGTAGTTCTGATTTGGGAGATATTAATGATAAAGAAGTATACCCACAGAATCTCAGAGGGGTGGGTGCTAAAGGCCACTTAATATGCTCATGCTATGCAAATTGAGAATTTGGTGGGCAATCTAACCATCAACCTGTGACAGCAGACTTCCATAGACCCACTGAAATGACGGACATCAACTGTAATAACTTCACATATGGTATATTATTGATAATAAACAACCTGTTGAGAACAGAACTGTATCTGAATCATTGACACCTTGAAACACTTAGGCATGTCCAACCTGCAACCTGTAGGCTACATGCAGCCAAGCATCGGTATGAAGTCAAGTCAGCACAAAACCATAAACTGAAAACAACTGTGAGGCTTTTTCTTAGATTGTCCTCTGTAACTCGATTGTGCAGCTCTGAAGATTAAACTTTGTGAATGACAGTATGCTGCAGTGTCAAAGGTCAAATCTTTAACGTAAGAGGGTTTTAAGAAGCTAGGAAAGGATCTGTTGTTTGGGCAAATTGGAGAGAGGGCTTAGACAGAGATAACCGAGACCAAACAAGTTCATGGGGATGAAATGGGGGTCTTAGTCTACGTGTTAGACTCTACTGGGACTAGGGTCCTTCTGTAAGAGGAAGAAATGCTAGCTGGCTAGAATACAGCTCAGGAAAGTACTGTGTAGCATGCCCAAGATGCTAAGGTTAGATCACCAATGAGACAAGGGAGGGGGCTGTTTACACTCAGAGAAAATGGTTTCTGGGGGACACAGCTTAAAAATGACTCTAAGCTGACAAGAAAGGCCTCGTAAAACTCAACCCACCAACACCTTGAACTTGAACTGTCTCTTCTGTTTAAGACATCTTATTTGTAGCGTTTTGTTATGGCAGCTCGAGAAGAGTTAAATAAAAAAAGGTTGCATAAATACCAGCGATGCTATAGTCTCACATATCATTGAGAAGACATTTCCAGGGTTGATTAATTAACAGCTGAATAATAAGGACAGGAATGTGGGCTTTCCAGTCTTTCTGCTCTACCGTCTCAGCGGGTTGACTTTTAGCCTTGGCTTTATCTTTGCATGGAAGGAAGCGTTTGGTCAATTCCAAGACTTAATTTGACACACAGTCCCATGCAACAGAAAAGCAGGCTTCTCATGAGAAACTCTTTAAGAGTGAAGGAAGCAGCCTCCTGGGAGCAGCCTCCTCACACTCATTATCATAATATATGCTTCGTTTATTTAAATTGTGTCATGTGCTTCTGCTGCCATTTGCCTGATCCAGAGGAATGGGCTTACCAGGATCACATCAGCTGTGATTCATTGCCTAAAACCAGCGACTTGGCGGGAAGATGGCAGTGTCTTGGCTAGGCCACTGAAAGGGGCCTCCAGTGGTTGTTCCACTTCTTACTCTGACCCAGTTGACTAACCTGGCATGTCTTCTGATCTGGATAAGAAAGACAGCATGGCCAGGAATAGCCCACAAGGCTGCCCAAATCCCTTTGACCTCATTACACATTTAGTAAGCAGTTTCCTGATGATTACTCAGATTCTCTAACTACCTTGATATCTGATAGGAAGTACCCTGGATAGTGGCTGACGTAATTAATGTGATGGAGCCTTTCCTGTGGTAAATTAATAACTTCATGTTCTGACCTCACACAATAGTCTCGTGAGTACAATTAGAGTAAATCTGTATTTACCACCAATCAGCACGGCCTACTGTGTGTGTTCAAGACCCACAGAGGAAGTCATAGCCTATGCCTCAGACTCATGTTCTGTGGGATTGTCTCCCTAGCCAGAGCTCACGTCTCAGGGCAGCTGCTTAAGGCCACCATGTATGGAGTGTGTCCCAGGCAGCATGTTAAGAGCACACCCTGTTTTTCCACTTTGGCCCCTGGTAATTCTCCTGTCTAACTTTTCCTTTCTCAGTCTGCTTCAGCTACATTTGTCCTTTAACTTTTAAAGCAAATCTATTTCTCTGTTATTCTGGGAGTAAGTTTCACAGAAGTAGATAGCAGTGGGGGGACAGTTCTACTGAAGAGTTGGCTCTCTCTCTTTCTCTTCCAAAAATTAGTTGCACCTTCGTCTTATCACATATTTTAAAAGCCTGTTGAGATTTTGTTTCTGTTTTACTTCCCATACTGACCTGACCTTGAGTTTGATTTTTCTAGCTTTCCAGTTTGAGCTACCAGTCCATTATAATCCACCAGACCTGTGGGGAAGCAGGCACTTCTGTGTGCCCAGATATTCAGAGACTTACTTCATTTGAATAAGGACATGGTAGCTCTGACGTTCCTCTCAACGTGATCTTCAAGTACCAGTTTACTAAAGATTACTTTCCCCTGCTCGTCCTGGTATTTGTCTGAAAGCATAGCCACTATGTCTCTCAAACATCTGCTCTCTTATCCTGCCAAGGGTGAGGATTCCGGTATCATGTTGATGCCTGTTCCTTTTAAGGCAAGCCATTTATAGCTTTGCTGCATGAACATAATTTTAACCTTTTCAAAAGCAGCAGGGCTGACTTCAGAGGAGAGGTCAAGTACATCACAGCCAACAGCTTCTTTCCTAGTCTGAACTGAACTGTGGTTTGGGTCAGACAGTTTTCCTAATTGGTTTAGATTCTCAACCCATTACAGGAAAGTTCTGATTGTGTCTTACAGCAGTTTACTAAGCAAAAATCTGCTTCATCTGCACAGAGGCTGTGATTCCTTTACATACGAGTACCCCTGGAGGACTGGGCAGCCATCAGGGTGCCGTATTCTCTCCAGCATAGCAGGCAGATTGTTAGAGGGAGGCTACACAGTGCTGTGGCTCAGGCTCACCTATCCGCTTCATTATCATCAGCATCAGCCACTGGTTCACAAACAGGGAAGGTGCTGCAGGAAGAAAGCAGCATTCCTGCAGAAGGGTGTAGGTGGTTGGCAGCAATCACACCAAGCTTACACAGCAAGTTTTGGGTTTGATCTGCAATCTTGTATAAACTGGGTGTGGTGGCTCATGCCTGTAATCCCTGTGTGCAGTTAGTGTGGGAGTTCAAGGTCATCTTCAGCCTGGGACACATGAGACCTCGTTCCACAAAAACAAAAAGTAAAACAAAGCAGTGTGAAACAAGATGTGCTAGTTCCCTCCTACAATGCTAGCACTCCCAGGTGTGCTAGTACCCTCCTATAACACAGCATCCACAGGTGTGCTAGTACCCTCCTATAACACAGCATCCACAGGTGTGCTAGTACCCTCCTATAACACAGCATCCACAGGTGTGCTAGTCCCCTCCTATAACACAGCACCCACAGGTGTGCTAGTACCCTCCTATAACACAGCATCCACAGGTGTGCTAGTACTCTCCTATAACAGCAGCAACCACAGGTGTGCTAGTCCCCTCCTACAATGCCAGCATCCACAGGTGTGCTAGTACCCTCCTATAACACAGCATCCACAGGTGTGCTAGTACCCTCCTATAACACAGCAACCACAGGTGTGCTAGTACCCTCCTATAACAGCAGCATCCACAGGTGTGATAGTATACACCTGTAGTCCTGCATTCTGAGATGTGAGGAATGTGCTTTCAATACCAGTCTTGACTACATAGTGAAGTTCCAAGCCAACCTGAGATGTACAGTGAGCCCCTGCCTCAATTAACAACCAGACCAACTAAAAAATAAATAAATAAAAGGCAGCAGGTATTACAACTCAAGCCTAGGGTAAGCTTTTAAGCAACCCCTTGTCCATGTGGCAAAAGGCTCCATCTTTCTATTGTCATAGCCGGATGAGGAGTGGAGAGAAATGTTATGGGTTGGAAACACTGTACTGGAAAGCACACTTGCTGGGCTGAATGATGAGCTGATGTAATCGGGGATAACTGAAGATTGTACAGGATAGGAAGGAAAAGAAGTAAGGCCTTAAAAAATACAATCCCGTGAACCTGGAGGTTTTAGGACGGTACCCTGAAATTCATAAACACCAGTATCAATAAACAATTATGTTCAAAAGTCACTTCCAAGCTTAACTCAGTGGTACACACTTACAATCTCAGCATTTAGGAGGATGAGACTGGAGGACCACTGTGAGTTTGAAGACAGCCTGGGAAACAGTGAGTTAAAAGCCAATTTTGGCTATAGAGTGAGACTTTGTCTCAAAACAAAACCAGAAAGAAAAAAAAAAAACAACCAAACAAACAAACAACCAACCAAACAACCAAACAACCAAAATAACAACAAAACAAAACAAAGAAAGATGTAGAAAATCTGAGTTAAGGAAAGGATACTGATGTCCAAGTGTGAAAATGTCATAGTAAACCGTAAATGTTATATTGTAAATAAAAAAAGTTAATAAAAATTACAAAAGAAATTGTTGATGGGGTTGTGGAGGAATGGGGAGACTCAGACACTGTTGGCAGGAATGTGAATTAGTATGGCTACAATAGAAGAAATTAAAGATGAGTCTAGTAAATCACTCAACAGTCACAGATGATGTGTGTGTGTCCGAGTGCTGTCTGCAGACAGATATTTATTATGGTATTAGTCATAGTAGTTAAAACTTAGTAACACACACAATAACTATGTTTAAAATGTGTATATTTATAGTCTATAATGTGTATGTATTTTAACTATGTATATTCTGAACAGTGACTAAATTCAACAAATTTACATGTGTATTCGGTCGTAGAGTTACTGAATGAAAAATGGAATAAAAGAAAAACAAAAAGGAAAGGAAAGGACATTCCTGTGTGTGATGGAGGAGAACATTTATTACAGATAAGGAGAGTGTAGGTAGAGGCAGGGATGTCTGGGAGAATCCAGAGTAGATATGACCAGTCTGAGCTGGGCCATGTGTGAGAGGTGAAGGGGAAGAGACAGGTGAGAAGAACCAGGTGTCACAGCCAAGAGTCAAAAGTACAAAAGGAACAGTAATGGAAATGTCTGGATTATATAGGGAAGAACCTCTGGGAGAAGGGCAGCCCAGACCCTGGGCTGGAGATTTCAGGATAGAGGGTGGGATATGCCAGCCATACCCTGTAACAGGTAGAGACTGAGGGATGCTGGGAGAACCTGGAGGCCAGATACACTTTGATATTAGGCCTCAGTCGTTTGTCCTGGGTTTGAAACTTAACAGTTTTCATTTCATAGTGAGAATTCATAGTATCCACTCTTTTAACATTTTTCTAGCCTGGAAGTTTACACCTGTAATCCCAGAACTCCAGAAGCTGGGGTGGGAGGCTCTTGAGTTTGAAGCCAGCATGAGCTTCAAGGAGACCCTAAAAAATAACCCCACGTGTTATTATTAACAGTGGTCACTTCGTTGCTCTACAGTGGTGCAGGACACACTAACAGTGTCGGTGAAGGGGGATACAGAACATGGCATTCTGTGGCGAGAGCTGTCTTCCTTCTTCCTTCCATAGACTGCATTCTTTGAGGAGCTTTTTTTTGTCCACTGACATCATTGTGTCTTCCATCTGAACGTGATAGCTTCACATGGTCACTTTCTACTGTAAAAAAAGAATGCAGTGCTGAGTAGTGCAGGCTAGACTGAGTAGTGCAGGCTAGAGTCTTCCGTGTGCACTGTAGCCTGGCCCATTGCTGCCCCACCTGTGGGGAGAAGGAGGTGTGTTTTAATTTTTGTGTGTGCATGTGGTTTAATTTCCCAGAGAATTACCCTCAGATATAAGGCATCTGGATAAATATTTGTAAAGAAATTAAACCTTTTTAGATTAGGAGAGAGAGAGAGAGAGAGAGAGAGAGAGAGAGAGAGAGAGAGAGCGCCAAACAGGGGCAAAGTCTTATTAGAGTCGATACACGTGATGCCCATTACTGAAAATGGGGTCTTTTGTGGGCTATGCAAATGACTTTTGTCCTAATAACATTTTCATGATGGTAATTTCAAACATTCTTGAAATAAATGCATTTCTTTGACTTTTACATTTTAAAGGAAGCCTAATTTTAGGAATATACTTGATGATTAATTACACTGCCCTTTCTGTACTCTGATAATAAACCCCACACACTTTTTATACCCATGAAAATAATTACAGCGCTCAATTTCTCAACTGAGCCTTTTTTTCTGAAGCTGGCGTACTTCAGCACCAGTGATATGCTACAAAGTTGCTGGTGCCAGCACGGGGCATTCCTTAGAATCTCCTCCAGGACTAATGCGTACTATGTACTTTAGAAGATAGAATGCATCCTTCCTCAGATGCTGGCTGTGTGACACCAGGGTGCTACTGTGGCTGTGGATAGAGATGGGTTGATTTCCAAGTCCTCCGTAGCTGTATATTCCCCACACCCACCATTTTCTCTGTTTTTTGTTTGTTTGTTTTTACCAAGGAAAGGCACAGGAGTCTCTTGGAGCATGTTGTAACACCAGGACCCACTGGAGCCTATTCATCCCTTTCACTTATTTCAAATATCTGGTACCAGGTCTAGAGATGTGCATGTGAATGTGTGTGTGTGTGTGTGTGTGTGTGTATACATGTGTACACATGTGGTATATGCTTGTAGTATGTTCTCTGTGTGCACATATGTGTACACAAATGTCATGCATGTATATGTGAATATGTGTATACACACACACACAGTGTGTGCATGTGGACATGTATGGGATATATTCATGTGGTATGTGTGTATATATGGTATTTATGCACGTGTATACTTGTATGGTATATGTATGTGGTATGTTCTCTCTGTGTGGTATGTATACATTTGTGTGGTATGTAAGCATATGTGATATGTGTATATGTGTGTGGAACCATGAAAGGATGGCTTGGTTTCTAGTAGAGCACTGGCTTAGAGATAGCCAGATATCCAACAGGTATCCATGCCTTCAAGGGACTGCACATATCTCTGCCATGCTCCCAGATTCCAGACTCCTGACATGAGGCCAAAGACCTCCATTGACCCATGCCTTTCAGACAAGTAGGGCAATACAGCCCCTCCCAAAGAGAGGTTTGTGCCCCTCCACAGGCAGAGGGCGTGACTACAGGCCTCAGGCCCTCGAGATATTTCCATAATGAGATACCTAAAGGCCAGAGGGTGTAGCCTATTAAGCATTTTTTCCAGACCCTCCTCCCTCCTCCTGCCCTATTTAAGTCAGTTCTGCCTTGCGTTTTGGGGGTGGGGGTGGGGCTGCGGGTGGGGCTGCATCAAGATCCATCTACCATCCACCATGACAATAAAGCTTTATAAAACCATAGACTTCCTCATGTCTTTGGGGCCTGCCATAGAGAACCATGGAGGGTCCCTCTGAGTATTGAGCCGCTGTCTAATCTGCCAACACAGAGAGCTTTTCTGTGTTCTTGCCATGGAGGCTGCCTCTTCAAGCAGGCTAGCTGAACAGCCAGTGATCCAGCCAAGTGAGTACGGTAACAAAGGGTCTCTTTCCTGCAGGGCGCTGTCGGGCACCCTTTCTTTCTTCCCCTTGCATCTCCGTTCTTCTGTAGTCCCCAGTGGCCTCTGGGAGCCTGAAGACAAGAGCATCGACCTCCGGGTCCACTCAAGAGCCCTACCCCTCCCTCCCCCATGGGACTTCAGACTGAATTTTCCCCACACCTGGGCGGGGCCGGCAGCATCTGCCCAGCACCACATGGGAGAGGCTCAGTCAAATTCCCGAGCTTCTGCCACTTGGTTCCAGCCGACTGAGCCATGGCAGACATTCGGGAACCACAACTCCGCCCAACAGAACTCGTACCTGCCCACGAGTGAGCTAACAACCCCACATGTGTGTATGTGTTTAATGATAAAGACACTTGAGCCCAGACTGACTTAGGGTTTGAACAAATTATTTATTAATCCAATATCACTGGCTACAAGTTCTGGGTCATGTTGGCAGATCCCCAGACCTGTAGAACTAGTTAAGCAGGCATGGATTCTAACTTCGGATCTATAGGACAAAGCTGTCTCTCTCTACTGTGCCACCCCTAAACATTACCATTCTATTCTTTGCTCTTATGAGTGACATTTTTTAGAAACCTCATATAAGTGGAATTATGTTCTGGAAACCACACAAATGTCCATCGACCGAGTAATGCATAATGAATATATGGTAAAAAGATGCAATGAAATATTACCCAGCCTTTAAATTCCATTTTGAATGTCACAGACAAACCAGGAGGACATCATGCTAAGTAAAACAAGCTGGTAACAGGAGGAACAAATACTGCATAATTCTATGGATATGAGGTGTTTAAAATGGTTAAACAGGTTAAAAATTTAAAATATTATAGATTAGGGATATACCTCAGTTATAGGATATATGCTTACTTAGTGTGTACATGGCCCTGATTCTAGTCCAAGCACCAAACCAAAAATGGCATTTTAAATAAACTTTCTCAGTGGTACCATTTCTATCTATCTATCTATCTATCTATCTATCTATCTATCTATAAATTGTATGTAACATATATTACATAATATATATGATATATATCTATATATCTATATGGAGAAATGGTATGTATATATTCCACTTGAAGAACTGTCCCAAAGTGTACATAGATCATGTAATACTTTCATAGGACCAGGAAGTAAAACATTACCAGTATTCAGAAGTCTCCATCATGTCCCTTCCCAGTCTTTGCTACATCTCTGAAAAAGTGACTGAAGTGGAAACTTAAGGGTTCTTTGGAAAGTCATGTGTTTTGTTGGGGCAAATACGTGGAGGGGTGTTTTCCTGAAGTAGACACAGGTAAAAACTAAGGCAGACTCATGAAGGAATATTTCACTGAAGCAGACACAGGAGAGAGGATGTTCTGCTCAAGCAAACACCTGAAAGGACACATGATGAAGGATTGTTTGTTAACTATAGGCATGTATTGGTCCGCCTTACCTTGTGTAATTGAGGTGTATTTGCTGGGACTCCATAGAGAGAAATGCATCAGAAATCTTCTGGTGGTGTGCCATAGTTTCTTGCCTCATCCGCAGACAGCAGAGTGATGTCAGCTGAGACAGACACTTGTGCTGAGGCAAGACTCATGGAGGACACGTGAGGTTTGGAGGGTATAAATAGGACTGGACGAACAAAGACAGAGGCTGAGCTTGACTTGCTTATAGAGCTAGCTGCCAGATGTGCACCACAAAGGCCTTGAGGGTTTTGAAGCATGGGACTGGCATGGTAGTGACCTGCCAGTGGGAACTTAGCAAGCTGGGAGAAGAGATTTTGGAGCTCTGAGTCAGAGAGTCTCCAAGAGATAAGAACAGGCTGGCCAGCCCACCCGGACAGAGAGTAGTTGCATGTAGCTCGGGAAATACTTGCCGTTCTTTTTTAACATTCCCCACAACAGCTAGCTGTGTAACGTTTGTCTCGAATCTTCACTGATCTTCCATTCCCTGAGAGAGGCACAGCTGAGAACTTCTCCTGGCATCCCCCCTGGTCCCTCCTGCTGACTCGTGCTGAGGCTGAGGCCTGGCATTGTTGCTAATTTGTGTTTGCTATTCTGACTCTATAGAACTAGACTGCTGGTGTATCCATGAAGTGTGTTTGAGTGGATTGAGCTGCCACTGCTAGCCTGCAAACTGAACTATTGATTTCTAGACAGCACAGACAGGAGTTGCTCCAAAGAACCTTTCTAACTAGGTCCACTTCCCCCATTTCTTTTCTTTTCCACTACCTCTGGTGGGTAGTTGTCTACAAGGGAGGATAAAGTGTTTAAGAACCATCATTAAAAATAGGCGTTTGAAAAAAAAAAAAATTAGCCGGGCGGTGGTGGCGCACGCCTTTAATCCCAGCACTTGGGAGGCAGAGGCAGCCGGATTTCTGGATTTCTGAGTTCGAGGCCAGCTTGGTCTACTGAGTGAGTTCCAGGACAGCCAGGGCTACACAGAGAAACCCTGTCTCGAAAAACAAACAAACAAAAAAACCAAAAAAACAAAAAAACAAAAAAAAATTAAAGTTACAGGTGACTACTAACTTGTGTTAGACACCGTAATGAATGTTCGCTTGCTTAGAATTTTGTGTGAATTCAGCCTCATAACAAGTCCTCCTACCGACTGGCCTCTAGGTTTTGGGTTTGATTTTGCTCTGTACCCTACCTCCCAACCCCAGCTTTTCAGTTTTGTGTATTCCAGACTGGCCTCAAACTCACTATGTAGCCAAGGGTGACTTGAGCTTCTGATTTTCCTGTTTTCACTTCGAAAGTGCTTGGATCACAGGTGTGTGCCACCACGCCTGGCTTGTACAGTGCTGGGGCAGAGCTCGGGACCTTGTGTATGCTAGGCCAATACTCTGCCACTGCAGCTATGTCTACACTCCTCAGGTTATCTTCATGGTTAGAATCAGGACACACTTTGTCATTCTCCTTGCTTATGTATTTTATTAACTTTGATGTTTTCATACTACCATGAACTAACACAAGTAAAAGAACAAATGCAATTTGCATATGTTTTATCTTCTTATACATCAGACAAGATTTAGTATCAGCTATGGATAACTTAGACAGTTTAGCCCAACTTCTTTTGGGTCTATGAGGCCTTCGCCTTTAATGTACTCGGCGGTTGAGGGAGAGTTTGGATTGGGAAGAAAATCCTTGTCACTGTCTTTGTCTTTGTTTCATGTCTTGGGCAACCTAATTTCTCTTTGCAAGACTATTTTAAAAATCCCATGTTCATTTTGTGAGGGCTCCTTTAGCTTAGCTAATATCAGCCATCAGTTCCAACTGGGTGTATCTTACTGACATATGCACTGTAAATCATGTGGGATAACGGATGCCATTACCATATTTTAACATCCAAGAACTCTTTCCACTCCTCTGTCAGCACAAACACCTTGCAGCCCTCTGGCACACAAAGTGACAGTCCTCACATTCATTTGCATGTTAAACACTAGTGTGAGAGGAGAAAAATCAGGTTTAAAAAAATCGATTGGGATCTACAGCCTGAAATATATATTCATATTTTAGATAGAACCACAATAAAAAGCTACAGAGAATGGTAGTTCTCTAAGTGGCCCTATCTGTATCAAACACTCTGCAGACTGCCACGTTGGCTGAGTGAAATATTGTGACTGTGAAGAGATGGGAGGGTATAGGATAAGAGGCACAGCTATCCTGGGTTGGTTTTTGGTTGTCAACCTTTAACTATCCGAATATCTACTCAACTTTAGATCAAACTTTTAAAACATATTGCTAAATTGGGACTATCACTGAGGCCCCACAAACTCCAAAGTTAAGACTGCTAAACATGCTGGGTGGTGGTGGTGCACGCCTTTAATCCCAGCACTTGGGAGGCAGAGGCAGGTGGATTTCTGAGTTGAAGGCCAGCCTGGTCTACCAAGTGAGTTCCAGGACAGCCAGGGCTACACAGCGAAACCCTGTCTCGAAAAACAAAGCAAAACAAAAGACTGCTAAATATGAGGTGTAAATATTATAGGTTTCACTGTGATATGGTAGCCACCTCTGATAATACCACTTGTGGTTCTCTCGGAAGCAAGTTAATATTTTAGGAATTAAGTCTCACTTTATATGTTAGTGTTAGAGATGTTTTTCTGTGGGTATAAAAGACTTTCTCATGGTAGGATATATAATTCAGGTCACCTTAGATCTATTTGCAGTCTTGGATTGTGGCCACTCTTATTCAGCCCAGAATAAAGTACGCTCTTAAAGGAGTATCAGTGCATACACGTCAACACTGGTGAATCTTAGGTTTTGACTAAAGATATAATCAGAGCATATTAAAGGTTGTGCTCTTCCTCATATTGCTTGGGATCCGTTCCCTCACCTCCTGTGTCACACACATCTCTCTTGAAGCACTGCTGGTACAACGAACATGACAGAGTCCTCCTAACGAACATGACAGAGTCCTCCAAAGGAACATGACAGAGTCCTCCAAACATTTGCTTTATATGTTTTGGGGACTGATCAGATGAACAGGTGACTATACACACAGAAATTTTCTTCACTACTTCTACTACTAATTACTGTATAGTATTTTTCGCTTGTTTGTTTTTGGGAGATGGTTTTCTTGTGTAAAAGCTCTGGCTGTCCTGGAACGTGCTTGGTAGATTAGCCTGGCCTTGAACTCATAGAGATTCTCGTGCCTCGGCCTCCCAAGTTCTAGGTCTAAAGGCATGTACCACCACCACGCTATGCTTAATTACTCTATTACACTATGCTTAATTACTCTTAATTACATTCGTACAAATTTTCTTGGTTGCATTGCTTCTGACTTATATGTCACAGAATCAAGCTAAGAAAATGGCTATTTTCTAGGCCTTGAAAATATATAGGAAAACGTTTAATTTTCCAATAATGCAACAAGAACTTGTTAATAATTTTTATTTTATAATAGTATTCACTAAATACCAACAGTATATGTTCTGAATTCAGAACCAAAGAATTCTAAATGAATAAGGTACATGTGAATATTGGTATTGATCACCTTGGATACCTCTGAGTGTGTCTACCTGGATATTTCCAGAGAAGGTTAAATAAAGAAAGAAGACCCAATCTCAAAGCTGATAGCACCTTCCAATGGGTAGCCCAGATATAACAAGGTCCAGGAGGAAGCATCGAGCTCTTACCTGTCTTTGCTTCCTTTTCTGAGTTGGGGTGTCTATCACAGGTTGCTGCTGCTGCTGCTGTCCTTCAGTGATAATGGCTTCAGCTTCTTTTTTAGCCCAGACTCAATATCAGTGGCTCCCCAGGCATCGCCCTAGCTTGCAATACCAGATTGGGACTGTTGAGGTCAAAGCATCATGAACTGAGGAGCTGCTGGGATTTCTGCCTCTCCAACATGCACCCAAGAGCTGTTGTTGAACTGCCAGTTTGTATGCCAATCTAATAGATCTGTTCTATCTATAACGCATGGATGAGGGCATGTGTGCATGCATTAGTTCACGCGCACGCGCGCGCATGCATACACACACACACACACACACACACACACACACACACACACACACCATTGGTTCTTGTCTTCTACAGATCTCCCCCTGCCTAGTGAAACTAAGTTCCCACCTTTGAGAAGCTGTAGTGTCATATGGGGATCATTATTTTATAAGCACAAGGCAGGACTCACTCTCCTAGAGCCCAGCCTAGTGGAATCACTCTTAATTTCCTGTTATCCCCTTTCTTCTGCCACCAGCACTTCCTTTTTCCCTAAGCACCCTTCTCTAGCAGGGCACTCTGCAGGAAATGATGGCATTAAAATTGCCTAATGCACCACACTTAGAAACAGAGGCTTACTGGGTCTCAGACATCAGGATGCAATGCAGTCACCTGGAAGGTTTTAACAACAGATTGCTGGATTTTACTCCTTCATTTTCTAATTTGGTTTTCTGTACCACCCAAAAGATTATTGCAGAAACATCTGTCAGGCCTCCCTAGGACTGGCATTGGTAGTGGTATAGCAAGTTGGTTGAGGTTTGGCTAGAGTAGTCATATATGGACTGATAATGCAAAGCATTTGTAAGAAAACGCTCCTTAGAAACACTGGCAATCTATTTAACTCTTGTTAACTCTTTTGTAGAGCATTATCCTATGTCCCGAGAGATGTTGGAGAGTTTTTTTTTTAACTCATTCTCAGCCTGACCATTGCTTGCTATTTGCCGAGTTTTTCCTCAACTTTCAATAATTTATGAATACTAAGCACACTCCCCCCACCCCCTGTCTCTGGATATAACTCCAAATGCCCCAAACATGTGTAAAATAACTTCTAGTTAGTTGCTACATACTATGCTATGATGCTGAATTCAAAAGTAATTGGTTAATTTGCCTGGTAGAAGAAATTTTATGACAGGATGGTATCCAGGTTGTCATGGCTACTGCTCACTGTTCTTGTCTTGCTTGGAAGAGGCACCACTAGGGGGACAGAAACGAAACAAAATGCACATTTTGTGTAGAAAGAAGCAAACAACCGTAACGTGGCAGACGAGGATGATGTGAAAGCAGCTGACCAGTTGTAATTCTTAAAAGATCACCACTGTCCTCCTTAGAATTAGATACGATCACTGTGGTAAGACACCGTAACCAACAGTGAGTTGAGAAGAAAAGGGTTTATTTAGCTCCCACTTCCACAGTGTAGTCCAACAATAAAGAAAGTCAGGGCAGGAATCCGAAGGCAGAGGACATGGGGAATGACTCATACTGGTTTGTTTTCCATACCTGGCCCGACCCATTTTCTTATAGTACTCAGGACCACCACCCATAAGGGACTGATTCATCTCACATAAATAACCAATTAAGAAAATGCCCTGCCGGGCGGTGGTGGCACACACCTTTAATCCCAGCACTTGGGAGGCAGAGGCAGTCGGATTTCTGAGTTCGAGGCCAGCCTGGTCTACAGAGTGAGTTCCAGGACAGCCAGGGCTACACAGAGAAACCCTGTCTTAAAAAACCAAAAAAGAAAAAAAAAGAAAATGCCCTACAGATTGGTCTCGAGCCAGATCTTATAGAGACATTTTCTCACTTGAGGTGACCTTCTCTCAAAAGACTCTGGTCTATGTCAAACTGACATAAAACTATTCAGCACAACTGACCCCTTCTCATTCCAACTCACAAGCATATCACTGTTAAGCCACAGTGTTTCCTTTCTTGTTCACCCCCAAGATCACACATTAATATCAGCATTGTTATGAACATTCCCTCAGCCTTTAAAAATTCAAACACTTAGAGATTTAGTCTCTTTAAAATAGTCTTTTAAAATCAAAGTCTCTTGAAATCAAATGTCTCTCAACTGTGGGTCCTTATAAAATCAAAAATAAATTAAAAATAAATTAAGTACTTCGAGAGGGAAGAAAGAGAGTAAGTCACAGTCAAAGCAATGCAAAACAAAACTCCAACTGTAAATAACTCAGTATCTAATATCTAGATTCAGTCATTAGCGTCTGGGCTCTCTGAAGGCCCTTGGTCACTTCTGTGACTGCAGCACACAGAGCTTCTTTTCTAGGTACTGGCTGGCTACATTTCACCTCTGCTGCTGTTCTTAGTGGTTCTTTCATGCTATTGACATTTCCAAAATACTGTAGTGTCTTGCTGGAACGTTCACCAATAGACTCTCCTGGGCTCTCTTAAGGGACTCTTAACACAGTGCCAAGCCTCAGCTACTCTTCACGATCCCTTTATACCTTCAAAACCAGTACCACTTGTGTGACTCTTATACAGCCAAGTTTAGTTGCTAATGCAAGATATAACCTTGGCTACCTCTAGAGCACAGATTTTGTGTGCTGACCTTAAAGAAACACTTCCCATAAGACTTCACTTCAATGATGCCAGATTCTTCTTAGTCACAGTGAATTCCTTGGCTCCAATTTACCAGCATCCACTGTCCCAGCAAACCAAAGATTTTACTTAAGTGGTTATGGTGTCTTGTTTATCACAACTGAGTCATCAGCTCCACCTCACCAGAACCACATATTTTTAACACAAAATAGAAAATGGTCCTGATCGAGTCATTAAAGGACTTTCAACCTTCCCTCTGAAACTTCACAAGTTAGGTTGCCATCATCTGCATTGCTCTCAACATTCATACCTTTCAAGCTTTCACAGAACAGTTCACCAAGATTTGAACATTGAGTGATTTTTTTTTCCAACCCAAAAATCCAAAATCATTTTGGATCTACAATTCTTCCTCCAAACAACATGGCCAGGTCTTTTACAGAAATACTCCACTCCTGGTGTCAATTCTTGTTCTAGTTAGTGCTGTGATGAAACATCATGACTAAAGCAACATGGCAAAGAGAGGGCTTATTTGCCTTATACTTCCACATCATAGTTCATCACTTAAGAAAGTCAGGGCAAGAAGTCAACTTGAAGGCAACAAGGTAGGAACATGAAGGTAGGAGTTGAAGAGGCCATGGAGGCATTCGACTTAATTGCTTGCTTTCCATGGCTTTTCAGCCTGTTCACTTATAGAATGTAAGTGCATGAACCCAAGGGTGAGCATACCCACAAAGAACTAGGCCCTCCCCCATCAGTCACTAAGAATATGTTCTACAGACCTGTCTATAGCCTGATCTCATGGAGGAATTTTCTCAGTCGAGAGTACCTTCTCTCAGATGACTATAGGGTGTGCCAAGTTAACACAGGACTACTCAGGATACCCACTGAAGAAAAACCTCATGTTCTACAATAGAGAAAACACCTGAGGGCAAAACAGTGAAGTGACAATTTCTGTTTTCTTAGAGACTCAGTTGTGTCATATGATGCTTTTCTGGAAGCCATCTTACGAGAGGATGCTTTTGCTGAGAATAGATATGTGGTGTTTTTCTGGAAACAGCTTGGAAAAAGAGCATGTGATGTTTGCTAGAGTGGACACTTGAGAGAACATGTGATGTTTGAAAAGGGTATAAGTATAATCCAACAGACAGTAGACATTGCTAGGTGGTATCGGTATGTCTTGCCATTTGCTGGTCAGTTTGTCATGACTTTATAGAGAGAAATCCACCAAAGAGCTTCTTGTAGTGTACAGGCAGCTTCTTGCTGCTTCTGCAGACCTGGGCTGATTGGCAGAGGCTTGTAGTTTCTTCTGGATAGAACTGCAGTTGCTGACTTGTGAATGCTGTTTGTGAGTAGATTGAGCTGCTGCTGCTGCTGATTTGTGTGAGCTGAGCTGCTGATGTCCTGACAAGGCAGATTGTATTTGCTCCAAAGAACTATTCCTAAACAGGTTCACATTCTCCTTTGCTTTATTGACCCTTCCTTTCCACTACCTCTGGTGGATGGTGGGCTAGAATGGAGGTTCAAGCATTTAAAAACTCTTATTAAAAGTAGATTTTGAAAAATCTAAGCCTAAAGGACCTTAAATTTTTATTGATATACAATAGTTAAGCAAAACAACCTTAAATATCTACCAATATACAATAATTAAACAAACAACCCACCACGCTAGATGATAACAGCCATAATACATCAAATGACCAAAACTATACACTCCAACCTAAGGGATTGTCATCACACTCTTCTTATATAATTCCATTCTGCTGAATTGGTGCGAAGAATTCCTGTTTAGGGAACTAGGGGAAAATGGTTATTATTATTATTATTTTTAAAAAAGCTAGCTGTAACATGTTTTGCCCAGTTTCTGCATTATTTAGTCTCACTGTTGTCTGTCCAGTCTATGTGTTGTCTGTCTGTCAAGTTTCTGTGTGATTGACCATTTGGGCTAGCTCTTTAGAAGTTGGTTGGCATGCATATTTTGGAGAAATCACTAACTGAGACAGTCTTTGAGAGTAAATCACCTGGGCTGTTTGTTTGCTTTGGGAAGACATTCATGTCTCAGTGATAAGAGGTTTTCCCTCATCAGATCTAATTTTTTATGAGTTTTGTTGGTAACTATATTTTTTCACTCCCTGTAGATAGTAAGCATAACCACATCTCCATCTTGAAACTATTGCAAGTTTCCATTCTAATGTCAACACATCCTTATAGTATGTTGTTTGGCTTAGTTCCTCAGTTTTTTCAATAACCCAGTGTCTCTCAGCTGCTGTTGTTCCCTTTTAACCAACATTAAGCAAATTTAGTTAACAAAGCATTATTTAGTTTTTCCCAAGGGGTTTCTAGTTAATATAGAACTAATCAGGAATCCACATGTTCTACAACAGAAAAGGTGCCCTGAGGGCAAACTTTCACTTTTAAAAATATCTACTTTGTAAAATTACAAATTTATGTGGCTTGAGAAAATGCCACAGAAGGGGGTCCTTGCTTTAGAACCATCAACTTCTCTATACTTTTGTGTGAAGGTATTTGCTATATGTATTAGTAATTTTTTTTTTCATTGCTGTGACAAAATGGCTGAAAGAAATGGAGTTAAAGCAGGAAGTTTGCTTTGTTACATCCTTTCAGAGCTGTCAGTCCATGGCCATCTGTCTCTGATGCTGAGGGAGGGTTGAACTATCAAGGTGGAAATACAGGATGGAACAAAACTGTCTACTTTATGATGGCCAAAATTGAGAATGGCAGGAGGAACAGAGACTGGGGATAAGGTACAGGCATGTCTCTTGTGGCCTACTTTCACCAGCTAGGCCCTATTATTCTGAGTCAAATAGATTAATCTGCTGACAGAACTATCCTTCTCATGACCTGGTCATTTCTCAATAGTACCACTAGCTGGGTACAAGGCCTCCACCCTAAGTCTTTTGTTGGAATATTTTATTAGAAAATAATGTAAGGTTTGGTTCAGACCCATATGTCTTCTAGAAAGTGGATGGAGATGCTAGATCGGGTGTCTGGGTTCCAGGGACTGAAAGTTATAAGAGAAACTTGCTAAAGAAGTTCGTAAATACGTGTGCACTGTTTTCCCTGTTTTTAGAGATAAGGTATTGTAAAGCTCAGACTGACTTTAAACTCACTGTGTAGCTGAGGATGATCTTGACATTAAAAACATGTACTTACTGTTCTGATTTCGTGAGTGTCTCAGTATGTATGACACTGTGCAGGCCACCTGGTGTATTTGGATGTCACAGGACAACTTTTTGTTCTTGGATTCCACTTTGCTGAGCAGGGCCTCTCTCATGGCTTCTGCTGTGCTGTGTATTCCAGGCTAGCTGTCCCGTGAGCAATTACCTGATTCTTCGGTCTCTGCCTCTTGTTTGGTTATCAGAGTACCAGGATTACAGAGGTATGACACCACATCTGGCTTTTTCTGTATCTTCTGAACATGGAATTCAAGTGCTTTTTGGCAAACACGTTTACTCAACAAGTCATTATAGGAGCTTGGACTTTGAGCTTCTCTGATTTTCCTACCTTCAGGTCCTAAGTTCTAGGATTACAAATTGTACCCTCATGCCTGGATGCCTGGCAAACACTCTACCAAGTTAGCTACATTTCCTACTCCAAATATTACAATTTTCAATGGTTGCAATTTAACTGAATTTTTAAGAAGTATGTTTAGGCATATGTTATTGTATTCCATGTAAAGTTTATCCTTGTATTATTCAAATACCGATTCCTGTGTCCTCATTGACTGCAATCCTTATTCTGAGAATCTCCTGTCTCAATGTTGTGCTACTCAATTATTCCCTTCTTGGTCAATAAAGAAGTTTAGTAGCCAATGACTGATCAGGAGAGAATACAGCTTGACTTCCTCCTAGCCAATGGAGTGAGAGTGGGGAGAGGGAGGGAGGTAGGGATTAGCCTTGAGGGAAGAGTCCAGGAGACCCCATGAGAAAACATCTGGAGCCCAGAGAGTCAAATAACTACTGAAATGCAAGTATCACAGGGATTTTGGTTGGGAGGTAGCCAGACTAGTTTAGAGGATTAAAGTAGAGTAATACTGCTCTGTGGTTGTGCCCTTAAAGGTTATTAAATAAATATAATAGTTCAATCTCAATTATTTGGGAACTAGCTGGGTTAAGAGAAAAACTGCAATACTCTTTTACAATGACACTAACACGTAGGTAGGACAAAGAATCTCTTTAGGGACAGTAAATAAATGTAATTTGATTGTTTTGGATTACTGATTAGTTTGCTTAGTGGTTTCTCCATCTTCATTCTTTGAATTCAGCTTGTTTATGACAATCTGCTTAATCTTTCTTAACCATCAGCTTCAAAAACTACTTTAAAAAAAGATCTTGGAGATTGAACCTATGGGCTCATAAAAGTTGTTAAGTAGTTTACCCCTAAATCACATCCCAAGTGACATTTTACTTAAATTTTTCTTATTTATTTATTTATTTATTTATTTATTTATTTATTTATTTATTTATTGTGTGTGTGTGTGTGTGTGTGTCTGTGTGTGTGTGTACACACGCATATATACCACAGCATGTCAATGGGAGTTAGAGGAGAATTTACAGGTGTCAGTTGTCTTCTTTCACCACATAAGTACTGGTGATCAAATTTAGATTGTCAGACTTGGGAGCAAGTACTTTACCCATGGAGCCATCTCCTGGCCACCTATTCAGCCTTTATTTGTGTGCACATATACGTGTGTTCATGTGGGTGTGTGCACATGTGCATGTGTGTGGAGAGCATTCGATGTTGAGTGCATTTCTTGCTCATTCTCCACATTATTTATTCATCATCATCATCAGTTTTGTTTTTTGTTTGTCTTGAGACAAAGTTTCTCTGTGTAGCCTCCGCTATTCTGCTCTGTAAGTCATTCTGGCCTCAGTATCAGAGATTCACCTGCCTCTGCCTCTCTGGGATTAAAGGGACACCACCACACCAAACTTTCTGCACTTTATTTCTTGAGAGTTTCTCATTGAACCCAGAGCTCATTGATTTGGCTAGACTAGACAATGAGCTCTAAAGATGTGCCTGCCTCTGCTCCTCTCTACGGCAGAGCTGGAATTATAAATATATACTGCTGTGCCCAGCTTTTTACATAGATACTGGGGATGCGAACTCTGCTTCATACTTGCGCAGCAGGCCCTTTACTGACCAAAGCAGTTCCTCAGTCCCCACTTTTATTTTGAGATTGGCTTGATCATTAAGTGGGTCAGGCTGGCCTTGAACTCACTCTGTAGTCCACGATAGCCTTCAGCTGGATCTCCTCTTGTGTCAACTTCCTAAGTATCTGGCACTGCAGGCTTAATTTCACCAGCCTATTTACCTTTGGAATAAAGTACAGACTAAAACCTGATGTTCAAGAAACGACATCTTTTGTCAACTCGCTTTCTTCCTTTGTTTTCTGTCACGCCTGCTATAGGAATTTGTATTATATTTGATTTCAAGAAACCAGGTTAACTGATATCTCTAGACCCTCCCCACACCCTGGGCTCCTCGTTTATTTAGGTCTTTGACATTTACAAATTCACTCCATGTCCTCACTGTTTATATTTGTTTTCCCTGGATCTCTTCAGACCATTGTCACCCGTCTCTGTGGTATTCGTTGTCCTTCACATTCATTTTGTATGCGCTTGAGAGTGCTTTGTTGTTTTATTACCTATTCTTTATGTGTGCTGGTTTTGTCTCAATAAATGTTTGGAGGTGGTGAAATATTTAGTGGCATAGACTGCTTCAGAGTCTGGAAAAATAAAAGAGCATGATCATCCAAGATATACTGCTCAAGAAATCATTTGTGTCCTTGAATAATCCTGCGGCACTGTAATGAAATGTCAATACAGTTTGGTAAGCCAGTTGCCTGGGTGCATCCTAAGACGTATGAGGCCGTGGGCTCAAACAGCTGGGAATGCTATTCCATGCTAAGATTATATTTGTAGAGTGAGTCTGTGACAAGAAAGACAAGATATTTATCTTTGTGTGGAAGCATCTAGATAAGTTCTTTTGCCCGCTTACATCTTCAGAAAAAAACATCAGGGCTGAGAAATAGTTTCTATTTACCAGGTTGTTGGTTGGTTTGTGTTTCCCTACTTTTTGTAGTTCTTAATATCATGTTGTCCATCATATTGGAACATTTTAAAGGCAGCTTGTCATCTATTATTTATATTTAATAAGAACTGCTGCTCAGTATGTAAGAGTTTCACATCTAGGGTCTTGTCGTCCAAACCTTGTAAGATTCCAGTGTGATGACCTCTTCGTCCCTTCTGTGTTCACACTAGTGCTGACCCAGTGTGCTTGGGGTCATCACCTGTATTTCCAAGGTGCTGCCGTTTGTTTCTATTCCCTGAGCGTGAGATACTCCCATGCTCTTTGTGGAAATCTAATTACAATGTTGACTTTTTCTTTTCGTGGGTCCTAGCTCTAATATCTTCAGTTGGCATTGCTTATTACCTCCATGAGTGAGAACAGCCAAGGCTTTTTTTTTTCAGTCTGACTAGCTCCCGATAATGAGGTGAAGCATTGTCTATTTGTATTTCTGGATGAGTTTCAAAAATAAAGCCCGGTACTTTTTACAGGAAAGACTAAGACATCATACAATTTTTGAACACAGATCATCCACTGTCCGTTATCTTTGGTCTTCATTTTCTCAAAAATTTTTCTGCATCTCTTGCTTGGTTCCTCCAATTAAGTCACCTAGGTGATTAAGAGTTCTGCCAGGAATTTGTCTGACTGGGGCTTTAAAAATGGTGTAATGTCACTTATGATAGCAAAGTCAAAAGGATACTGACATGGGCAGGCTTCCTTTCTCTTGTTTTCTGAGAACCCAGCCTCAAGGCAGGGGCTGTGCCTCCTGCACAAATTCACTTCTGGCCCCAAGAGAACAGCGTAAAGCACAATCAGACAGAATGCAACGACAGCATCTACATTGTTTGTTTATATCATTTTGTGTTAAATGGTTTCTTTTTTTCTCTCTCATCTTTAGCCTAAGGGTCCATCCCCATCCTGGAGTTAAGTGGCAGATAATGCATTCCCTCATGTTGTCCATCTGTTTTCCATGTATGCTTTGGGTACATTTTTCATAATAATTTAGTTTTCTCGATTTCGATCTTATTTTAACACATCAGAAAAGTTGTAAATGACTAGCCCAAGACTTTCCAAACCTTAAATTCACCTGCCATTTATAGATTTTTTCCCCCTTTGTTTAAATGTTTGTAGCTTGCTGTCTTTGAAGACCTTTGCAGTTATTAAGGACAACTGCAGTAGACTGTGGCACTGTGTTTCCAGCTGCCTAGCATTCAGTTTTGACCATTAATTAAAAAAAATATTTAAATCTCCCATTTCTTTCCTTAATTGTAAGCTTTCTCAATTTATTTAGGAAAGTTTTCCTAATATTCTATGTTTATTTCTAAAATATGAAACCACGGCTGAGTGAGACAGCTCAGCAGGTAAAGAAAAGCATTTGCCTCAAAGGCTGATTACTGCAGTCTGATGCTGTGGACTCACATGAGGGAGGGAGAGCCAACCCTGTACATTGTTCTCTGGTGTTCACATGTCCATTGTAGCATGTGAATGTCCATTGTCTGTGCAAACAAAATAAATAGGTGCACACAATAAAAAATGAAATATGAAGACACACTAAACACATGGACTTAGGTCACAAACATTCTGATCACTAGATGAGTCTCATCAATTATTTCTACCAGAACGGATACAACCTTCTGCTGTTTGACTGTTTCTCAGGTGAAGGTGTATATGATCTGTTCTTAAAGAGAAGGTCACATGTGCTGATGACATCATAGAAAATGTTAATGTAACCAAAAGCCTTGAGGGTAACTGTGAAGTCCAAACTGTGCCAGGTACTGTGGATGTGTAATAAAAACAAGGTTTACACCAAGTCTGAGTTCTAGTTGGAGGAGAAGGAACTTAATACAGATGTTTAAATGAAAATCCAGATAAACATACACGGAGAGAAGTTAGTAGTATTACTCAGCAAGAAGTCGGTGTGAGGTCTCTGGGTGGGAATGGTCAGAGCTGCCACCACGAAAGAGCAGACACATGGCGATATTGCCCAATAGGGATAGTGCAGTGACAAGACAGCAAAGGACAAGGGAGAAGGCCCGACAGGGAGGAATACTGGTGAGAGTGCAGCCTGCAGCTGAGGAGGCAGAAGATGCCTCAGATCCTTGCAGGACCGACATCACTTAGAAATAGGACTCCATGTTGAAAACATTTGTTTCCAGGCAAAACCATTGAATGTGTTGATCATAAGACTAAGGAATCTAGAATTATCCTCAAAATAGGCTGGGAGTATTGGATATATTATAATTCTAATCCTACTTCATTTTACTATAATGTTAGCAACAGAAATACCTATTGCTTGGGCCTAGTGTGAGTAATAGATGAATGCTTTGGAACAATGTTAGTTACACAAGCACTTAGCTGCCATTAGTGAGACAAATGATGTTCTAAATGATTATTACTGGCATTAACAAGTACATAAGGAAATTATAAGAATAAAGATGGCAGCCAATTCTGTCTCCTCAGGAGTATGGAGGAGGTTGCTTGAGTGACATTTCTATGCTTACCTTTAAAATGACAAATATGCCTCCACAAGCCATTTATTTATTTATCACTGTTTTCGTTGAAAAATGATTCTTCTTTTATCTAATATATCCCTACCGTTGTTTCCTTCCCTGTACTCCTTTTAGCCCCTGCCACCTCTCCTCCCTACTAGATCCACTCTCCCTCCATCTTCCTTCAGAAAAGAGCAGGCCTCCAAGAGGCAACAACCAAACATGGCAAAACAGAATATGTGTAGGAATCATTTCATTGATTTTTTTGTTTGTTTGTTTTTGACCCATCCTGTTTGGTTCTACCTTAGATTTCTGGGCTATCCGATCTCTAGTTCCTGGACATCCAAGCAATGTTGGGCATGGGGTTCCTGTCATGGAGTGGGTCTCAAGTTGGATCAGACATTGGTTGGTCACTCATACAAATTCTGTGTCACCATTGCCCCAGCATAGCTTATAGACTGAACAGATTTTATGTCAAAAGTTTTGTGGATGGGTTGGTGTGCATGTTTCTCTTTCAGTAATCTGCATAGTACCTTTTCACACCAAAGAGACTAGATCATGGGGATGACAGCTCTGTATAGGCACCAGCTCAACCCCCCAAGTTAATGAGCTGTGGGGTTCCTTGGTAATGGGGCCACATTGTCAGTTTGCTGAGAGCAACTCTATGTATTAGCTTCAGGGTAGGTTGTTTGGGGGATCTCCACTGGATCCTCTTGGCCAACAACTCAACCAAATCCAACCCAGTTAGAACACTGGGAGCTTCCCCTGTTTACAGAAGATGGCAGTCTCAGGCTTCATATCTCCTACTACTAAGAGATTACTAGGAGTCTTTGCTAGGATCACTCTCATGAATTCTAGGAAGTTTCCACTGCACTAAGTCCCCAGATCAGCTTCCAAATGCCTCCCAGTTGGACTTATCTCTTCTAGCACTCTCTTCATCTGCCCCTAGCTCCCTCCTGTTTCTGTTCCTACCTGCCCCAGTTCACCCACAAAATCCTCCTCCCAGTTTTCTCCTCCCAGGGAGATCTGTGTGTCACCCCCTTGAGCCCTTCTTGTTACTTAGCCTCTCTGTTAGTGGATAACTAACATGATTATTCTTTCTCTAATATCAGCAGCTAATATCCACTTATAAGTGAGAAGGTATTATGTTGTCTTTCTGGATCTGGGTTACCTTATGATGATTCTCTCACTATCTTTTCTTTAGTTTGGATAAGGGTTTACCTTGCTGATTTTCTCAAAAAACCACCTCTGTTTCATTGATTCTTTGTTTCTGTTTTATTGACTTCAGTCCTCAGTTTGATTATTCCTTGCTATCTACCTACACCTTTTGGGTATGCTTACTTCTTTTTGTTCTAGAGTTTTCAGGTACAATGTTAATTAATATGAGATCTCTCCAAATTTGTTTTATGTTGGCACTTAGTACTATGAATTTTTCTCTTAGCACTGTTTTCATTTTATCCCATAAGTTTAGGTATGATGTGTATTTGCTTACTGAATTTTAATATGTCTTTAATTTAATATGTCTTTAATTTACTTATTTAATTCTGTCCTGGCTTATTTTTTATTCAGTAGAAACCTTTTAAATTTCCACAAGTTTGTAAGTTTTCTGTTGTTTTTGTTGGTGATATCCAGCCTTAGTTCATGGTGGTCTGACAGGATGCGGGGGGTTTTCAATTTTTTATATCAGTTGAGACTTGATTTATGACAGAGCTTGTGCTCAATTTGGAGAAAGTTCCATGAGGTTCTTAGAAGACAATGTATTCTTTTGTGTTTGGTGACCATCTCTGTAAATGTCTGTTAAGTCCATTTGGTTTGTAATATACGTTAGCTCCAGTATTTCTCTGTTTAGTTTTTGGTTGGATAATCTGTCCATTGGTAAGATTAGGGTATTGAAGTATCCCACTATCAGTGTGTGAGAGTCAAAATGTGATTTAAGCTATGGTAGTGTTTCTTTTGCAAAAAGTAGGTATCCTCATGTTTGGGGCATACATGTTAAGAATAGAAGTTTCATCTTGGTGGATTTGTCTTTTGGTGAGTATAAAGTGTCCTTCTCCATCTCTTTTGATTGGCTTTGGTTTGAAGTTTATTTATTTATTTTTTTAGATGTTAAAATGTTTACACCAGCTTATTTTTTAGGTCCATTTGCTTGGAATATCTTTTTATTAAATTTTACCCTGAGGTAGTATTTATCCTTGATGTTGAGGTATGTTTCTTGGGTGCTACAGAAGAAAGGATCCTGTTTTTATATCCGTTCTGTTACCTTGGGTCTTTTTATTGGGGAATTGAGTCCATTGATTTTGAGGGATATTAATGACCAATAATTGTTAATTTCTGTTATTTGATATTTTCCCTCTCTCTTTCTCTCTCTCTCTCTCCCTTCCTTCACCCCCCCTCTCTCTCTGTGTTTTCCTTCTTTTGGTTTTGCTGATGTAAAATTATTAATTTTGTGTGTTTTTATGGTTGTAGTTAACCTCCTTGGGTTTTTTCTTCTCATTTTTCTTCTGTAGGGCTGGTTTTGTAGATAGACATAGCTTAAATTTGACTTTATCATGAAATAGCTTCTCTTCTCTTCTCTCCTCTCTCTCTCTCTCTCTCTCTCTCTCTCTCTCTCTCTTAACCTATGGTGATTGAATGTTTGTTGCGTATAGTAGTCTGTGCTGACATTTGTGTTTTTTTTAGCATCTGCAAGTCATCTGTCCAGGCCCTTTTGGCTTTTAGAGTCTCCACTGAGAAGTCTAGTGTAATTCTAATATGTCTGCTTTATATGTTACTTGACCTTTCTTCTCTTGCAGCTTTTAATAATCTTTGTTCTGTATATTTAGGGTTTTGATTATTATGTCATAAGCAGATTTTCTTTTCTAATCCAATCTATTGGGTATTCTGTATGCTCCTTGTATCTTTATAGGAATCTACTTTTTCATATTTGGAAATTTTTCCTCTAAGATTTTGTTGAAAATATTTTTTTTGGGTGTATGAATTGGGATTCTTCTCCTTCTATTCCTATTATTCTTAAGTCTTTTCATACTGTCCCAGATTTCCTGAATCTTTTGTGTCAGGAATTTTTTATATTTAAGATTTTCTTTGACTGACATATCAATTTCTTTTATGCCTGAGAGTATCTCTTTTGCGTCTTGTTTTCTGTTACTGATGCTCTCCTTTGTAGTTCTTGTTCACATTCTTAAATTTTTCATTTTCAGAATTCTCTCTGTTTGTGTTTTATTTATTGCTTGTATTTTCATTTTCAGGTTTTAAACAGTTTTATTCATTTATACTGTTCATATTTTCTTAGCTTTTAAACAGGTTTTATTTCTTTCTTTTAATTGTTTGTATTTTCCCAAAAAATTTTAAAGAGATTAATTCATTCCTCTTTAAGGACCTCTATCATCTTCGTATAGGGAGCTTTAGGGTCTTTTGTGTGTGTGTGTGTGTGTGTGTGTTCATATCACTGGACTATCTCAACTCATTAACCACTTAAGTTGTGACACAGAGATGTTTTATTAATTATGAATGCTTAGGCCTTAGAGCTTGTGCTTTCCCCCCAACTAGGTACTATAACTTGATCTATGTATACTGATGTACATTCTGCAATATGGCCAGTTACCTTTCCTTGGTTTTGGACATCCAACTTCCTCTGTTCCTGGCTGGAAAATCAACTGTCTCCTCCAGATTTTTTCCCAGAGTTCCTATCTCTGCCTGCATGTCCAGGTTTTCCTCTCCTGTCTTGGTATTTTGATTAAACTAATCAGAAGTTGATGGAAAAAAACATCCTTACAAAACACTGAGACAAGTGATGCAAAAGTAACAATACCAAAGTCCAGCCTATACTCTATTCTCTGACAGTACAGAAACCAGCACTCGAATAACACAAGACAACCTTTACAAAGTGCACAAGGAGATTATCCCAACAGTTCAACAATGTTGGAATATTTAGGGCTTGCTGTAGTAGGCTAGCTGGACTATAGTGGAGATATTTTGTGCTGGCTGTTTTTGTTTGTGTTTTCATGCTGGCATCTAGGCATCTGGGTTTCAGGTCATTATAGGTCTGGGTCCTGATTTCTGGGAGGTCAGAAGAGGGTGTTCTGTGGATCCACAGGAGTCTCTGACAGGGGAGAAGAGAGGCTATAGCTGGGATGAGCCTGAAGGATGGGTTTGCTGGGGGAACTTAGAGAACAGAGAACACCTGTGGGTAGACTTTCTATAATTCTCTTAAACAAAACAAATATACTAAGTAAAATGGAATGTCCCTTCCCACTGTCATTATCCTTTTCCCATTGATTTTGATATTTGGAAACCTTTGCCCCTTTTCACCAGTGATGTCAGCATAAGTCAGTTCTGCCTGATCATATCTAAACTGGTTTGCTATCTGTCTGTACACACACACACACACACACACACACACACACACACACACACACGTAAGAGTCTTGCTGTGTATTCCTACTTGGCCTCAAACTTATGCCCATCCTTCTACCTCAGTATCCCTGTGTTGTGAGTATAGGTATGTGCCGCCACATTTGGCTTATATTAAACTATTTAACCCTTGGTTTCTGAATGAACAAAATCGAGATAAACGGTGTGTTTAGATAGTCTTGACTCAACATGATTTTTTCCTGTATATTTCATTTCACTCGAGACTGCTTCTATTTCAATGAAAAAACAAAATGAACCAAGCAAGCAAACAAAACTCCACCAAACTATTCCATATCATAGTGTGTTGTGAATAATACAGATACAGAACAGGGCTGGGGTGATGGCTCAATATGCAAGAGCACTTGCTGTGAAACCAGTACCTGACTTCAAATCCTCAGCACCCATGTAAAAAGCCAGCCATGGCCTGGAGTGTACCTGTAACTCCAGTGATGTAGAGGGCAGAGACAGGAGGATGTCTTGGGCTTGCCATCTACTAGTCTAGTTCCAGGCCCAGTGAGAGACCCTATCTCAAGAAAATAAGACAAAGAGTGATGGACCAGGACAGTCTATATCTTCCTCTGGCTTCTACATATGCACAAGGATATGCAGCCATTCACACACGTTCATATAAGCTACACACATACACAAGACTCTCTGTTCTACCTGCTGGGTGAACAAATGTAAAATAAGAGACCTCTGGGTCTTGCCAAGTGTGCCTTTTCTACCCCTTTAGTCACTATGTATCCCCTCAGCACCTACGATGTGTACGGCATGGAAATAAAAGACACATGTCCAAGTTTCTTTCTGTTCTCCTCTCAAATCCCTTATTGGGCACAGAACAGAAAGGGAGGAAATGAGACACTCCACAAGAAAACAGATGAGAATAACTGGTACTTGGGTTGCAGAAGCAGAAGCAGAGTCAGTACCAGTTCAGGGTTGTAGTTGTAGGGCCCACCATTCTTTCCATCTTCCTCTAGAGTCCCCACAGCAAAAACAGATGGAAACATAACATCCTGAATTGATGTTGTAATTAAAAGTAATTGATTCCATTCTTTCCCATACCACAAATTACTTTATGAAAAGGCATATGAGAATAATTTAACCAACCTGATTGAGGAAGTAATTTTTCCTTGTTTTATGTAGCTATTTCTTTGAATTGAAATGATCTTTTCTGGAGGGAGGTGGAAGGCTACTAGCTACTAAATCTCAAGATGCTCTGAAGGTTACAGAAGTCAGGAGGTCCCTTTCCAAGGCTCACATACAGCAAACAGTGTTGGGGGACAGGAGGCTTTCTATGCTCAGGGAGAACTATAGGTGCAGCTCTTATGAGTCATAATTGCTGGACATGCCTTTCAGGGAAGCACCTGCCTTTGAGTCATTCATACCCATGTAAGTAACCCCAATAAACTGATTGGCTCAAGCCATTTCTTATGGTGCCTTATCTGTGATGAGTAGACTTTTGTTTATATCTTCCCATGAAAAGTTACACAACCCATAGCTGTGTCAATACTCTTAAAAACAACAAACAAATGAACAAACAAACAAAACCCCACTGTTCTCAACATCTTCTTGTAGGGTTGATCACTCAGGGTTGCAGACAATGGCTGTTAAGTTCTTGAGAAGATGATATAAAGGTTTAAATATTATCCAGTAAATATCCACAATACTTGAATTATAAAATGTATTTATTCATGTGTTGTCCATATTTTTGGGAAAATAATTATTAATTAAAAATGGGACTGGGGATATGGCTGAGTCAATACAATGGTTGTGTATAGACACGAGACCTGAGCTTAATCTCTAGAACCCACATAAACAGTTCAGGGGTGGTGACAAGGGCATGTAATTTAGAGCTAAGGAGGTGAAGGCAGATGGATCACTGGGGCTCATTGTCTGGCCCATCTAGTCCAATTAATAAGCTCCAGGTCCCAGAGAAAAACTTTGCTTAAAAAAAAAAAATTTAATATGGTGGTTGTGTTAGTCAGCATTTCTATTGCTGTGACAAATACCATGACCAAAAAAACAAGTTGGGGAGAAAGGGTTTATTTAGCTTACACTTCTATATTGGTGTTCGATATTGAAGGGAGTTGAGATAGAAACTCAAACAGGAAGGATCCTGGAGGCAGGAGCTAATGCAGAAGCCAAAGAGGGGTGCTGCTTACTGATTTACTCCCCGTGGTTTGCTTAGCCTCCTTTCTTGTAGAACTCAGGACCATCAGCAGAGGGATGGCACCACCCGCATTGTGGTAGGCCCTCCACCATTGGTTACTCATTGAGAAAATGTATTACAGAGGATCACATGGAGATATTTCCTTAACTGAGCCTCCTTCCTCTTTGATGACTCTAGCTTGTGTCAAGTCGACACAAAACCAGCCAGTACAGTGGTATCCTGGGGAGAATCCACCACTCCCCTCAAAAGATAACAAGTAGGTGGATACCACACGAGGAATACCACATCTGATTTCTGCATGGATGTGTGAATACATCTGGACACAC
>JANHMN010000019.1:18110421-18138493 GCA_030674055.1 Rhabdomys pumilio
TACCAAGTTACAATAGAAAATATGACTATTATAGATTGGTTAAATACAGTAGTTGAAATATTACACGACCGATTCCTTTGGCTTTTTCCCTTTCTCTCTCTCTCTCTTTCTCTCTTTCCTTTTTTCTTTCTTTTTCTTGATGGAATTTAAAGAAGGAAAGGAACGTAAGAGAACTGTGTGGCATGGGCTCCAGTGTCCTGGGCGGAAGAGTCACTGTGCAGTGACCAGCACTTTGTAATCCTTGCTTAGTGGTGCATCTTACCACTTCAGTCCTGACAAACCCAAGGACGCACTGACTTTTACAAACGTACTGACTTCAGGGAACTCTGGCTTATTTGAAACACAGTTCATTTTCTCTGATAAAGAATAGAACCGTTTATAGCAACATTTCTGCTAATATATACCAGCATGCTGTAATAAAATATGATAATTTAGCTATGTGATTCCACAAGTTATTTAGTCCTTTGGGGATTTCTTTTTTCAAATTCATCTATAAAATAATAATTTTTAGAAGGGTGCAGTATAGACTATTATAAAACTATGTCTTTGTGAGCCTAAGTTTAATTTAAACAACAACAACAACAACAACAATGGTAATGGTTAATAATGTTACAACTATTTAATAATGACAAAATAATGTTTGTAAAATGTTGATCTTGAAGACAATAGGTGGCAATCAGTACTGACTTGTAACCAGCTCTTAAAACCCAGGGGATAAATAGTAATTTTAAGAGCCAGTCGTTAAACACATAAATTATTAACATACTCATAATTAAATGCATCATAGTAAATATAATAAATCACTAATAAATTTATCCCATGTTACTCTTACCTACACTTCAAGGCTACTCACAACTGCTGTGCAGCATGGTAGAACTACAGCTTTGTTGTTTTCCATTATACTTTCACCTGAAGCTCTGAAGGCAGGGACTACCAGGTGGCAGCTTGAAACTATGATGGGAACATTTGCACCACAAGTATAAGCAAATGTTGAAAATCTGGTCTAATTATCACAAAGACAAATGGTGTTATTCACTTGCCACCATGCCCTTCAAACAAACAAACAAACAAACAAAACCACAAAACAATACTTTTCCTTCATCTTAATGTATGTAAAAGTATCAGATAAAAAGTTGCACAGAATGTTTCTGGAGAAATTCAAGTCCACTTTGATCTTAAGTAGATAATTTGACTCTTATGTAGGGAGAAGCAGCCTTAGGTACAATTCCCATGGATCCCCTAGAAGGTACCATCTTACTCAAGGTTGTCTACTAACTGAGGGCAGCTACCATTATGATTTGGATGTGAAACAAGCCCCACAGGTTTATATGCTTTAATGCTTGATTCCCAGTTGATGGCTTTCTTTGCATGTTTGTGGGATCCTAGGAGGTGGGGCCTAGCTGGAAAAAGTAAAACGCTGGGAGGGGGTTAGCCCAACTTTTCGTACAGCTCTGTTTCCAGATTCAGTGGTATGTGAAAAACTCTGAATTTCTTCTTTTTTGTTTTTGTTTTTTGGACAGTGTGGTGGTTTGAATATGATTGGCACAAGTAGGAGAAGAAGCCTCGTTGGAGTAGGTGTGGCTTTGTTGGAGGAAGTGTATCACTTGTGAGGATGAGCTTCCTCCTAAATTCCTCAAAGTCAGTCTTCTTCTAGCTACCCTCACAACAAAAGTTAGAACTCTTAGCTCCTCTAGAGCCATGCCTGCCTGGACACTGCCATGTTTCCTGCCATAATGATAATGGGCTGAACCTCTGAACCTGTAAGCAAGCTCCAATTAAATGTCATCTTTTATGAGAGTTGCCATGATCACAGTGTCTGTTCACAGTAGTAAAACCCAAACTATGACAGACAGGGTTTTGGTCAGTCTCAGTGTTGCTCACTCTGACCTCAAGCTCAGGAGCCACCTGCCTCTGCACCCATCTCTTCCTTTGCCTCCCAAATGCTGGAGTTATAAGCACATAGCACACGGAGACACACCAGAGATTCTTCTACTATGCATAGGGACATTCTTCTGGTGCCCTTTCTTTAGACTGCTGTATCAAACAGCTTAATAAAACCATGTTTCTCACATTCCAAAGTGAAAGTTGCACTGCTTTTGGTCTCTGGTGTTCTTTCAGTTCCTCAATCACATACAAAGACATCTTGTTTAGTTATCAGTATAGCACACTCAAAAAGGGACTCTATCTGTGCTGTTTCTTTCTTTTCATATTTATTTTGTTAATTTTTTTGTTAATGGGTTATTTTATGTATCTACATTTCAAATGTCACCCTTTCTGGTATCCCCTCTGCAAACTCCCCAACCCATTCCCCATCCCTTTCCTCTAAAAGGGTGTTTCCCCACCTACCCACTCACTCCTGCCTCACCCCTCTAATATCCCCCTTTTCTGTGGCATCAAGCCTCCACAGAACCACTGATGCCAGATTAGGCAGTCCTCTGCTACATATACAGTGAGAGCCATGGACAGGCCCATGTATACTCTTTGGTCTTGAATGGAACATTGTCAGCACAGATGAGAAAATTTCATTTAGGGTATATCTTCAAATTTTACACTTACATTTATGATAGTTTTAATGTATGTCAATACTAGTATGATTTATTATGAATTTTCACACACCTTTACTGTTATTTTATACTCCTCTTCTATCTTTATTTCTCTCCTTGCATTCTAACTTAATTGACCTCTCTAGTTCTCTCAGATCTTTGGTCAGATCACATACAGCCTGCTGTTCTTATCTTTTTTGCCCTCTCTGACCAAAACCTGACATAGTCCTCTTCTACTTTCCTAGTTTCTATAGTTACTCCAGTATACACACTCACATCAGAAGATTTGGGGCTAGGACTCTTAGATGAGAAGTAACATTTCATGTCATGTTTGTCTTTCTGGATTAGGGTTAATTTATTCAACACCATCTTTTCCAGATCCATCCATTTATATGAAAGAAATATTTCATAGGGTACTGCTTCCCTGTGTCTTAGAGTTTTCCTGCACCATGATCAAGGAACTCTTATAAGAATAACATTTAATTGGAGCTGGTTTATAGGTTCAGATGTTCAATCCAGTAGCATCAAGATGGGAGCATGGCAGCATCCAGGCAGGCATGGTGGAAGAGGAGCTTAGAGTTCTACATCTTCATTTGAGGGTTGCTGGTAGAAGGCTCACTTCCAGGCAGCTAGGACAAGGGTCTTAAAGCCCACATCCACAGTGAAACATTTCCTCCAACAAGGCCACACCTACACTAAAAAGGCAATACCTCCTAATAGTGCCACTCCATGGGCAAAGCATATTCGAACAACCATACTTTGTAACACATCATACCAGTAGTGGTTTTCAACAGATGCATTTTAGGTGAACCTACTAGCCAAGTTGCCAAGAAGCATCTATCAAGTCTTCCTGGTCCAGATGCTTCATGGATTATTTAAGAGCAGATGGTTGCAAACTGAAACCCACAGATAAAGCTCTGTTCCAAATACCTGCTTTTCTCTTCTTAAACCTCAGTTGCGATATGACCATTCCCAACTGTTTGTGTCTTCATTGATTGACTGCTTTCAGACAGTGCTGTGTAATTCTCACAAAGGCTACAGAGCCTGCACTACTCACTGTCTGCCCGTTCCAGAAAAGAATGAGATGGCAACTGTTCTAGACACTGCAGGGGAAGAAAAACCCCTCGCTGCCTCCCTTCAGGAAAGCACAGAAGTGACAGAGAAGTTGCACAAAGACAGCAGGAGGAAGCCATAGAGCAATGCGACCGTTGAATATTGATGTTGTAAGCAGAAGATTAGCAAGTAAGTACTTCTCAGAGAACTCATTCATAGATCGGGACAGAAATTTAGTCATTTATTCAATGCCATATACTTCTTGGTTGTCATGTGGATTTTGGTTTGAGGTCACTTTGTTTAGTGTAAGAGATGCAAATAGAAATTGTAACTGATGCTCACAACTTGCTCATTGTCAGTCAAGGAAGTAGACACTGAAATAACTCAGCCCCTGAGTACTAGTGCTTATTGGAGTATCAGTGAAAGCAACTGTGAGACAGGGGTCAGGAAGTTTGTTTCTTAAGGACTAGGTCCCTTGCCCTGGGCATCATCATTTTGCCCATATCAATTCTGGCACATGGGTATTTAAGAGGAGAAATTTTTTACTGTGTACTGTCACATCTCATGTGTCTAGCAGATAGCTTACTCTCAGCCTTTTTGGGGCTGGCATTTTGTTGACTGCCATCTTTCATGTGCCCAATAGTGAGTCTAGCAAAGACTGCCTTTGATGATAGGAGCTGCCCACTGTGAACTTTATGATTCTTGTGTGCAGCGCTAGGCCGACTCACAGCAGTAAATGGAACAATTATCAGCTGAGCATTGGACAGTTAGCAAAGTTTACTCAGGTAAATGCAGAACTCAAGAGATTATGGATAAAAGGAGTAGCATGCAAAAGATGTAGATATAATTGGTGAGACTTACATTCATATTTTGTGTTCATACTTCCCAGTTTCCCATTATTATTTATTATTACTAATTATTAGGTACTGTTTAAATCGGTCATGAAAATGTGTTGTTGGCAACATAGCTTCCAAGTTCCTTTGGAAGCTGTTTACATGGGCCCATAGTTGTCTGTTTTCTGATTGTATATCGAAATACCTGAGAAGGGGCACTTCCTAAAGAAGAGAGGTTTATCTAATTCATCATTCTGGAAGGTCAAGGTCATGGCACTGTAGTTAGTTTTACTCCAGTGAAGTCATCAAGACAGGTGGGCTCACAATGGTGGGGATGTGGGCAGTAGAAAGAGCTCACACTGATAGGGGAGTTGAAACAATGGCTTCCCTTATAACAACTTGCTTTTGCAACAACTATCTTTACATCTCATGAGAACTGCCTTAATTCCTTCTGAGGGTAGTACCTCCATTGGTCTAAGGGTATTCCTTTAGGCCCCACCACTTTAAGATCAATATTTAAGATCAATACTATCAGCAATCACATAGGATTAAGGTTTCAGTGTAGGGGACCACCCTTGGGAAATGAACCACAACCAAGCACAGCAGGGTTTCATTTCACACACAGTAGGATGAGTATCTTGTTCATTTTCCTTGAGACACAACTCAAGCAACCTTCTAGCAGGTGACTTGTTAGCCCAAGAAGAAGCCAACTTACTTTAACTCACTTTCATATTTTCTCTCTGTTCTAACTGGAGAGAGATTTTTGTTATTTCATGGTTTGCTGATGAAAGATGTCACGGGTGGGAAAATTTTCAGCAGCCCTGAAAGTGTCAGAAACTTTCAAAGAGGAAGGAGAACATGCTTTGAAAGCTGAGTTAAAACCCTTCTCTTCTAAGCACCCTTCACAGCCTCAGGTCTGGTCTTTTCAATTTGGCTTTTGAAGTTCTGCTATCTTTCAAGCTTAATTCCTCTTGGAGTGTGACCAACTTACTAGAGAAACTACATTTTTTTTTTTCAAAAGGAATATTGAAGTCAAGGTATTCCATGGGAATATGGATTAGCAAGCCTGCATTTTTCTCTTGTTTGCTCTGTACAAAAGTAGATTCTCTTGCTGGCCTGAGCTTCCCATGCTTTTGTTTCTCAAAAGAATGGATAAAGATGAGCAAGGTGAACCTCTCCGACTACCCCACCCCCGCTCCCCACAAAAGGATACCTCTTCCTTCCTTGAAATTCTGTTGTGAAAGAATTTATGAGAAGAGATGACGTCACATATTCTCAGAGGTTAAAGAACAAATACCCCTCCAAGGTCAACACCTTGGCTCCCAGGAAGGCCTTGAACTTTTAATCCTTCAGCCTTCAGTTCCCTTTGATTACAGACCTACTCCAGTAAGCCTGGTTGCATCTGTTTTTAGTATAGAGGCTTGATCCCAGGGCTTGGCATATGCAAGACAAGCACCTTCCTCCTGAGCTGTATCTCTGGAACAAAGTCCAAAATGTGTTCAATTAAAGATTGGGATGTGTCAAGATGTGTGATATCTTTGTAAGAATATCAATTGAGCTTGGCTTGCAGACAATGCCAACAGTCAATGTTGGGCCTCTTCGTTAATGTGAGGATTTAAGGAAATGGCTACCTCTGTTTTCTCCATGCTACCTGGGTATATTGGATACCATCCATAGCAGATAGTCTCCAAATGCATTGTGCATTGGGTTCTGTTTTTCATCAAGTAATGAATGTTAGAGATTCTTTTTTTTTTTTGGTTTTTCGAGACAGGGTTTCTCTGTATAGTTCTCGCTGTCCTGGAACTCACTCTGTAAACCAGACTGGCCTCGAACTTAGAAATCTGCCTGCCTCTGCCTCCCAAGTGCTAGGATTAAAGGCGTGCGCCACCACCGCCCGGCTTAGAGATTCTTGATACCATTTAATAAGTAGATAATATTTTTATTTAAAATTTTATCATTTACTATGATCTAAATTATGCATTAACTGAGGAAAAGGGGATATAGATGACATATTTGCTTGTAATACAGAAGAAATGTCAAATATGTCATTTTATTAATTATGATAAATTTGCCAAAACAGTAATGTCAATACTTACATTTTAGAATCTAGCTTTCAACTCAGGTTGTTTATTAGAAGCATCTTGGGAGATTTAAAAATAAACATCAAAATGACTAGGCTTCTTTCCAGATCAAGTATATTGGAGTCTTTAAGAATGTACTTGAGACATCAGTTTTCCAACATAGCCAGAGTCAGAAACTGCTATTTTGACCATCAAGGCATCAAAGAAAAGTATTCACCCTTGTTTGGATAGCTTAAAGTTCTTATTTCTGAATTGTTCATACACCAAGAACCTTGTTCTACTTTCTCACTTTACGTGTGTTTCCTTCACTTGTCATCCTTTTTCATGAGGAACAACGGTAGATAAGGAGCTTTAGTTATTTCATTTTCCACATTTAATTCTAACAAGTGAAGGAATATTTAAATATGCTAGTTTCTCTAGATTAGGGAAGTTTTCTTCTATAATTTTGTTAAAGATATTTATTGGCCCTTTAAGTTGGGAATCTTCACTCTCCTCTATACCTATTATCCTTAGGTTTGGTCTCCTCATTGTGTCCTGGATTTCCTGGATGTTTTGTGTTAAGAACGTTTTGCATTTTGCGTTTTCTTTGACAGTTGTGTCATTATTTTCTATGGTATCTTTTGCACCTGAGATTCTCTCTTCTATCTCTTGTATTCTGTTGGTGATGCTTGCGTCTTTGACTCCTGATCTCTTTCCTAGGTTTTCTATCTCGAGGGTTGTCTCCCTTTGTGATTTCTTTATTGATTTTACTTCCTGGATGGTTTTGTTCAATTTCTTCACCTGTTTGGTTGTATTCTCTTGTAATTCTTTAAGGGATTTTTGTGTTTTCTCTTTAAGTGCTTCTACCTGTTTACCTGTGTTCTTCTCAAATTCTTTGAGAGTGTTATTTATGTCCTTCTTAAAGTCCTCTATCATCATCATTAGAAGTGATTTTAAATCTGAATCTTGCTTTCCTTGCGATATGGGGAATTCAGGACTTTCTTGTGTGGGAGAACTAGGTTCTAAAGATGACAAGTACCCTGGGTTGCTTATGTTCTTGTGCTTGCCTTTAGCCTTCTGGATCTCCTTAGTGCTACCTGCTCTATCTCTGACTGGAGCCTGTCTTTCCTATTATCTTGGTTGTATCAGAACTGTGTGGGTGGGTGTTACTACTGGGGTTAGAACTGGGGCCCAAGTTCTGCTCAGTGCTCAGGCGCAGAAAGAAAGGAACCAGTGCTCCGGGCCAGGAGTGACTTCCCAGTTACTCCTGTTTGGGGCTGGTGTTGCTTTCTCCTTACCTAAGATACTGCCCGGGTTAGAGCTCCTGGAAGGCCCGCTTCCTCTGGGTTCTGTGAGACTGGGGGTAGAGCTGCAGCCCGGGATCTGCTCAGTGCTCGGGACCCAATATGCTAGTTTCTCATCTATGGGCCAAGGTGTCTGTGTGAGTTTTTGAATGGTTACAGATGTATCAAGAAGAGTTGAGCAGTCAGTCTACAAGGAGGATCCAGAGCCTATGGTGACATCATTGACATGTGTTCTAGGTTTCTGCATGAATATGATCATGTTGTACACATGTTGCTAAATTAAACAGTGTAAGAAGATTTTTTTCCCCCACGTTGTGCTGTAAAACCAGGTTCTAAGGGCTCATGCCTAATACTTTCAGGTTATAAATATGTCCTTTCTTAATGCTTGTTTCCTTTCTTTACCTATAATTTTGAGAAAAGTAGTTATTTCTGAGTGCAATCACAACCAGAAGACAAACTCAAGAAGAGAAGTGCTCCATGGATGGTGGGGCTCCACATTCTGAGGTCAGATCCCAGTCTTGTCACTGTCACCAAGCTTTCTGCCTCTTAGCTCTAACCTCTATCCTATGAGGGGTAAAGTCTGATTTTAACACCTCTTTACTTCTCTGAGAGAATTATCTAAACAGGTCTATGAATAGATGCCAACCTTACCTGCTTGCCTGTCTTGGTAGATACATGTAACTCTAGTGGCTTATGTGGCGGCAAGTCAAGTGCTTTTCATGTATTCATAATCGTCGCTTCTTTATTTGGTGATTGGTCAAAATCATTCATGCATCAAAATCTGTTTCTAAAAGATTTGCCTGTGTCTATATTGTCCAGTGAGCCATCTGAGAGGCAGTAATCGACTAGACTGATTGATGGAACAATAATTTTAATTTGGAGCTAGCTTTACTATTGGAGAACAAGAGTGAATGGGTCATCCTTGGTTTGTTCTCTTTATTTGCACACTTACAACTTTATTTAAATAATTACTTCCAGTCATTCTGTAATTATATTTAATAGTTAGATTTTCTAAATGTGTCAAATTGAATATAAATGAAAAAGTTTCTCTTTTTTGATAATACGGGGGCATAGTGTATTTGTAGGTACCTGTCATTCTTTGGAGTATCTGTGTTTCATTTTAGGCACTGCCCAGTTCTCATCTACCATATTGTGTCTGGCACTTTCCCAGGATAAGAGGCATTAACATGCAAAAGAGGTAGAATTCAAGTATAATTAACAACAAAAATGAGCTCTAATTTCTATGCCATTAGTGAACTAAGACTTTCCCTTGTAAAATTATAAAACAATGAATATTCAAAGCCTTGATTTAATGTGATGATAATGGCAATTACTTTATTGTTTTGGTCATTGTTTTTGAAACTTCAACTCATGCTTAATTAAGTATAAAATTTCAGAGTTTAATAGAGAGTATTTAAGGACCCATGTTACTGAGAGCCAGAGTGCTAACATAAGGAGGTAGGTGTTGACATTTGCTGAATTACTATTATATATCACAAATCACAGAGGACAATGCCATTTAGTAGATGACTCAAGAAAGTCTTAAAGAATTGGTTAGAATTTGCACCTTGCAATTTATTATAGTGGCGTTTAGAAGCCTAGAAAATTTTGCATTGTATCTAATGCTGGGGACCATGTCTGTCCAGTGAATTGGCCCTTAAAGCCCAATTTGTATAAAGGATCTTAGAACCTCTTGGCTGAGAACCCATTACCGGAGAAGAAAGAAGTAGAAAGATAAGTTTAACACATCAGTAAAACTCTTATATCATAATGAAATAGTATTTCATTCATTCAATGGAACATTGAGTATTGGATATCTATCTACGTCTGAGTGTAACGTGTGGTCTATTACTCAGTTCATCTTCTGCTACAGCCCAGTCCTGTCATGAAAGGATTCTGATTACTGACATAAAATGAACTGCTTTGTTGAGTCTTCTTTGGAAGGCTAGGCTATTAGAAGGAACTTTAAAACAAAGAAAGATGGCTTTGTGATCTCTCTCTCTCTCTCTCTCTCTCTCTCTCTCTCTCTCTTTCTCTCTCTCTTCCTGTGTGTGTCTGTATGTGTGTGTACACTTATATGTGGGTACCCATATCTCCTGTCACAATATCTCTTTGAACATTTGAAAACTGGTGTGTCAACAGAGCTAACAGCTTTCAGGGCCTCCTAGGAATATTTTGGGACCACATTGCAGGGGCTGGGCCTGTGTAGTTATGAACCAGACAAAGAGAGTGAAAAAATAATTAAAATCAAGAATTTTTATTGAATACTTTATTATTTTAAACATATTTGAAAGGGCTGGAGAGATGGCTCAGATGTTGAGAGCACTAACTGCTCTTCCAGATGTCCTAAGTTCACAACCACAGGTGGTTTACAACTATTTGTAGTGAGATCTGGTGCCCTCCTCAGGGATGCAGGCATATGTGCAGGCAGGACACTGTGTACACAATAAATAAATAAATCTTTAAAAATTATATTTTTAAAAGTGCTTAAGGAAAAATTGGGAAGAATAAAGTAATTTTTTGAGAACAGTCATAAAGTAAACAATAATTTGGCCTTTAATAAACAACACTCAAAATAATGGCTTGCTAGGTCATAGGTGTAGACTGGGTAATATTATTCATAGGTGTAGACCAGGTATGTATTCAATTTTTTCCCTCACTTCAAGTTCTTTTGTTTTTGGTAATGTTTAGATTCTCCATTAGAGTTTCAAAGGCTACTTTTGAATTCCACAGGGAGCTGTCAATTTCACACTCTCAGAATTAAAAACTATAAGTTTATATCTTTAATAGTTTTAATAGCATTTCGACATTAATGAGGGAAGCTTGAACATGAGAGATGGAGATGACCATAGCCAAAAAATCCCACCTTGTTTGTTTTAAAATAACGGTGTTTTCAGAGAAACCTGATACAATTCCAAGATGAAAAACATGTTCAGGTCAAGGCAAAAATAATGTAATAGTCACCAAGGAATGAGCCACTATTAGTGAATTACTGACAATCACACACACAAGATTGTATGTCCATGTGCACAGTCAGACAGTAATTATACACCAGTGTGTCAGCATCCTTGGATTGGATTTCAGGGCATAGCTTTTCACTAATGAAATTGCTTGTAGTATACGGATTGAAATTTTAGGCAAGCTATACTGTTTTCCTTTGTTGGTTTTTGTTTTGAGACACATAGCCCATGCTGGCCTTGATCTTGAGATTTGGTCTCAGCCTTCACAGTGCTGGGATTACAGGAGCACACCATTAGTCCTTCTGGCTTGCAAGCTGTGTTCTGTTATCAAACTGTTTGTTACCAGGTTGGTTAATAAGGTTTTTGAAACATTAATTTTCTGTGAATTTGTTTTTGTTTTTTTTTTCCTGTGCTCATCATTTGGCTGGTCAAACAGCTTTGGGATTAGCATTTGAAAGGCAGTTACACAAATTTGACTGGTTATCATTAGCAAAAGAAACTCTTGGATTAGCCCCATAATGAGCTGTTATCATTAGCTTTTTTTTTTCAATAGGCTTTCCAACACAAATACATATATCAATACCTATTACCTGTGAATTATGTCTGTGGATATTCTTACTTTAATGATAAGTCATACTTTTGTGTACACTCAATACATCTTAGTATTCAAGGCTTATTAAGTACAAGAAGTTGAAATGCATCCAGAAGAACATGATTAAAAACAAATTTTAACAAGAAAATTGCCACTTGAAATCCTTTTAGGAACTAGATGGATGTATATAACAAAAAGCAATTGTAAAGCTTTTCTTGACCAGTGGCCTTGGCCTGGAGTTCTGGATGTTTTCTGTTTCCATCCTCAACCATTAAGCTTTCCTAGGTTTCTTTCCTAGTAATTGGTATGTCTTTCAAGAAGTAGGAAGATATTAGATGATCAATAAGTGGTCTTGAATTCTGTTAGCCTCAGGGAAGAGAGTATAGTACAGTGATTTCCTATAAAGCAGATTTTTGAGGCCTTTTGGGCAAATGAAACAAAGTTGAATTTCTAGATTGTGTTTGGATTTATGGGCTTGAAAAAAAAGAAAGGACTCCTCCAATTGTTATCTCTTTGAGATTAAAAGAAAAGCAATTTCAAATATGTTTAAAAATATTGGGCTAGAGAGACGTCTCAGTGGGTAATGCATTTGCTGCTGCACAAGTGTGAGGTTCTGGGTTCGGATTCTCGGAACCCATGTAAATGTTGAGTGGTCCTTGTAGTTCACCTGTAACTTCTATGATTGGGTCGGGGAAGATAGGGAACCCCATGAGCAAGATGACTAGCCAGCCTACAATACATGAGTTCCGGGTTCAAGCAAGACCTCCTGTCTCAATGTTGAGAATAAACATGGAATAACATCTGATATCAATTTATGGCCTCCAACGTATGCATATACATGTGGTCCCATACACATGAGAATATGAACACACGTACATGCAAAATAAAGAGGTATGTAAACCATACTTTGCCACAAAATTTTGTTACAGTCTCCATCATAACTATCTTTATATACTTTGACACTGAATGGAGAAGTCCAGAAGAAATAAAGTCTTTCCTTTTGTTTCTACCGCAGGATATTGTTTCTGGAAAGGTCTCCATGTACATTTGATAGGCCTGGTTAACCTAGGAAGTATTCAGGGTTCCTCCTATTCTTCAGAACTGCTGATTGCCATGTGTGGAAATGTCCTTGTGATCTATGTCTGAGAGCATAGACTGATTGAATATGATCATATTTTGTGAGCATTAATTTCCCCTTGTGCTCTGGGTTAGTTTCATATGGCTGCTATAACACACTGTCACAATTAGTGCACGAAAATGATACATTTGTTGTCTTACATTTCTGTAGGTTTGTAAGTCCAGTACAGATTTCTCTGAGCTGAAATGAAATTATTGTCGAGGCTGGGCTTCCATGTGGAGGCTCCAAAGAAAATTAATTTCCTTCTCCCCCCAACCCCCCACTTTAGTTGCTCAACATTCTCCTTGAGTAGGCGCTCTTTTCCTCAACTTCAAAGCCCGTAAATTCCACCTCTCTCTCATCATCCCTACCTTCCTGTTGTCTTCTCATGCCTTGATCTTTGACTCTCCAGGACCTTTTCATTTTATAAGGATGGCCAAGCTCCTCCAGGAGAGACGCTACATGTTATTATCTTTAACTCTACTGGTTTTAGAGTCCCTTGCCACGTGTCTTTGTTTGGCTTTTATTGCTTGAAGAGATAGCATGGCCACCATGACTTTTGTAAAGGAAAACATTTAATTGAGGCTGGCTTACAGTTTCAGAAGCTTAGTCCATTATCATCATAGAGAGAAACATGGCAGCATGCAGGCAGACACTGTGCTGGAGATGAGCTGAGATCTTGATCTGCAGGCAGCCCGGAGGAAACTGGACTCACAGTGGGTATAACTTGAGCATAGGGGACCTGAAAGCCCACTTCCACGGTGACACACTTCCTTTAACAAGGTCACACCTCCTAATAGTGCTAGTGTCTGTGAGTCAGGCCTTCAAACAGGAGTCTATAGGGGCCATTCCTATTAAACTGACACACTATATAAGGGACTACAGTCATACGTTTCTGAGATTAAGTTAGATAGAGGCCAGATATGAGCCTCAGTAGCAAGGACATAGTATATGACCTTTTGGTATGTGACCCTTCAGCAGACCCACAGATTTTGTTTTGCAAAGGGGCATTTACTTCAATCCAGGGAGAGATGAGGCAAAGACAGAAGACCTGTCAGTTACAGTGAAACACTAGATGAATAAATGAAGTGAGTGAAGAGAAGAAAGGGAAGAAAAATGCTCTTTCTATTCAGAACCAATTATTTGATGATTTTCTCCTTGAAGGAAATCTTTTGGTTCTTTTACCATTTATTTTCTGTTGCCAAACCTCAATCTCATTTGGGTGCAGACCCAAAGAGGAAGGCCTGGCCCGGGTCTGTCAGGGAACCCTCGGGGCTGTCTGTGGCAGTCAGACTGATTCAGGTCCTGGAATGCTCTAGTGGTAGTTTCATTTGTGAACCTTCATGTTAATCTTGTTTGTGACCCTGTGCCGGCTTTGCTGGCCTTGCATTCACCTCACACCTTGGCTTTTGCTCAGCTTTTTCTTTATCCTGCAGTGCACACTTCCTGGAGAGATGTAAGATCTTCCAGTGTGGCCTCAAGCATGCTTTCCTGCATTCCTCCAAGCAACCTTTTGGCACTATTTATTCGACTTGGTGTGGCCACACTGTCATCAGATATCACATGTATATATACATGTATATATATATATATACATGTACACATGCACATATATGTATACATATATGTATGTCATATAAATATAAATATAAACATAAATATAAAGAGCTATATTAAAATTATGGTCAAGATTAAAGTTCTCCTATGTGACAGGTAGTCATTTCAAGATTGCTTGGTTGGTTGGTTTGTTCCTGCTGTATGTCTAAACCTTTATGTGAGCCTTAGTGCTGATTTACCAAAGGAAAGGCAGTTTTGTCTGATCGGATTGTTCTCTGGTCTCTTGTTTGGGAAGGAAACACAACGTTGCTAATTCATGTTCCTTTGTAAATGTTCAAGGTTAGCTTGTCCTTCAAAATTGTGCTACCTGTCAGTTTTAGAAGGGATGTTTCTGCAGTTTTCTGTTATGCTTAGACTGTAGACTCTTCTCCATTGTGAGAAATAGCCACTGAGTGTATTAAAAAATAAAAGAAGTACGAAAGATTCCAGCAGCAAGATGCTGTGACCAGAACCCCAGCATTAGGGTTACGAAGACAGTCTGGTTCAATGAACAGCTAATGGGACAACAGAAGCTTGTCCGCAGGGTTAGAATTTAGATTGCCCTTGATTGCCATTCTCGACCGAGGAGTCTGTAGTGTCCAGGTGAGAATCTCTCAGTCCTTGTGCTTCTACTCCAGGATAATTCTTACATCAGGTGCAACACCCTGGACCATGTACCTAGAAGGTTCTACTAGCTCTGTGAGCCACCCACTGCCTGACAAAACACTACTGTTAATAGCCCATCAACATATATCACTAAACCTAAAGTCATAACTGATTATGAGGGACATATAACCCTTTGAGTCAGAAGCATTAACTGTGTGTGGATCAAAGTATCTTAGCCATCTCCTTCATTGATCTACAGTTAGTGGGCTCTATTAGTGCCTGAATCAAGTGTGGGTTTATGTGTGTTGGTTTTAGGGGCTGGGGGATAGACTTGGGATTTGATGATATTTATCTTTAGGTTTGAGAGCCTCCTGCTCTCTCACTCTCTGCTTTGGGTTCTTTGTACAACTATAATGGGAGTTACTTGGGTTCCAGAATGGCACTACACGTTTATGATCCATTGGAAATGTCACCATTGCATAAACACCTCCCTCTCTTTCCAGGTGAGACTGTTTGATAAAGCTGCAGTGTTGCCAAGCCTCTGGAAGGAATGTGAGGTTTTCATGATGGAAAAGCAGTAACTCATTAGTGAGAGCCCTAGCGGAGTGACCATAACGAGCTGTGGGTTTCTCTAGAGGTCTGTTGCCTGTCTGATGACAGCAGGACCCATTTTTCTAAACAGGGAGCCTTTTAGTCCACAGTGTAAGTGTGCTATTAAGTCATATGTTCTTTATTTCTCTACGTGGCTTAATCAGTATTGCTGTCATTGCTTTTCTAGTGAAATGAGGCATGCCACCCACAAGTTCTGGCATCTGAGGCCCCAGCTTTGAAAGCATTGCATCAACTCATTTAAAAAGTACAGCAACTAGAAATGATGGTGCCTTTGGTTTCCTGAACTGGTTGAGCTAAAACTAAAAGTTTAAATTTGGCTTAAGTCAGACGGAGTCTTAGAATAAAGTCTGATTATTCCACGTGTAGCATTTTAAACTTCTCTTAAGAGGAATAGTCTGTCTGGTTTTTTTTTTTTCAAATCAAACACAGCATGCCAAATGGTATATACCAAATGGTACATTGGCACTGATATTCTCACCATACAAATAAGAACAATTTGAAGTAATGGATATGTTAATTAACTTAATTTGATCATTTTACAAAGCACTATGAAACCATAACATCATTTTCTATGTCTGAAGTATAACAGACCACAACTTGCCAACATATGACAAGAAATAAAAAGAAAGTGTCAAGTGTGACACGTGAGTACAGAGACATTTTAATTCATCAGCTGGGGCTGAATCTTAGACATGTCACCCATGGGACATAATTCAATATTCAGTCTACAGGTCCATGTTCGCTGTATGGTGCTCTTGGAGTGGTTCTGTGAGATTAATGCTAATCTAGTGATCGTGGAAGAGTCAGAGAGCTTTCGCTGACAGCCGACAGTTGAGGGACAGGAAAGAATGCGGCAGGCTCTTTGTATTGGCCCCCTTTCTGCCTAGGAAAGATACGAATGACATTTAGAAGTTCAGACTTACCCTCCAGAGTCATTATACAGTGAGGACCCGCTGTTGCTGTCCTGCCTGTGTCATTCTGGGGGACAAATGTACTGCTAACTCAGACAGAAGAGGTGATGGCCAAAGCTGTGGCTGGAGAGACTGTCTATACTGATTATAGAGGGAAAAGGGCTATTTATTTAGGAAAGATCACCATCAAATCACTGGACAGGAGAAAGAGCTAAGAACACCAACTCTTATTACCACTAGGGGAAACTCTTGTGATTCTCTATGCATCCTGGTGTTAAGCAGAACATTCTCAAACATTTCCTCCCAGCTAAGCACCTACGAATGCAGATGAACCATTTGCTGAAGCTGTTATAACTCTTTTTGTCCATTTCTGAGTAGTGTTTAGGTCAGAATTGAGTCTCTGATGTTGTGGGGGAGAACCTAATTTAGTGTTACCTTCTCTAGGTGGCAATGTGGGCCATCTCTTATTTTGTTTATGGCAATGCTGTGAGGTTTGATCACATTTGAGCAGATGTCAAAGAGAGTTCTGGTTCCAGGCTTGCATCTGTTCTGCACCAGCAGCTCTCACGACAGAGACCACACAGGTGCTCTAATCTTATTTTTTTCCCCGACCCGACTGTGATTAAGGTTCAAATACAATCGTGTTTCTTCTGTACTGGTTCTCTCTCTCTCTCTCTCTCTCTCTCTCTCTCTCTCTCTCTCTCTCGGTACAGCAGCATGTGAGTTCTATGAACACACTTAGAGGCAGAACAGCAGTGGGGTTCTCTGAGGTGGCTATTGTGCCTTGATTTCCAGAGGGTTGAGATGTTTGTAAAGTGTTCTCAGCCTCACTTTTTAAGTACGTTTTCACAAGGATTTGGAAATTCAGGCGTGCCCTCAAAATCACACAGCTTCCACGCTGGTGGCCAGCAGGGGGCGCACAAAGCAAAAGGCATTTTTAAGGAAAGTTGCACATCGTGTAATTTTAATCCATTCCGTTTTAAATACCACAATAAATTTAATTTTCACAATAAATTAAATAGCCATATTCAGTTTACAAAATAGAATTACTTAGTGTGAAACGGGTATTTACACCATTTACAAATATGTACAGGACATTTTTCTTTGTTGACATACAACATGGAAGTAAAAGAACGTGGTGATTCTCCAGCACGTGATTGACATGCTACAAATGACACCATGGTCCATACGAGGAAACAACAGTGCAAAATCACCACAAGAACTTTGGAACAGTGTCAATTTTATGAGCTAAGACATTCATTTAAACTATAAGAAAATAGCATATTCTGTTTTCGTGGCACCAATCCACTATTTGAATTAAAGAGCTAATGTTAGCTTAGGACAAAAACAAAACAAAACAAAACAAATGAACCATAAAACTGAATCCTCTACTTCCTGAAGCTTCGTAGCCATTGGTACATTTTCACACATTCATCTTTTGGCTTAAATCTGACAATGGCGGGTGACAAGTTCTGAGTCAAAGGAAGACTAACTTGAGACTATCTAAAGTCACTTTCCCCAGCCCCACCACCTCTTCTTTTCCCTTTTTTATTTCTTTCTGTAAATAGCTTAAAGGATGCAATTATGTAGACAGCCATTTATTGTTTATTTATTTTTTTGTAAATTTTCAGTAGAAAAACAATTGATCTTATATTTGGTCACACACTGCGTATGTACAGCTATTCATGGAAAAATGAGTTGGGGAGCTGTGTCTGGGAAAGTGCATATTTTAATGTCGAGGGGACGCCATGCGTCTCTAGATACAACACATGGTGTTGTATGCTATATTATTTTAGGGCCAGTTCAATGTCCTCCCAGTGATCTGGTAAAATTTTTGATTAAAGGGATGAAAGAATTTGCGCAATTTGGTAACGACGGAGGGGTCTACCTCTGGGTGGATGCGCCCCTTGCTGCCCGCCAGGCACTTATTAAAGATAATGTTAAATCGCAAACAGTAAAACCCTCTGGTAGCATTGAAATATAAATTGTACTGACTTATCCTTGGAGGAAGGTTTAAGAATTTCTCCACCAGCTGCAGTTCCGGCAGAGGCTCGGTGATGAGACGGTCTCCATCCACTATGTGGAACTGTTCAATGGGAAAGTACTTCAACCAGCGCTCCAGATGTTTCGTGTATATGCTGGTCCTAACCGCCTTGTATTTCGTGTTCACCTCGCAGGTATTAGGGTCTATGGCCAGCTTTTCAAACTTATAGTAGGTTTTGTTCTTCCGCTCCTTCCCCTCTAGCACCTGAGTGTAATCAGAAATCGCTCTTGTGGTGGGCTCCCTGACAATAATCAACAGCTTGATGGATGAGTTCATCTTGTAAATCCTTTCCGGAACCTCTTCTGTGATGAAATATGCCGGGCTCTTTTCAATTGTGATTTGCTGAGGGTAAGAAAAAGGCATCTTTTTCCTGTACCACTCAATGCCCTTGGCATAATTCTCATCATTGTCAAAGAAGTGGATCTCTTGGGAAGCTTTGACCACTGCAGGATGGAGGTTCAACATCTCTAGCAGGGCCCTTGTACCCCCTTTTCTCACCCCAATGATAATGGCTTTGGGGAGCTGTTGGACCAGGTCATGGAGGCGAACCTGCTCCTTGGAAGAGTTGCCCTTCCGGAACTCATGCAGCAAGCCTCTTTTAAACTGCAGGGCTCGGAGTGGGAACTCAGCCTGGCTGTGTGCACCACCAAATCGACTTTCAACGGGACAAATGGGCTGGAGCCTGCAAGCAAAAGAGAAGGAAGGACTGTAAGGGACTTGTCACAACGAAGTTCTCCTAGTTCTGCATCTGTGCCAGACTCAAACTGAACATGCATAAATAAAGCCACTGGGCCCCAGGTTGCTGTAATCCATAATGAACATATGTTTGGGAATTTTTATGTTAAGTAACCTTGTATTCAGTGGAGCACACATAATTGATGGGAATTTTTTTTTTATTAGTGCTCCTTAAATTTTTTATTCACCAAGCACTTAATTAACTACAGCGTGTACTGATGCTCACGGTACAGGATAGACAAGTGACGCCAGCCATACTAATAGCTTTTAAACAGTTCACTAGTTAAAATCATTTAGAAAATCAGGAAGGCAGAAGATTATAATCCTCAGTTAGGGTGCTGAAGGGCAGAGGAGATCATTTATTCCAGGCATTGTGTCATAGCTATTGTTTCTTTTCTTTCGTTCTTCTCTTCTGGCAGCCTGGCAGCATTCACATTGCCTGTAAGCATCCTATCCTTTAGATATAATCTGAGAAGAGACTGTGGTCTCTGCCCTTGGCTTTTTACATGCCATCACATAGAATTCCAGTCTCTATCCTTGCTGAACTTTCTGTTCTGTGAGAATTTCTGCCCCTTGGCCTTAGAGATAGCAAAGGAGCACTTTACTTCTGGCTCTTTCCATTTCTGTCTGAAAGGGTCAAGGTTACACTTCCATCTTGCTGATTGTAGGAACGATCCCAAGCATCACTTTTCTGTGTATGACGAACGACTCCTGGGACCAGAAATCTGGATGAAAGACTCTTACGGGACCAGAAACCCCAAATCATAATCACCATGCAACTTAAGTCAGGAATTGGTAAAGACTGCAATGGACAGAGTCAGGAAGGATGAACAGGCATTTATATTTTTCTAAGAGAGAAAGATGTGATAATAGCCACAATGACATCAGAACACAATGACTACTTTAACATGGCCTCTGTATATGGTTAGAAAATTGTGTTTACTTTTATACATAATAATCAGATTAGATGATACACTATAATCAATGAATCAACTAGGTTGATTTAGGAAGTCATTTCAGGCTGCTTGGTGAAAGGGATAATAACAGTCAAATTGGAAATTAAAATACATCTTTCAGTTGAAATTTCTTAATGACTGTGGCGATTCTGAGTCTCTCTTTCTCTGTTACAATGAGGCAACCTCTTGCTTTCCCAAGAGTTCCCATTGCATTCTTCAAGCTATGCTCAATTCATTATGTAGAACTTGGGAATAGTTTTGGATTTGCCTTATTTATCTAGGTCTATAGATAATCTTTAAGGGACATATAAATGTGTATTAATTTTTATTATTCTTAGAACAACTCATATTTATTTCAAGAAGTTTGAAAACAGTGGAAATCTATTGTGAAAACAGGGCTTACCACGGTCCTGATTAGCATTCCTTTTGCTGTGATAAAACACCCATGGTCCACAGCAGACTTGGGGGGGAAAGGGTTTATTTCAGCTTACAGTCTTGATTTCTCTGGAAAGCAATTTGCTGTCTTGTTCCTTACAGCTTTCCAAGCCTGCTTTCTGAGGACCACCTACACAGGGTGGCACTGTCCACAGTGGGGGTCCTCTGCATCAATCACTAATCAAGAAAATGTACTCATGGTTTGCCTACAGGCCAACTTTATGGAGGCATTTTTATTTTCAGTTAAGAGTTTCTCCTCCCAACTGACTCTATCTTGGGTCAAGTTGACAAAATAAAACAAAGCCAATTATGCAGGACAACTATAGTTAACTCCTTAGGGGGATGTGAATTTATGGATGAATTGGGATTATTACACTAGGGTTCTAATTGGATCTTAAAAAGTTATCAACAGATAACATAGTTAAAAGTATTATGAGTTGTGACACCAATGAAGAAGATATTATAAATTAACTCCTATGCTCTTCCTGGGTTTTGTCTATTAAGCTAGACCTAATTCATTGAGGTATGCATTGATGGACATTTCTTCTAGGCATCTATAAGGATGCTAGCTCTGTTTCTGTGAGTACTAAGACAATAGTCTCTGAAATCATTTTCTGTAAGATTTAATTATCTTTCCCAAGGTTTGATAAAAGTGTTGACATGGAGTCTCTTGGAAAGACGGAGTAGGGATAGAGTACCACACTCCAATGCGGAAAGGGCCACCTTCCTTCTGAACTTCTTTCTGCTTCCTACTCTGGCCTATCAAACTCTGCAGGAAAATTGCTTTCTGGACTTCAGCGTTCAAGAGAACACCTAATGACAGGAGAAAGTATTCCACTTCCATGTTTCCTGAAAACCAGTTCTTATCATGACTACCAAACCCTAAGCAGAGTTCAAACATTGTAATAGACAAGGGAAGTAACCCCAGCACCCCTCTCAGACAGCAGTCTTCAGTTTCTAAGGGTAAGCACATGTCATTTCAAACGCAATATGTTCAAAATCTTCAACAAGGGATTGTGAGAAAGCCCACCAAAAGATGGAATTTCTTATACAAGCCATTCTACCAAGGAGTTGAGAAAGCTAGAGATGAAAACTATTATCAGCTGAACGATAAATGTGTTACCAACTATAAAACCAATCATCTAATAAAACATCAATGATTGGAAGTTAATTAATGGTGTAAGCAAGACTTCCTGCTAAAGTTCTGTTGTGGGCATAGGACAAGTGTTGACACTTTAAAGTTTCTCTTTATTAAATGACATGTCAGGAACAAACATCGGAGTGCCAGTACTCCAGTGATATGCTCTCAATTACGTATGCCATAGTAACAAAGTGGAAGACATGAACTGAAAGATAGCAGAGGGAGTTAATGTTCACAAGTTAAGATGGACATCGAAGAAAAGCAGGGACTTTGGCTGGTTTATTTTAAAATGTTTAAACTACAGGATACTGAGGAGAAAACTGAAGCAATTTTTGTTTAAAAATGTAGATGCATTTTCATTGACTCTGGGAATTGAACTGAGAAAGACTCTAGTTTTTTCAGCACGAGAGTTAATTTTGAAGAGGGTGGGTAGTGCGGTAGAAGCAGCTCCGTATTCCAGACTCCTCCATAGTTCTCATTCACCCTGACTGTAGAACCATTGAGGAACCCCGTAGGGATACTCACCTGTCATGACAGGGACTCCTGTGGGCCTAGTACCTCTTAACTGTTGGTCTATTAAGAGCCAAACTCTAACTCTGTAGTCTCCTCTTCACGGGTTTTCCAGTGCCTCATGGCCAGTCATTCTGTGTGACAGCATCCATGCCAAGTACACTCGGTTCCCGAAAGCCAGAGCTAATTAACATAGTTAAAAATCCATGCCTGTAGCCATCTTCCTAGGACAGAGGATTACAAACCTGATGGGCTTCTTTATTAATGTGTACATAATTGTTCGCTCATAAATTTCAAAGCCAAGAGACGTGGTCCTATCACTACCATGCTGTCATGGCTGAAGGTCAGCACCAGATGCACATAGGCTACTTGTGTTCTAGTCAGTGACAGTACTGTTTAATCATTATTATTTATTGTTCACAGCTTTATGCCTTCTGTGAAAACAAGTGTCAGTTACTCACAGAATACAGATGGATCTGGGTGAAGAATCTTGGTCTGTGCAGTGTGGAGTGTGTTTCTCTAAGGTCTTAATGAATCAAAATCAACAACACAGAAAAGTTTGTTTCTTGAGAGTTTTAAGAGACAAAGAAGAATGGATACACTAAAGATATAGCCCAAGGAAGTTCATATCAAGAGACACACAAAACTACATGGGTAGTTTAATCACCTACCTATCCAAGCTCCCAACTCTGGCAACTAGATACAGGAGGCTCCCAACGGCAAGACTTCCGAGCACCAGGAGCTTCTGTCTCAGCCACACCTGCTGTTTGAATAGCATGGCCCTCCATCAACCTTCAGGACTGCAGCAGCCTGAAGATAGAGAGAAAGCACCCATCAGTAGTTGTCACAAAGCCAACCAGAGGTGGACACAGGCCATTAAGCAATGAGGAAATCGCATACCAACCATAGCAGTTTTAATGGTGTACCCGATTTTAGTGAAACTTACCTTAAAAAACAAAACCAAACAAAACAATTTCTATAGCACATAAAAATACATACATATGAATATACATATTAAACTCAAATATAATTAGAGTTACAGATAGACAGACAGACAGACAGATAGATAGATAGATAGATAGATAGATAGATAGATAGATAGGCAGATAGATAGGTAGATAGATAGATAGATAGATAGATAGATAGATAGATAGATAGATAGGCAGATTGATAGGGTATAGGCCACCCAAAGAGTATTGAGAAAATGAGCATGCTGAAGTTTCACTGGTAAGATAACTAACTGGCAAACTACAGTTAGAGCAGAGGCTGAAATTCTGATTTAGTAAATGATCATTTTGACTGTACCGTGGCACCCTTAGCTTATACCATTTTGCTTTGCTTCAGTTGTGAATGAAGGAAAAAAGCAGGATTCAAAGTGACTGCTTTCTGTCCAGCCCACCTGTGTGCAAAGACACTGGCTCCAAGGAGCTTGCTATTTGCTTTCATGTCTCCTCCCAGTCCATGATGATGGAAATACAGTTTGTCAGGGTGGCCCTTCCCCAGACTTCTGGGAACGTTGAATAGGTTGGGTGGTATCAGGCTTGCTTTTACCTTTCCAGCTTTGTTCTCTTACACATAAGAAGTGTAGTGTAAGGCTTTCCTTGTGCTGTTATTACATTCTGAAGAATATATATATATATATATATATATATATATATATATATATATCCCAATTCAGACTCCTTATTAAAAATAAATCCAATCCCCTTTCAAGATAAGATTGTTTGCTTCTTTCTGAAACTGAAAATCGTAGCCTGAGAAGATGGAGTCTGAGCCCTGTCTGAAAGTGATCTTGCTTCAAAGGCATCTCTACGTTTTTTTATGTGAAGACTCCCACTATGCAGAAGGGATATGCTGCAGTGGTCAGGTTGATGTATGCATTTATCAAGAACCTGCTGAGTGCCAATAGCATTTTCTACTCTCAGAGTAGGTACATGGGAGATTTAAGAAATGTTCTGAATGAGTTTCAGTCCTTGGGCAACCAATCATGTGATCAGAGAATCCTGGACTAACCGAAGAACACAACTCAATAATGTGCAAACAAGTGAAGGAGATTTAAGGAAAACACCAGAGAATACAGGCTCCATGAAATTCAGCGTTTATTTACTAGAGAGACTGCTGGAAGTCATCCTAGGAGAGTGGATAAGAGCAGATGAAGGAGAATGTCCATGTGCCAAGTTCTGTGTTGGGTGCTACAGAGAATCATTGTCAACTAAATAGACACTGTTCTTAGCTACTGTGGAAAAGATAGATGGTAAGCCAACACACCTATATGAGATTGAAAAATACATTCAAATTGTATTAAATAGCACAAAAGAAAATTACAGGGAGGGGAGAGAAAAGGGCAGTCTGCTGGGAAATGGATGAGTTCACCTGTGGTTATGACTTATTAAGGTTTGGTTTGTAGGCAATAGCCTAGAAAAGAGAAAGAAGATGAGAAGAAGTTTATTGAAGCGTTCTCTGTGGTAAGCACATTGTCAAGATGCTATTTTAGGAAATCCCAAAGAATAAACAAAGAAGACAAAACAAATAAACAAACACAAAAACCAACTGTGAGATAGAAGGAGTTTCATAGACTTGTAAAGGGAAGTCCACAGTTTGTCCCACATCCTGTGGCTACAGAATTGCCAGGCAATGAGAAGGCAAAGGTAGTGCCCATGGCATGTGTAGCAATTTCTGGAATGTCTCTTTATATTAAGGGAATTAATATATTACAGTCTGCAGTCCAACTAACCCAACAATGGGCAGCTGTGAATGGGAAGTCCAAGAATCTAGTAGTTGCTCAGTCCCATGAACCTAGGTGTTTCAGCTGGTCTTCTGTATAAGGTGGAATCCTGAAGGAGTAGGTTCCAACAGATGTTCTGCCAAGTAAGTGCAAGCAGGAGGAGAAGAACACAAAGTTCTTCCATTGTTCTATGTAGGCTTTCAGATTAAAGGTGTGTACTACCTGGATCTAAGCCATTCCTCACTTGGAACTTGTTCTGTCCCAGGTTGGCCTTGAGCTAAGAGATCTGCTTGGCACATCTTCTGGGATTAAAGGTGTATACCACCTTTCGTGGGCCTACGGTTTTCATGGCCACTATGCTTCAGGATCCAGATCAAAAAGCATGTGTCATCCCATGTCAAGATCTGGATCACAAGTATACCCTCCATTTATGTCTTGTAGTTCATTTCAGATACAGTCAAGTTGACAACTGGGAATAATCACCATAGCATGAGATTTAGAAGTATTCTGAAGGCACCACTAGCCTTTCTCTGGGTTGCTTCCCAAGGGTCTCAGAGACACAAAAGTGCAGTGCTCAAACGTGAACAGCATTGCAGGATACACATGAGGGCGGAGAACAAGGAGGTCCCGACATTCTCTGGACCTTTCTTTGCTTAGTCACAAGGTAGAACAGTTTGTAACGTCCCCACATGCACTGATTTGAATGAGAAATGGTCTTCATAGGCACAAACATCTGAATGCTTGGTACCCGGTTGGTGGCGCTGTTTGGGAAGGTTATAGAACATTTAGGTGGCAGAGGAGCCTTGCTGGAAGAAATACATCCTTCTGGCTTTAAGGTTTTATAGCCTGGTCCCATTTGCCATGCCTCCGTGGACTCTAACCCCCCCACCTCCTAAAATAATAAGCCAAAATAAATTCTTTTCTCCTCTAAGTTGCTTTTGGGTGACTGATTTTCACCACGGGAACAGAACAGTAATGGATGCATCATGCCATAATGCTATAATAAGAAGGAAGTAAGGGTTCTGTAACAGCACTCCTCAAAGGCTTGTTTGCTTTCCTGTTTAAAGGATTACACGTCCTCTGTGCTGTAGTATGAATGAATAAAATGTGCATTCAGAGAAGACAGTGTGAGCCAGGGAGAGAAGCTGTAAACCTGCTTCATGGGAAAAGTTCATGGCTTCAGTGGGAGTCACCGGCCTTCCAGAGGAACAAGAGAGCAGGGTGAAGAAGCAGTTTGGCTTTTCTGGGTATTTTCATATGCAGTCCACACCATATGCTCAAAAGGGTATAGCACAATGCTTTATCTACTGTCCCAAATCCCCTGTCCACCTTTGTGTCTTCTTTTTACATTTTAAATTTATTTATCTATTCACTTTACAACCCAATACCAGCTCTTTCTCTCCACCCAGTATTCCCTCATGCATGTTCTTGTCCTATTCCAGTTCACCTTCCCCTTATCACTTGAGAAGGGGAAGCCTCCCTCTGGGTGTCACCCCCAGTTTCCGCCGGCCCCCATCAATTCGCTGCAAGACTAGGCACATTCTCTCCCACTGAGGCCAGACAAAGCAGTCCATTTAGGGGCATGGGATCCACAGGCAGACAGGCAGGCAACAGGCTCAGAGATAGCTCCTGCTCCAGTTGTTGGGAGACCCACAGGAAGACTGAGCTGCATATCTGCTGCATGTATGCAGAGGCCCTAGGTCCAGCTTGTGCTCACATCTTTAACTGCGCTCCACCTAACCTTTAAGAATCAAGATATGTCCTGGCTCTTCTATGAAGGATTCTCTAGTGGGGGCTGCTGTCCATCGTCTTCTTGAAGTAACATCGATCTCTCCTTCCTGCACTCAAACCACACAGACACTTGGCTGTTCTTAAGTATTTGGCAGATGTCAACCACTGTCTTCTCTACATATTACTACCATGTTCTTGCAGGGACTAAACCAACTGATGCAGTTTACAACTATTGGAAAGTTAACTGAAAGGTCTGGAGCCTGACTCAGTCTTCTGTGTTGTCTGGGCCAGCATACCTCTCAAGGAGCCTGGCAGAGACATCTTTGAAACACACCTGCCCCGGTTTTCAGAGGTTCTAAACCAATGGGTCTCCATTAAGCATGCATTTGCAATTCCAGGTTAGCAAACCACCTCACCTAATATTGCTCTCTATTACCATGTCTGGTCACTCTCGCCAGCGAGTTTCTTCATGCCTCCATCTGTCCAGGCGTTCAGCCACCCCCACATTTTTAATACTCACTTTTAAACACTTATGCGCTCTGCACTCTTCCTGTGGGATTGCAACCCAGTTAATCTTCATAATATAAGTTGTTTTGTCCCTGACCTGTTTGGGGGTTGTTTACTGGACCCAGTCCAGTAGTCAGTAGCTCAGGCTCAGCATGATGGTGAGCTTCTTTCTCTTTCATGAGTTGTCCACATTCCCCTCTGTTCCCACTTGGCCACTTTTTTTTTTCTGCTCTTCATCCTTCTTAGCTTGATGTTCCCATTAGCTTCCTCACTGGCTTGGAACAGCTTTCCTATGTCTCTTCTTTAGGCAATTTTAAGTTTTACTGATTCTTTATAGGAGTGGAATTCGTAGAGGAAATATCTCAAGAAAGTTCCCACCAGTTGGTAGAAATGGATCTGGTTCATAGTGCTGATGATTAGGGGGCCAAAGGGGTGTGTCTGGGCCTGGGACTTGAGCTGGGAGAGGATTTGTATATGTGGGTGAGGGAAGGTCTATCATGACCTCACAGTTGTTCCCTGCTTGAGAAGAACAGGAAAGAAGAAGAAGAAAGAGAGAGAGAGTGAGTGGATGCTGCTAAGGATGTTGTCTGGGACTTGGGGTCCATCATATATTACATTTGTTAGTTTTCTGTAGAAGTGCTTACACAAGCCTTATGCATTAGGTAATTAACCTCACCACCGCTGAGCCTATTTTTTGCTGTGACCCCTGTTGGGAGCCGACTTTAACCAAAAAGCAGCTAGAAAGCAGCTATCAGCTTTGCAGCCATCTTGAGCCATATACCCTGACATGAGACTTGGTTTTCAACAGCCTACAACAGCTGAAGCACACTCTGATATCCCACATAGCTTGTTTTGCTGTTTAGTGCCCCCAGCTGCAAGGAGCACGTGGTATCCACGCCTACAAAGCATGTGGTGCACGTGTTGTCCACGTGCTATCCACACCATACATGCCTGTAATGCGCATGTGCTGTCCACGCCTGTAAGGCTTACGTCATATTCATACCTACAAGGCACGTGGCAAAAGCCTATAAATACCCAGGATTTCCTTGTTGTAGTGTGTGTGTGTGTGTGTGTGTGTGTGTGTGTGTGTGTGTGTGTGTG
>JANHMN010000019.1:18138503-18170768 GCA_030674055.1 Rhabdomys pumilio
GTGTGTGTGTGTGTGTGTGTGTGTGTGTGTGTGTGTGTGTGTGTGTGGTGTAGTGGTAGTAGGTGTAGTGGTGTGTGTATGGTGGAGACAGTAAAGAAGACGTTACTACAGATCCTCTGGCTTGTCTCTATTCTTCGCGGTTCTTCCCCTTCTTCCCCCCACTTTCTCTCTTGCTAAACCCGGACCTGTGGAACAGAGCGGGCCGCTATAGTTTGGCCCCCAAACGTGGGCAAGAGTGGTCCTTTACAGTTAGCTCGGGGCTTTTACAGACCCCCTTGGATCTTTCAATTTAACCTATGCCCCAAGAACCTAAAATATAGACTCTGACCTCTAGACAAGCCCATATATTTTCTTGTAGGTTTGCTTTATGGGATGTGCTGATACTCCTGATATATGGACCAGTTCAGCCTCCTTGTGTGCAGGATGCCTTAAACATATCCCCTAGGATTGTCTCTAGTCTTTTGTGTGAAGATCTAGTCTACGCCTCATCCTGATTCCTTGTGTGCTATCTGGGCCACCACACAAGCCATGTATGTTCAGGTCTGCTGTGATAGTGAGGAGGTCTGAATGTGAGATCTCAGCTGCTATGGGAGCTGCCAGGGATGCAGTGCAGATGCCACAGTCTAAGTGCCAGGAGCACTTGTGAGGATTTTGGTTTAGTTTTGCCCTGAAAACCTTTGGAATATTGTTCTCTTTGTCTATAGAGTGAAGACAGTAGTGTCTCTTTTGCAGAGTTATTATGACATGGACCCTGGGAGAGAACTTTGTGAACCTCTTATTGCATTACAATATTGAATCATAATGATTATCTTGAGGAGGCAAATAAATTAGTTCTTGCACTGCATTTTAAAGAGGTGAAGAATAGAATAAATGTAGTTCTCATGAACAGTATAATTGGACTGTAAAAATATAGGTCCTTTTTTAAGCAAAAAAATTTTAATGGGATCTCCCATTAAATGTTCAAATACTAACACTGAAGTTTCTACTCAAGCAAGATGGTGGTCATGGACACGGGCTCATTCACACAGACCACACAGTCAAGGCTTGTCTTCATGTGCTAAACCATCTTTGGACTTTTGAGGGACAGGGAAGTCTCATTAGCACATCCCAGTGAGACTCTTCAGTAGACATCTAAAGCAACATCTCCTTGTGCTTTATAACCAATCTCAGGTGACAGGGATAATGAGAGCAGTCTCAGAATAAATTTTCCTCAAAAAAATAAAGATACAGGCTTATGAGTCAGGATACATTTTGTTTTCCTATGGTATCAAGAAGTGCTCAAGAGTCTACAAAAGTTGGAGGCTCAAAAGCTAGGCGTTGTACCTCTTAGTCTGAGAATACAACAAAATGGTATGCGTGCAATCTTTATAGGTAATGGTATTAAATGAGATAGGTAATGATTTCTAGTAACAGCTCACCGGAGAAGTTGTGATGGTTAATTTTGGTTGTCAACACAGTTGGACCTGGTATTAACTAAGAGACAAGGCTCTGGGCAGATATGTGAAGACGTTTCTTGCAAGGATTGACTAATGGGGAGAGAAGATCCTCCCTTAGAGAGGGCAACAGCCTAGACACAGAGGGGTCTGAGGGAAATGCAGTACTGTTTTTGCCTGCCTGACTTCACTTCTGATGGTGAGAGCATGTACTCTGTTACTGCTTTTGCAACCTTCACTAACACCAGAACCCAGCTTCCTCAGTCTTCCAATTTTGAGTGAAAACAACTGGATCATCAGGAGTCCTCTAGGACCTCAGCACCAGATGAGCAATCTGTGGTATCCAGCCCCTTGGCCTGAGCAGCTCCCAGGACCCTACAGATCTTGAGCAGTGAGGTTCTCAGCTTCTCTAGTGTGTAGACAGCCACTGTTGTAATGCCCAGTTAATACTGTACAGCTAATCTAATATGTCCCTTTTATAATCTACATTCATTCTATCAGTGCTGTTCCTCTAGAGAACTCTGCCTAGAGCTCTGTTATATTGGTAATGGGCAATTTAAAAAGTTTTTAAATGTTTATAAAGTATTTTTGTGCACAAAAAAGGATAAAGGCTTACAGTGATATTTAAGCACTCACTTGTCTCTGGTTTTTAATCTTTGTGTTTCATTTCGTGTTCAGCACAGTCACAGTTTCTCCAGACCATCAAAGTTTCCACAGACATAGTGTATTAGCTGAACACAACTGAGTATCTACAAGAGAGTACGCAGCCAGAAACGACAAGCTGCAGAGGCATCTGGCTGTTTTTGTAAAACAGCACTCAGCAAAGAAAGAAACAATTCCCAAGCTACAACAAAGAGACGAGGAGATTCAGAAATAATAACGATATAGATATGTTCAAGTGTTGCTCAAAGGTTTGTTGACTAGGTTCCCGCAAGCCCCTGGTAGCAGTCACAACAATAATGGGAATAGCAACACAGTTCATTAAAACAGCCGAACTCCTATGGCAGAATGAGTCCTGGAAAATCATAGCCCTCTTTTGAGTACTAGCTCAGTCGTCTCAGGCAACAACCTTCACAGGCAGACAAGTCCTGTGTCTTTGGGGCACCAGGCTCTTCTGTTCACATTTATTTTCTGTCATAATGCAGCAGACTTGTAAAGCGCAAGCTGGTTTATTTTATTTTTTGGATGGATAATGAGGAACAGAGAGATGTACGGATTTCTTACTTAGGGACCTGTAGCTAGCACACAGAGGAGGGGGTTTGATAATCTAATTCAGAGTGATGTGATCTCAAAGGACGAGACCTCTTGACAGCAGTACCACTTAAATCCTCAGATGCTCACCCAAGAGACTAGATAAATATTTAGTCACTGATGACCCGTGCAGACAAAAAGAATTACTCCAAATAATATAACTTGTCCTTGAAACTTGAGATAGAGAATAAAGAGACATAAAAAAAATAAAGAAGAGTTTCTAAGGAGAAGAGAATTGGAAAGAGACACAATTGTGTGGTTTCAACTAGATTAAAGGAAGAAGAATGTTGGTAAGCAAAGGCCAGCACATCAGTAGAAGGCGGCACCTCATATCTATCTCTCAGGCACCTTCTCTTTCCCTGTTCTCTTCAGCATTACCACTCATCAGAATCATGAGACCTTTACTTGCCCTCTGCCTGTCCCTATGAAAGATTTTATAGTTGATGTTGGAAACATTGCTTTTGACTGCCATCTGTTACTGACTTGGGTTATCATGTGCTGACCTCCAGAAGAGCCTGGCGAAATCTGCTCAATACCTTGCTATATCTGCTTAATCATTGCTATATCCTGTGGTCCTCACTTCCAGTCCTTCCTCTGAGTACTGTGGTCCACGGCTCTCCATCTGCTCACCAACTTGTCTTAGAAGAAGTCCTGGAGTTCATCACCCTTGGCTTTTAGCTCAGTGCACTTGGCTCCATGTTTAATGCACTGTCAGGATCCACCTGCTTTTCTGCACTGTCATTTGTCACTGCTGTGGCTCAGGTCACTGTCTCTCTTAAACTAGCCATTATGGTCTCCTAAGTGGCCTCCTACTATTAGGTTTGTTTCTGGCTCAATTTATTTTTCACTCTGATGCCAGATGGATCTTTATAAATGGACATCCGATCTAGCTGCCTCCAGGCTTACTACTCTTTAATGGGTTCCTATCAGGGAGGTGGTTTTAAAGGGTCCTTTACCACTTTCCACTGCACTCCACCCCCAAATCTACACTGTGTAACTTCAGCACAAAGAACAGCTTGCCATTCTTTTTAATTGTGCATGGTCCCTGCAGTTTCAATGACTTTCTTCTGAGGATCTTATAGCCCCTAAACAGTAGCCCAGAGCTCTGTGAGGAGTACACCAGCCTTCACAGCCAGGCTAATGTTCCCTCTGTCTCCCCTAGGCCTAATGTTCTTATCTTAGTTCCTGGATTTCCTTTCTGGAAATCCAGGGTTGACTGAGATGTTCTTTGCCCATGTCCCTACAGCATCCATCAGAGAATTCTATTTAACCACAAAATGGCTTACACGTGTGTCCTTCTCTAGTGCCACTTCCCCAGATTAAGAGTGCGTTTTTTCATTACTGAATTATCACCAGCACTTAGAGAGGCAGATGCTCAGCAAACAATTGCTGAATAATCAAATCAGTTAGATGGTGAAGGACTTTAATACCCTGAAAGCCCTGACACCTGGTGGCTGCCTCTCTTTAACGGAATAGAAACACTTTATCGTTGTCCAGTGCCTGCAGGCTCATCAAGGGCTGTGCATCTGAAAGTGGCCTCATTTTCCTGCCCTTTTGAGAAAACCTTATGTATCCTTTGTCTAGATTCCGTAGTTGTTAACATTTTGCTAAATATCTGCTTTATGTCTCACTTATTGCTATGTAAACACATATCAATTTTACTAAGCCATTTGAAAATAAATGGCCAATCTTAGCCTTGCATCAAAGACCCCATATGATGACTACCAGACTTGGGCTGGAAGGAAGACAGTGACACTCCTGTCTCAGAGCCTTAGGGAGGTGACATGGCCGGTTTAGAGCTTCAAACTACCTCGTCTAATGATTGTAAGATGCCAGCCTTGGGATCCCTACAGCAGCACTCTTCCTTCCTCTTCCTTCCAGGAAAGCTGCAAACTTTACAGACACCATTGGTAGAGTTGGTGTAGCCCCATCTTTCCATAAATTAAACTTATCAAGTATGGTGAGCTGTGTCACGAAAATAAACAAAACAAAATTTAAAAAAATAATGAAGATGAAAGTCAGAGATACAGAGGAGCATGGGGTGGAGAAAATCGTCCCAGGAGAGTTTTTGTCTCGCACATTTTGCTTCCCCTTTTAATTCCTCTAGGGAAAGAAATCTGAAAAGGCAAGTTGCTATTCTAACATGAGTCATGAGGCAGGATGATAACCATCCATTGGCAGCTGGCTCCTGCAGCAAGCCAGTTGATGTGTGTGTGTGTGTGTGTGTGTGTGTGTGTGTGTGTGTGTGTGTGTGCGCGTGTGCATGTGCATATTTTCCTTTCTGTCTCTGTCTCTTTTTATCTGTCTCTTTCTTTGTGCGTGTCTGTGTGTCTGTGTGTCTGGTGTGTATGTGCAGGTCAGAAATAGACAATGGGTGTCTCAACTGTTTTACACGTTATGTTTTCTCACACTGAACCTGGCGCTCACTGATTCAGTAGTATAGCAGGCCAGAAAGCCCTAGGGATAGATCCTCCTGCCTCTCACTCCTCAGTGCTGGGATTGCAAGTAGGTTTTCATTCCACTTTAGGTTTCTACTTGGTGCTCAGGTTATCATGTTTGTGTGCTAAGTACTTTACTGATGTAGTCTTAACCCCTGCCCCTTAAAGTCATTATTGAAATTAAATTATAGTCTGGTGAGGTGGCGTACACTTGTGATTCCAGCTCTTAGGAGACAGAGGCAGGAGGGTTGGTAGTTAAAGTCCAGCTAAAGCAGCATAAATTTAAAATGAAATAAATTGTAGAAGGCAAAAAGTACTGAAAGCTTGTTGTTTCTTAATTATCTTGGTGCATCTCACAAGTGTCGGTACTTTTGAGGTTAAGCCAATCTGTATGGTGGGAATACCAAAGATCTCCTTCCAACTCCATATCCAGTAAATTCATCTTCACCACTTAAAATTCCATATTATTCCACTAGTTTTGGTAGAAGAGAAGTAGCAATGAGAAGATGGTCCTTGCAATAGAAATTGGCAAACATCCAAGCCATTCACCCTCGCTGAGGTCCACTTGAACAGCAGCAAGCACATTTCATCAACATTACCTCTGTCTTTCATTATGTCTGTCTTTCTGAAGATCTTATTTCTAAACACATAGGGCAATACTATTTGTATGAAAATGAGGCTGGGCTGCCCTCCCTTTCCTCCTCTCTTTACCTGTGTACCCATTCTCCTGACTTTTCCCATATATCCACTTCCATTTCTAAGGCTCCTATGATCCTTTCTTTCCTCACCTGTGATTGGTCCCTGCCTTTCTCTGTCTCCATCTGTTTTCCCCTATATTGCCACTTAATGTGTTTTTTGAATAGAAGAGCTTAAAAAGCAAATAATGAAGAAAAGTAATTTTAAAACATTTATAGCAAAATGAAGTATAAATAAATACACTATAAATCTGTATTTAATAAACCTATAATAAGATCTATGGTTAGTTTGCATGCAGAATGATACTAAATCTCTTATTTATAATGTAGCAAACTAATATTTCTTAAATTGAAATATTCAGTTTTATATTATTAATATGCTTCAAAACTGAGGAGATGGCTCAGCAGATAAGAGAGCTTACTGCTATTTTAGAGGAGCTAGGTTTGGTTTTCAGCACCCTTCTCTAACTCTAGTTCCAGGGGATTTGCTGGCCACCACAGTACCAGGTATTCATATGATGCACATACATAAATGAAAGGAAACATCCATATCTATAAAATAAAAAAAATAAATTAAAACATCAACTCCCCAGCCCTTTTCCTTTTGTTACCAGGAGCACCTTCCCCCAAATGCCAGATCTCCCTGACAGCTGTGAGAGCCCCATGAAATACTGAGTTAGGATAACCTCTTATGTTTCCAGTCATTAGCAAGCATCTAGTAAGTACCTACTATGTGTCAGGCAGTGCAGTTGATGAAACAATACGGCTTGAATAAAGTGCTTGCTGCACAAGCGTGAGAATCTGAGCCTAGCAGATCCCCCAGCATCCCCAAGAGCAGAGCTGCTGTAACCTCAGGGTTGGAGAGATAAAACTAGGCAGATTCCAGGGCCTTGATGGCCGTCAAGTTTATCCTAAACAATGAACTCCAAGTTCAGTGAGAAACTATTCGAGAAAGAGAGAGAGAGAGAGAGAGAGAGAGAGAGAGAACAATCTTTGTTTATGTACCTGAACACACAAGTGTATACCCACACTTCTCCTTGAGAAATGATATTAAGAACAAGAGACATAAATACTGTTCCAATATTACACTCTTAAGTGTGAAGAAACACTATCTTCTGTTTTGTGCAGAGCTGACTCTTCTAGCCTGGCAGTCAAGAAAGGATCTCACAGGACAGAGTCCACTACATCTGCATGTTGGCCTCTGGCCTTCCTACATCTTGTTACCCAAGCAGCCATCCAAGTACTTTCTCTAGCTACTGGTCTTCCCGCATAGCCTCTTGGGGAATGAAGATTATGCCAGGCACACGTAGACAAGGCTATGGCAGTTGGCAGACACGGGCTGTGACCTGTTTATCATATGGAATTCTCCGCTGCAAAGGGCACACTTGGCTTCGTCTTGGAGCTACTAATCTTTGCTGGATTTTTGCGTTTTCTAATTGGTCCAAACCCCACGGTTGGCTATGTACACCCCGCTGCAGTCCCCGGTTTTTGAAGACAGTTCCCTCTAACTTCACAGTGATGCTTCCTGCCTTGTCTCACACATGACTTTAAAAGGCACACAGTGTCATAAGTCTATCACACAGGTCTACGACCTTTTTGCATCTGCTTCCAGAGCTGGAATCCCACTCCAGTGTTTCTCCAACTTAGTTCTGTGGTCCTCCCTGTGGCTCACGGCTTCCAACTCTGGGCATGGGGTTGGAATCTGCCCACGAGGACAGAAGCAATTAGGCTTCCTATATGCACTCTTTAAAGTAGACTATGTGTTAATGATGTGTGTGTGTGCATGCACACGTGCGCGCGCACACACACACACACACACACACACTCACAAAGGGAGTTTCATTGTCACAAGTTTACAGGGAAATTGTTTCGAGAGAAGACAGAAGTAACTATCAGATAAGTAACAAACCACAAAATGCTATCTCTGGACTTCCAGTTTCCTTTAAGGAAAAAAAAAACTCAAACAGAAAGCTCAAACTATATCATAGACTTCCTGTGTGGATTTGAATAAATCATACCACTCCTAAAACCTTCTTGATTTTTTAAATTTCATTTTAAAAATTTTCCCCCAACGTAATATTTTTATTAATTAGTTGGAAACCTTCCTGATTTTCATGTAAGAAACATGGGACTGCAGAAAGAGGAATGTAGTCAGTAATCCTTTTCTGGCCTAAATTCTTTTATTCGAAGAGATTTTTTTTATTACAATCAGCTCAGTTTGCACCTTCTGCTCCCATAATGAGACAGGGATACAGCAGAAGGGACACTACAAGGCTAGGGGTAGAATTCCTGCCTGAGGTCATTTTCAATTTTTAATATCTTATTACCCCTCAGTGTTAAACAGAAGTAGCCTCGTTAAAGATGGTGCCATCACATCACACTGCCTATTACTGTGGAAAATAATCGTCCGCTCTGAGGCACAGCCTCTCTTCGAAAAGATCCTGACACTTGAGAAAGATTCTGCCGATTAGCTTTCAATTTGCCCTGCTGTCAGGAGCCCACTAGAAGCACATTCTGAGGAAATTAACCGAGGGTAGTTAGGAAAGACCGTCATAAAGAATCTGCTCTTATTGTATTCTGATAATCAAATAAGAGTGCGGTGAGGAGAAGAAATGCTTGCTCGAGAGCACAAACCAGAGCAGGCCTGGGAAGCTCTGTTCGGCTTCAAGGCTATGCGCAGGTCTGTGTGGGTGCCGTTGGTTAATAGCTGAAGCAGAAAATGTCTCAGCGAGGATGTTCATAGTTGCTCTATCCTATGGCCAAGGAGGGTATTAGTTCTTTTCAGTTAACCACAAAGGTGTCAAAGTTAGAAATGAAAAGGAAAAAGACTTCCACTGTAATACGGGATGTGAGTTTGTGGTGTGTTGTGAACAGCTCTGAGCTTATTCTGACTTTTCCAATGATTCTTCACTCCATTCAGCGTCTGATACCCTGCATCCATTATTTATCTCACTTCCCATCACAGAGTTATCAGGAGGCATCTGCGGGATCCATCTACAGCAGGATAGTCAGGTTGCATTTGTTTTAACCAAGCTTAAAGTGGGCTAGTTACTTGTGCAGGAGTCTCCTTTAGTAGACAGGAAGGGAAACAGAATTCTGTTTTGGCCTGGAATTCCCATCTCTCTCAATCTCAGCGGCTCACTGGTGTATGCAACAGACATTTGCGCCACTTTTAAAGGTCCAGGTTAAGTATTTTACTGGGCTTTTACAATGAAGATTTGAGGAACACAAGACCTTGTATCTTTCATCCTATAGATGAAACAGCCCTGACTGGAGTATAGCATTCATGCCCACACAGCTAGTAATGGACCATTAGTTTCTATGCTGGAAAAATAAATAATTTTTTTTCTATGAAGATTTGTCCTTAATTTTTAGTTCTAGGACTCAGATACCTGTTAGTACACATCTAATCCTGGGATAATAAAGGGTTTGAAAGATCACTAAAATATGCATCTCAGGAAATGGTAAAGGACATATAAATTAATTTTGAATTATTTTGATTCTCTCTGTCTCTCTCTCTCTCTCTCTCTCTCTCTCTCTCTCCTTTTCTGGCTGGTTCAGCAGTTTATCTCAGAAAAATATCCTCGTAGAATGAAAAGGATTATAAATACACTCATGGAGAGTAGCAAAATTAAAGAAAAAAAAAAACACTTAACTGAATAATTTCCTAGAATAACACTGTTGTAAAAGCTGTGGGACCAGGGCACTGATTCTAGGTCCCCTCCCAACTAATACAATTTTGCCAGGAGTTTTAGTTTGCAATAACTTTGTTCCTTTCCTTGAATGAGATATTATTGTTTTATCCAATAATCATTTAGTGTTTTTTTTTTCGTTTCCTAATACTGCCCCTTGATATGGTGCTTTGCTTTTTACTATTATCAGGTGTCCTGGGATACAGTCCACAGGGAGTGTACCCATCCAAAGGGGTGGTTGGATAGGTTTTAAAATACTCATGGAAGCAGAGTTTGTGTGGTCCTCATTACAGTCTGTTTAGATATTTGTATCTCTCCAGGAGAGACCCTGTACCCCTTGGATGTCCAGCCTTCCCCTTCTCCAGCCTAGGTATAGTGACCAGCTCTCGGTATCACTAGTCTTCCTTGGACGGCACCTGTTCCATTTTTCTACTTCTAGAAGTTTCTTTTCATGGAGCTCAACAAACAAAAGTTTTGCTATTTGAAACCAAATACATATTTAGTTCCTACATTTCTTTTCTCTCCCTCTAAATCCATAGAACTTTGGATAGTTTTTAATGGATGACCCAACCCCTGAAGGATTTGTTAGCTGTTAAGAGTAGCAATGAGCTAAAAGTAGTAGTTTGAAAGAAAAACTGGCTAAAATTTTTCTCCTTCGAAAATTAGTCTTTCTGTGTCACTTCAGCCCAGACTGGATGTTAAGATGGTTAGCATTCAGTGAAAACGGGTAACCTAGTAAGGAACCTGAGATGTGGTGGAAAGAGGCAGCGATAGGAGGCAAACTCTCACTCACTGAGGGTCAAGCCCAAAGCTGCATTACAGCTAGGGGTGGCAAAGAGATTTTCCTCCAGCATGGGGCAGAGTGACATCCATGCTACAGCTGTGTCGCAGTGACAGTATCTCAAAGAGAAGATGAGGGTGATGTGAGGTTAACTAAGGTAGAATTCTGGCAGTCGGGGAGTGGGAAGTGTAAGTTTTTCTTACAGAAAGTAAGAAGGGGGTATTCGGAGTGATTTATGGCTTTACTAACTGTCATTTATCTTAAAGGATAAACAAGCTTCTCATATATCCAGGACAATAGATTTAGCAAATCGGAGAAGAAATCCATAGAAATTAGGTCCCTGCCTTGCCCTTTTCACAGGGACTGAGAAGGAATGAAAACAAGAAGGGGTTGAGGGGAGAAACTTGCTTGAGATGGCTCCCTGAGGTTCACATTTGAGAGAGACAGCTCTAGGTACTTGAGGAGACACTTGTGAGTGGTAGAAGATCTGTGTCTTAGACACTGGAGAGCAGAGAGAGGATCTAGCATCGCAAATTTCCTGAAATTACCACTCAAAGCTGGATCTCCGGGGACTGTTGTCAGTCAGAAACTCCTTCAGAGGCATCCAGCTGTCTCAGCCAGGCATTTTAAACGAGGCTTGTGTCATCCCAGAGACACAGGCTTCAGCTAGTAGACACACGCAGGATTTAAATAATAGCCGTTCAGTGTCCTGTGCCCCAATCCTGTATTTGAAAACTCTGGGGTCTGGGTTTTTGTTTGTTTGGTTCATAGCCTGATACTGTGCACACAGTAATCTGCTTCTTTGTTTGTGATTCGTCTTGATTCTTATTTTATAAGGAATTATATTGTTGGCGTTCCTTAAACTTGAGCTTCAACTGGATCCTTACAAGGGAAACAGAAGGATTGTTATTGGTAAACAGAAACCTAAACTCGGTTTCTTCAGGAATCTCCTGAGAGGTTTCTGTTTGTGGAGAAAGCCAGAATTTCCTTTATTGGGTCCTAACAATCAAATACCTCTGGCCAAGGGCATCTAGTCCCAGATTAACTGAACAGCCTACAGCAAGCAGTTTGAAGTCCTCATGACACTTCTGGCTCCTACCTTCCTAATAAAACTAACAAGGTGTAAGAACCAAAGTTGACCTGTAAGCCCCATCCGTCCAAGATAACTTAGTGGAATGCTAAAAGTTGTAGTTCCTGGAAAATTACAAAGCCACATGGGAAATGTGGTGGTCATACAGTTTTGTACTTAAGCTCCCACACACATGATGCGCTGCCACTCGCTGGGACTCCAGAGAGTGACCTGGTCGGTGATTAAAGCTTACTTCAAAGTTGACTCAAAATTGTGGAACTGGTTTTTCTCTTGCAAATCTCAGGGTTAACAAATGCTTTTCCTGTTGGGTGGACTTCCCTACTCTTTGACCGTTTGTCTCCCAATAAACTGTCTTTCTACCTACAAAGTGGTCTAGTTGGCTGGTTTCACTGTGCCTCACTTAAATTGTCTTCCGTCAGATGCCTTAGACCATGATCATCTGGGATCATGTGGGAAGCAAGGAGAGGGTGCTGAAGTCCCAGAAGCTAGAGCCATAAGCAGTTGTAAGCTAACCGAAGTAGGTGCTGGGAATCGAACTTGGGTCATTCAGAACTTACTCTTAGCTGCTGAGCCATTGCTCCAAATACCACATCCTTTACAAAGATTTATTTGTATTATTTTTAAATTATGAGTATATATGTCTCTGTGTGGGTATGCACACAAATGCCAGTTTCTATGGAGGCCTGAGGCTTTGAACCCCCCTGGACTTTTGTTACTGGTAGTTGTGAGGCCTCCCGCACCCCTGCCTCGTGTAGATGTGAGAAACCAAACTCAGGTTCTTTGTAAGAACAGCACTCTATCTTAATTCTTGATCCACCTCTCCAGACCTCTTTGCTTCATTTTAATCTTTCTATTACATTTACATATTCATGTGTGTTGGGGGTGAGGAGGCCAATAATATAGATGTCAAATGACAACTTGCAGATATCTGCCGTCTTCTTCTACCTTGTGGTTACGGGAATTGAACTCAGATGGTTAGGTTTGTTGCCAAGTAACTCCACACGGAGGCAGGAGTCTGTATGCCCCTCACAACCTAAGCTTTTAGTGTTACTATGTCAACATGATATAAGGCAAAAAGGAATGTGTATATGTACGTGCATGTGTGTCTATGCTCGTGTGTGTGTGTGTGTGTGTGTGTGTGTGTGTGTGTGTGTGATAGGTTCTCAACATGTAGCCCTGGGCTAGCCTGGAACTCATAGAGATCAGCCTACCTCTTGGCCCCTGGGTGATGAGATTAAAGTTGTTTGCCATCCCAGTGGGAAGGCAAAAGGACTTTGAAGAATGCTACTGAGGTTACTGATCAGTTGACCTTCTGATGGGGAGATCATCCAGGCGAGACTAGAGTAATGAGAGGAGCCCTTGAATAGCAGGGTACTTTCTCTAGCCTGTAGCAGACATGGTTAGATCCAAAAAGCTAAGGCTAGATATACTTCTGCCGGCCTAATGAGGCAAAGATGTGGAGAGCAGCCTCGAGGAACAGAGAGCGGCCCCTGCCTGGCTAACAGCAAGAGAACCAGGATCTCATTCTTTAGTCATGAGGAACTGGATTGCATGCATTATGATAAGAGCCTAGAAGCATATTCTGTCCTGGTGTCTCCAGCAAACCTGAAACCTAACTCTAGCCTTGTGAGGCTCCCAGCACAGCATCCTCCTGAGCCTGGGGGATTTCCTCACCCATAGAATGGTGATAAGCCACAGGACAAAGGTTCTATTAAACTGATATGGTCATGGGCCTTTCTTTTTTTTTCATCAACAGATAATGAATACAAACCTATTAGTCATCTGTAGCTTTAAAGAGAAAAAAAAATCATCTTTTTTCTTGAAGCTTCTTTCACAGAATACTAAGCATAGAAGAGAAAGCAGAAGCGCACATTCAAGAGATATGTTGTACCCACAACAACACAGTCCTTATGTTTAAACTATGAACAGAGAAGAGAATGCAACTGAGAGGGCTATTGACAGGCAAAGGTCAACTCACTGAAATGTCAAATACTTTTTTCAGTGAACTGGCAGATCATTATATCTGACAAGTCAGTACTCCCAGTTATAATATTCAAGTCTCTGACTTCATTGTTCCTCTCTCAACAGCTGACCCCTTTGTGTCTTTTCTTCAGCCAAACCCGTGTCCCTCAGTGCTGACCTGTGGACTCAGAAAGTTCCACTCCATCCCATGATGCTCCAGGCTTCTGTACCAAAGTGGAGACTCTGAACATGTAGCTAACAGTTGATGCATCCTCACTTTTAACTTCTGCTTAATTTGTTTTCCAGCTTCATGTTTGTTTTTATTTTCATAATCTTGAATGTTTTTATTTTGAAACAGGGTCCCTAGTGGTCCAACCTAGCTTTGAACTCACTTTATAGCTGCAGATGTCCGTGAACTGCTGATGCTCATGCCTCCAACACTTGAACAGAGGCAGTAGGTACTCACATGCCTGAGATGTGAACATCTCCACTGTGTTCTCTGCTCAGTCTGGACTGGTGTGAAAGGTCAACAACCACTAGGGGAATGAATGAATGAATGAATGAATGAACAACGGGAAGCAACCTACTTAGTGGACTCGAAGTAGACTACATTTTGATTCATCAAGTAGTAACATTTTCATTACCATACTCAGTGGGAAGCATGGATGGGGAGCAATTGTTAATTATATTTAAATATATTTAAAATATATTTAAATATATTATATAATATATTTATATTATTATAAAATAAATATAATTAAATTTAACTAGCATTTAAGAGAGCCCTTTTAGCATTGATATGGAGGCTAAAACATGGGTTTTAGGAGTGACAGTCTTCCCCCTCAGTGGTCTCTCTAGCTGCTTACTGCTTCTTTCATTGTCCTTATCTGTGCAGAAGAAAGCACAAATGTGCGTTCAGTAGTCTTCCTAATAGTAGTGATGATTTTTAATTGATTTCCCGTTTCTTTCATGTCCTGGACCCTTTCATATATTTTTTTATTGCTTGGTATTTTATAGAGTAACACACACACACACACACACACACACACACACACACACATACAGACACACATCATCGAACTCTCAAAGTAAAATCAGTTTTAATTTGCACCCCAGCTTTGAAATATGAAAACAAATAACCAAAGAACTTAACATATACTGATTTAACATCATGAAATGCTAAGGTGGAAAAATACCAAAAAGGACAGGAGTTGTAGTTTCTTCTGTGTTTTCCCTAAGTATTCTGACAGTTTACTTCAGTCTTGCTTAGGGGTTTCTATTTCAGCTTATAGTAGGAGAACTCTGGCATGGCAGGAGCTGGGAGACATGAACCTGGACCAGAACTGATGCAGACAGAACCCATGGAGGAAGGCTGCTTACTGGCTTACTTCTCCTGCCTCAATTTGTTTATTATACACCACAGGACCACCTGCTGAGGACTAGTGCCACCCACAATGGACAGGGCCTGCCCACATTAAAATTTGTCAAGAAAATGCCCTTCTGGCAGATATTATAAAGGCATTTTCTCAACTGAAGTTCCCGCCTCTCAAATAACCCTAGCTTCTGTTAAGTTGACAGAAAATGAGCCAGCACAATCCACTACTCATATTATTATTGAATAAGAACAGACATTCATCATAGCTGAGGGAGTGGGAATGACATTTGGCCCCTGTAGAAAGGAAAGTTAAGGCATGATCATAGTTACCAGCTAATTCCTTATTCTTCTTGATATTTATTCTTGTAGAATACTGCTTTTGAGGTTTAGTATATATGGAAAGAATACAAAGTTTACTGACTTCATTAGAAACAACAGTAACCAGAATAATTGCTAAATTATTATGTATGTTGATAATTCTCTCTGCACATACAGGATTCCATGGTGGAAAAATCATTCACACACATGCACACACTGCTGAGGTACTTCTGTGTGTCTCTCTTAACATCTACAGCGGATTCCATCGCTCTGGTAGTACACTGTCTTTTCCTTAATAACTGTCAGCAGCACTTTAAAAATAAGAAATTATGCATTCTAATATTGGTGGGAAGGATGCTGTCGTTTGCTTGGAAACCTAACACATCTAGAATTTACCCTGTGCTGAAGATGAGGAAACTCGATTTTGAAATGTGAGACTTAGTTAGATTTCAAGATTTTCTCTTTCAAATAAAAGGCTAAGTGAATGGCAACTGTGATTTTAAGCAGACTAAATTTGTAGGACAAACTAATCTATAGTCTTCGTGGAGATTGCCGACCACACGATGTGAGCATGTTTTCCACCTGGATAAGGCCTCTTGCTCATTGTTATTTCCAGGTGATTGGCATGATCTGACAATCTGGGTTATTAGTATACTTCGAAACTAACTGTATGTAAAATCGCAACATTATTTCACCAGCTGTAGCTTACCAAGGGGATTTATGGTGAAGTGGAAACTAGGGGTGGGGTAAAGGTTGTCTCTCCCCTATCTCTCTACATTTGCCTTTAATTCACTGATGAAAGTGAAATTTAGAACAGGAGACATGGTGAGAACATAGGTTGATGGGCGTGTCAGTTATGGGAATGGAGAGTTTTGTTTTTCAGTTTTAGGAAGCTTTAGTAACTGTCTCCCGTTCCCCTGAGTTACCCTGCTCCTCCCTTCTCCCTTTCTTTGGTGTGTGAGGAGCAGATTGAAAATAAGTACAGATAAAATAATATGAGAAAATTTCAAGATAAGCAGACCTTGATCAGGAAAGTGAGGCTATCTTCGTAAGGATTTACTAGATGAAAACCAAGAAAATAATAACGAAGTCGCCTTGCTCATTAGCTCCAGGAATACAATTCCCTTCTCAGCAGTGTCCTCCACTAGCCCCACTATTTCAAGAATGTTTATGCCAAACATGTGTTACAAATGCTAATACTTAGTTATTTAGAGAAAATAAAGTCATGAATACTCTCCTCGTACAGAAAGAAGCATGCTCTCAGTTCAGGGGGCCTAATGAGAAAACCACTTTCTATTTCAGTCCCTGTTTATTTTCCAATTCTTCAGGGACTAGATGGTATTTAACAATGAAACAAGTAGTGTTCCCATGTCTAATTAAGATTTTCTTGTCGGATTAATAAGTCATGTCTCATTAGACCGGTGAACTGGAAGTCTTAATCTGCACCTTGGTTTGCTAATCTTGAAATGTGTTTGTGGGTCAGTATTGAAGGATGTGGAACAAACAGATTGTCTCAGGTGCCATGCTCACATTGTCCATTCCAGTGTAGCTCCACCCACAAATGTTCATCGGTGTCATTCCTGGAGTACTGGCCTGAAATGACTGTCCAGAGGAAGCCACAATCATGGATCAAGTCTCTTTCCAGCAGTGCAACCTGAAGCATCTTTCTGTTCTTCCTCCGTGACTTGTGTTTCTTTCTATGGTGACATTCTTTTATTTCCCCTCTCTCAGACAGGGGAACTCATAAAGTGGCCAGAGTATAGCTGCTGTAGAAGAATCATATTAGTTTTCTAATGGAGACTGGCAGGAAGCTGTGCGACCACACTTGTGCTGACATTCTCTCAGATTTCAGTGACATAGTGGAAGGGTTAAAAAAAAAAAAAAAAAAAAAAAAAAAAAACAAAAAAAAAACAAGATATATTTCAACGTTCTATTTAGCTGACAATGTCCTAGACAGTTCTCCCATTGTTTTCTCAAGAGGACATGAATTTAGTAGGCCAAAAATTGACTGGCGGAGAGAAAAGCAAAACACAGTGTTATTTCCTTGATTCCAGTCATACCATCGTAAAGTTGACAAGCAGGGCTAGATCGTCTCCTAAGTGGATTCTCATTTTAGCATATCTTTTCTTTAGTGAATTAATTTGTGCCTAGCTCCAGGAAGCCAAACATCATTGTTGTCTCCTTCTCCTTCTCCTTCTCCTCTCCTCCTTCTTCTTCCTCCTCTTCCTCCTCCTTCTCCTCCTCTTCCTCCTCCTCCTCCTTCTCTTCCTCCTTCTCCTCTTACTCCTCCTCCTCCCTCTTCTTCTCTCTGTAATATCCCCAGTGCATTCTGTAGGGTGAGTTCTTCACATAGATTTGTTGAACAACTGAGCGGAGCAGTATCTGCTCTGTAATTGCCAGAGCCAGCTGAGCCTTTACGATGAGTTCAACCCTAGGAAACCTCTCATTAAGGAGTTCACTCCATCATTTGGGAAATTAAAATAAGTAACCTGGAATGGAGCATGCCTGTTCTGTCTGTGTTAAATTAGTGATAAAGGAAGCAAATTTGGGGGATCCTAAGAGGTTGGGGAGGTCGTGCAGACCTCATGAAATGGCTGGCCATAGTAATGTGATGGTTATCCTGGATTGTCCACTTGATGGGATTTTTAAATCACCATGAGTACAATTTCCGGGCATGTTAATGAATAATTATCTAGATTATATTTACTGTGACTGGAAGACCAAGTGTGGGTGGTGCTGTGGCACAGCCTGGGGCTGAAGACTGAATGAGAATGAGAAAGGGAGCTGAAGGCAGACGTTCATATTCTTGCTTACTGTCTGAGGATGCAATGTGACCGAATGCCTAACCCTACCACCCTGACTCCTGGTCATGAAGAACTATAACCATCAATTCTTACAAGCTGCCTGGCATTTCATATGTACATAATCACATTTTGTTTTTTTAACCTCATAAGACTGATGTGACTTTCCCCATTTGACAGAGATAAGGCTTGGGCAAACTTACCAGTGAGTCTAATGTTACATAGTAAACACAAGATGGAGTTGAATTTGAACTCTTAAAAGATATAGCTCTCATTTGACTGGCATCAAGTGCTGTGAAACTTCACATACAATGTGCTGCTTAAACAAAACTATCCTGTATTATCGAAGAGCCTGGATCTCAGGCAAAATGCCGAGTGTGCTTGTCACACATGTATCTCCTAACCTCGCTCTTCCCACAGAGCCCGAGAACCTCCCCACACTGAACATTTGTCTTCTAGGATTTTGTCTTCAGGATGATCTGTCCGAGGTAACTCTCCTGGTTAGTGTTGATTCTGACTTTTGGATGTCAAAATGTCCTTGCTCATTCACCCCCTCCCCCAATTGCTTCCTGAGTTCTGGCTCTATCTTGCCCTCTTCCTTTGTGTGTGGCCATGAATCTGTCTTGTGCTTCTCCCTTTCTGCTGTGCTGCTTTAGCAGTCTTGACTTATGATCTAGCCTCCTCACTCTATTGTATCCATATCTTGTATCTTAAGCCATCTATGGCAAAAGGAACACAGGCAACCCGAGATGAAATGGGGCTACTAGCTGAGCCATGCTAAGGAAGCAGAAATAAATTTACCTTAGGTAGGAGATGAGAGATGGTTTGGTTTGTGATAAAGGATAGAAATATGAGACTAGGGAAATAGCTTACATGGTGGCTAACATCTGATACCCCATTGCTATGGGATGAAGAATAAGCAGGCAGATCCTAGAGGTTCTCTGGCCATCCAGTTGGTACAAAATGGTAAATTCCAATTTCATTGAGACTGTATCTCAAAGAATAAAGTAGGAAGTGATTGAAGCACAGTCCTAGTAACAACCTCTGTGTGGAAGGACAAACACACCCTCCTTCCCACATGAATAAACACCACACACACACAACCACACAACCACACATACATGTGAGGAGGAGGAATGGAAACAAGAAGATGGGTGTGGTGGCTTGTCTTAGGGATTTTTATTGCTGTACAGAGACACAATGACCACAGCAACTCTTAAAGAGGAAAACATTTCATTGGGGCTGGCTTACAATTTCAGAGGTTTAGTCCATTAACATCATGGAGGGAAGCATGACAGTGCCCAGGCAGACATGGTGTCGAGAAGGAGATGAGAGTTCTACATCTTGATCCACAGTCAGCAGAAAGGGATTTTGTGCCACAATGGCAGTCCCTTGAGCATAGGAGATCCCAAAGTCCACCTCCACGGTGACACACTTTCTCCATCAAGGCCACACCTCCTAATAGTGCCACTCCCAATGGACCAAGCATTCAAGCACGTGAGTTTACAAGGGCCGTTTCTACTCAAATTACCACATGACTCATGCCTATAATTTTTGGAGGTTTAGGTGGAAGGACTGACAATGAGTTCAAGGTCAAGCTGGGCTACGTAGTCACAGGCTAGACAGTGCTCTGGGAATCAATCTTATCTCAGAAGAAAACAAACAAAAAGAGGAAGTAACGTTAGACAGATCTTTAGAAAGGTTAAACTCGAGAGTATGTAGAACAATGTAGGAATTACAGCCTGAGTTTAAATGCGTGAATAAAAGCCCAGAAAAGCCCAACATGCTGAAGGAAATAGGGTTCCTTAACAGCATTGACAGAGATGCAAGGAAAGAGTATAATAAGGACATCAGATAGGGGACCGATTCTGATTTATCCAGACCGGGTACAACAACAGTTTGCTAGGTAGCAGCTGAGGAAAGAGATGTGTAAATGGAGAAACAGATGAGTACAGAGGTATTCTAAGAAAATGTCAGCAGTGCCATGTAAAAAGACAGTAAGACACGTACAATTTCATAGTTGCTACTAATTTTGAAAAAGGTTTTGCTTTCTTTGGGAACAATCGGGAAGAGGTACACAAAGAAAGATTAGCCAACTGAAGCATTCCACTGTGTGTCTTCAGCAAGTGAGATTTCCTTGGGTGGGAGGACCCAAACAGGGTCAGCACATGTGGCTACCATGTCATTTGGGATTAACTATTCTTGGATTTTCTGCTTTTTAGTTTTAAACCCATGAGCTGAGATCTCTCAGAGGACTTGGAAATGCTGCAAGACAAACTTTTATTGAAAGCCTACAATAGAACTCTTTCTGTACAGGTATTAAATATAAAAAAGAATGGAGTTATTTTTACTTCCCCAAATGGTAGATATATTTGGGATATACATTTTTATTGTAATAATCTTAGAAATGAGTGGTGATGATTCATGTTAAAGTATGATAGCACTTTCTTGGAGGTTGGAGGTTCCTTCCCTCAGAAACATTATATGCTGTACACATGAACCATGGAGTGTTGGGGGTAATGGCTATTTTTTTTTTGTATACCCCGCATTCCTTGAGTATGGGTGTGACCTATGACTACACCTGGCCAATAGAAAGTGATAAATGTGATAGAGTATTGTAGGGCTGTGAAAGGGGTCTTGGTTTTGGTCGAAGCTCTGGCTGGAAAGCCCGGAGATCCAACAGGTGTCCATTGCCTGTAAGGGACAGGCATCTATTCCGCCATGCTCCAGAATCCAGGCTCCTAACACGTGGTGTGGAAATCCATTGACCCGCACAGTTCAGTCAAGTTCAGGGCAATGCAGCCCCACCCAAAGAGCACAGGTAGAGGGCGTGACTACAGGCCTCAGGCCCTAGAGAGATTTACATACTAATGAGATGTCTGAGGGCCAGAGGGTGGACAGCCAATTAAGCATTCTTCCCAAGCCTCTCCCCACTTTCTCCCTCCCTATTTAACTCAGGTCTGCCCTGTTCAGGGGATGCACATCCAGATTCAGCCATCATTCATCATGCCAATAAAGCCATTTTGGAAACCCAAAGACTTTCTTGTGTCATTGGGGCCATGCCATGAAAACCGTGGAGAAGGCCTTTAATGAGCCACTGTGGCCACAGCCGCTGTGCCTAACTTCCTGCCTGGAGGAACTTTCAGTGTTCCCAGCCACCCTACACACAGAGTATCACTAGTCATTTTATGGTATTGTATACAGTTTTCTCTGTAATCGACTTGAATTCGTCTTCTTTGTTCCTTGCTTTGTAAAAGAAAGTTCAAATGGATCTTTAGCTACAGGGAACTAAATGCTGTCATCAACCATATAAGGATAGCTGAAAGTCTCACCCATAGTTTAGATGCTAACCAAGCCCTGGCCAATGCCTGGCTGGCAGGCCTGTGAGAACCTGAAGCAGGGACCCCAACTCAACCATGTCTAGGACTGCTGCAACCTCAAGTGCTCTGCATACTTCTAGATCTGACTTCTTATTTGTTTCTTCTTTTCCATGATTCATAGACATTTTACCTCCAAGGAAGTGAGATTCAGACCTCACAATCCATGACTTTCTTCAAGGCTGAAGGCTATTAGAGGCTCATGTGGACCCAGACAGGGAGATGGAGAGAAGCAGGAGTTTTGTCAAGGACTGAAGAATGCAGGATGGATGGGATGCTGACTTGAGGCAGGGTGGTATTTGGGCCTTTGCTCAGCCCCAGTTAATTCTATTGTTGGGGCCATCAGTGGTCCGGAAATTACCTTGCTTTACTGCAGGTGCATTTTAAAATCTCGAGTATCACTTCCTGCCTGAACTAAGTGTTAACCCCAGCTTGGATCTTATCTCCTCTCACTTTCCCTCCAGTAATTCCCTAGAATGAAAATCTGACTGATCCCATAATATTTCCCAGTGGCATCCGGAAATAAATGAATCCACCCCAGTGTAGCACACAGAGGTTTTCCTTAATCTGAGTGGCCCTTGTACTACTTGACAGATTTGCTATGCTATGCGGCCACCACACAGTCTGTGTTTGTTTAAGGCCCAGTGAAAGTCTTTTTACTATGTTTAGACATGAAAACTGATCTAATGGATGAGTAAGGAAAAGGATCAATGGAGGCTGGAAATTTACTAGGAGTGTAGGTGCCACTAGGGGGCTGTCTCATATCCCACAAGTTCTGACCAACACGGCAAGGCAGCAAAATAATGACAAAGGGGTCTGTGACTGGCAGTATATGCCTTAGTCACATTACTATTTGCATGTTCACATAAAGCTTGAATACTCAACTTTATTATTTGATGGTTTGCTATAGTTTAGAATGCATTTGTGCTAAATAATTTAGCAATGCAATGTAAATACGCCCCCGGCAAAGAATGGCACACTGCTGGGCTACACCCAGTCTCTCTGGCACAATAAAACAAAAAACAAACAAACAAAAAAAGCTGCATCTGGCTTCTGATTTCTTTTCTTCCTGAGTAACACAAAGTAAAATAATTAGAAAATTTCCCACCAGGATAATTCTGCCATAACAGTGAGTCTTTATTTGAAACAATCTTTACTGATATGAAATACTGACATATCTGCATATTGAGACATATAAATCCACAAGCATTTGAGGATTAAGTTAATTAATAAATACATGGAATGAATTTTAAGACTGATGCATCATTTTGTGAAGAAAGTTATGGAAAGCTGGACCTGCGTCGCTGGGTTTGGGAAAAGGGTAACATGCTATTAGGAGTATTGCTCATATGTTGTTCTTAAACAATTCAAAAGAAAAATGTGCTTTAAACATTTCCCCCTATGACATTACGGCATTTAACCATATTTATGATATTCTTTATTACAAAGGAACGAACTATTGGTTATTTATTTTTCTTTTTATATTATGATTTATGTTTGTTTCCACATATTTTCAAATTATAAGAATAATTCACTGTTTAATTTGTTACTATCCTAAGATCTCGTGACATAAACACATTTTTAAAAACTGTGCATAGAACTGTAGAGTCCTTTGTGCTCTGAAAAGTGTGAATTCCTCAAATTGAATAAATCAAGGTTATTTAAGGCCAGGGGATATAGAGATGCAAAAAGGAAGACGATTTTTTTCCCTGGATTTTCTTTTTAAATTATTATTTTTTCTTTTTTTTCTTTATTGCAGAATCCAGTTATACTCTTTTTTGAGTTTGTTAATTATTAACAATTTTAATATCAAATTTAACTCTATTCATAATGGAAGAAAAAGTCCTAGGGCTATTTTTTTAGTCTGGTAAATGATTCTTTTTTTTTTTTTTTTTTTTGAGTTTGTGATATATATATATCATATATATTATATATATATATATATATGTGTGTGTGTGTGTGTGTGTGTGTATGCACATATTCACATGTGGGAGTGTGTGGTGTGCATTTGTGCATGTCCATTCACATGTGTGAGTGAGCATGTGTGTATGTTTATATGTGCAAGTGTTTGTGTGCATGTTCACATGTATGTGTATGTGTGTTTGTATATGAATGTTCAGATGTATGAGTGTCTGGTGTGCATGTGAGTGGTATATATATATATATATATATATATATATATATATGCATGTTCCCATGTGCAAGTGTGTGTATGTGCAGGTTAACATAGGTGTGGTATGTGGATGTATGTATGTGTATATGTACATTCACTTGTTTAAGTATGTGCATGTGTGTGTGCTCTATATACATGTTTGCATGTGAGAGTGTGATGTGCATGCATGTATGTATGTTCACATGTGGAATTGTGTTTGCATGTCTTTCTCACTCTTTGTGTGTGTGTGTGTGTGTGTGTGTGTGTGTGTGTGTGTGTGTGCGTGCACACAATCATGCATGTAGAGACCAGAAGTTGATGCTGGGTATCCTCCTTGACCATTCCTCATGATATTTACAGAGGTAGGCTGTTTTTACTCAGCACTTGCAGATTTGGCTGGCCTAGCTAGCCAGCTTCAACCCAGGTTCCTGTCTCTGGCTTTGAACAATGTGACTTACCATAGGGCTTCCAGCATTTGTATAAGTATTGGGGATCTGTATTCTGGTTATTTGGGGTTTATATGCATGTATTTGGTTTTAGTTTTACAAAGACCAATGGAAGACTTGCTTGTGTGCCACCTTCTCCAGCTCTTTAAAATACGAGTATGTGTTCTAGAAGGCAGTGCTGGGAATTAAGTAGCAGCAGTTGCTTTCAAACTCTGACTTTTTGACAATCAAGAAAAGAACACTCTAAGATACTTGAGGTAGCTCAGGTGGAGTTATGATCTTTTGCTTAAGTTGGAGGGCTTTTTTTTTTTTAATGGTAGTTCTCTTGATAAAATTTGGGTATTATAACATCAAACAGACAAACAAACTACCTAGGCCAAATAAGCTTTCCACTTGATAACATAAGTCAAAATGAAAAGATGAGATAGCTAGCTAAATCTTTGAAAATACAAGGTGGGCATTACATCTGATGGCAGAAACAAATGTCTAATCACTGACCGATACTGTATCACATACACAATACTATATGCATTTCAGGCTGCATGTACATTAGACTGTAGAATAATTTTCACTCATTGTCTTAGACACATCTGAACATAATATTTTGAAACAATATTTGTATACTAAGCATTAGAAAAAGAAACTAAGAATTACCTGACTAATGGCCATATTAAGCAGCTATGCTAATCATAACACCAAAGGAAAAATATTTCTTTTTATTCTGAACAGGATTTTCTGAGTAAGTTTGAGAGTTTATTCTGAAATATATAATTATGTAATTTCATGGACACTCACTTTAGTGGTTTCAAAATGAAGAGTCATCATACAAGTTAGTGTTCCAGAAAGGAGAATTCATCTTGAATTTATGTATACACATACATATGCATAAGTCCACACTCACATGTATATATATTATGTATGGGTCCATATGGATGCCTTCCTCCTTGTACAGTTTTGAAGTCATGTACTTCTGATAACACAGTGAATTGCAATCCACAGTCACCATCTTAACAGAGCTGACTGTGCTGCAGGAGTGTTTGCAGCTATGTATGACCACAAAGGTCACAGCCCAGTGAATGACAGGAGGCAGAGATGCCAGTGGCTGCTCTAGAATTTATGACAGGCAAAAGTGCCCGGCTCTGGCTGGCTTCCTTTTGCTGCAGGATTCCTCTTTCCAGCCCCAGGGACATCCTGAAGATACACTGTAAGCGGTGGCATGTTAGTTAACTACAGGGCCAGCAAGTTCTTCTTGTCTTAAGAGCCAGATGCTAATTGCAAGTATCTTAAGACAGGGCCTATTCTAAAAGTCCTATGACTTGGGCCATGTGTCACACCATTAGCCTTCCCAGTTTCTAGAAATAAATGGTCATCTGAAAGTTTCTACACATTCAGCAAAGTTTACAGATCCTAAAACTGAGGCCATTGTCAAGATCCTTGGCTAATCAGCAAGAACAAAAAGTTTGAAAAAATGAACCCTTCTTTGTGAGGAAGTGCCTAAGGCCAGCGAATCAAACTAGATAGATTTAGGTTTCCAAGCTACTGTTAAGGGGATGGCTGGGCCCCTTATTGGCTTATTAGGGCTTTCTCTAATCCCAATAGTTATTACGAATAATCCACACATATGGGTGGGTGGTGACCTCTCTCCTCTTCCACACTAATTTACCATTTTAATTGCCTAATATTGGAGAGTACATACTGGCCAGCCTCGCCTTCACAGTAGAAATCCCTACAGGTTTGACCGAAAGCTTCATGATTATTATAACTCCTGGCCTTTTCTTCTATGGTTAGTCAATATTTGCAAGTGTCATGACCTATGAATAAGGCACAGCTTAGAAAAGTTCTATCAGAGAAGAAAAAAAATAGGGCCATCTTTCTGAAGGGTGAAGGAGAAGTAAGGCCATTTTGTGGTTTCTAACCTATACTGTCTTTGGCCTTTATTGTAGTTTTCTATGAACAGCAAGCAGCCTCTAAAAGGAAAATTATTCTTTTATAGTGTTTTTTTTTTTCTCTTGTGAAATTAGGGCTTTCTCTAATCCCAATAAAAAAGAAATGAAAACTCTTATATTAGGGAAATATGTATTATGAGCTATGTACAACATATGTACGACAGGCTAATTGGCAAGTATTTGGCATGAAGGTATTCTCACCCACACTCTTCCCTCTGACAGGAACTTTTCATTTTCTCTTGCGTTTCTTCTGGACAAAGGCACTCTGGGCCATTTCTTTCAAGCAGAGACCGCAGAAGATGGACTGACATGCTACCACACCTCTGCTAAAGAGAGCATTTTTGATGTCTGGACATGTTTAGTCTTGTGGAAAAGAACCTTATTTCCTTCATAGACAAGAGCAGCAGTATGGCCAGCAGTATTTCCCTAGAGACGGCCTGATTTAAAAAAAAAATCGATATCAACTCTTGACACATTTTCATTTACATCGGCACACGACTTTCAGTCGGGGTACAAATCAATATGTAGCTTTTAACACGACTCAACTCTTCCTTCTAATCGTGCTGCAGGCGGGCCATTTGCCTTAACATACCATGTTTCTGCAAGAGAAAGTTTAACTGTTTTTTTCTGTGACTAATCACAACAACCTAAACTGCGACATTAATCACATGACCGTTTCTTCATCCCCCACTTCCAGCCAATTGACTTTTTACTTAGTGAAACCATTTGCAGAAACTGACAGTTATCCTAAAAGGGTCAAGGGGCAGTGGGGAAAAGAAATATCTAGTTCTAAAACCTATATAATATATGGTTTCTTAGAGTAACACTATGCCAGACCGTCATTACAAGCCTCAGACTTTGTGGGAACTATCTACAGGCAAGGTGGAGACTGAGACTTGTTTAAAATGGAAGTGTTACTACGGGTCCTGGCATTTGCTCTGAAGACAATTAACCTGTTCTTTCCTTGAAGCTACAACTCGCAAAGGGTCACCAATGATTGGCAATGTGTTTTGTCTGACTTTTGAAAGTGGGTTTTTTTTTTTTTTCTTTTGATTTTTCAGGCTAGCTTAAAAATTCACTTAGATCTGATGCCACACGAGCTCGGCAACCTCTGCAGTATTGGCAGTCTTCAGTAAATGTAACAAGTACTTTATTACTGTAGTAACTCAGATTTCTAAATAATGAATCAAATTCGTACATTATTCAGAACCCACAACGGGGTCATTAAGCTGAATAAGCAGGGCCTTGCAGAGGTTTACAGCATATTTATCTAGGGCAGTTCCACAGCACCAAAGTAGCATGCTTTAAAAATATATGAAAAGGCAACCTCCTGTATTGCATCGCATTCTATTTGCAGTGGTATCTTTTAAGAGTGCTGCTCAGTAAGATGCCTGTTCCCTTCGGATGCTCCCCCAAAGCACTTTGTTGATGAGTGCAACGCCCCTCCCGTTGCTTTACAGGCCTGTTAAGTACGTAAAAGGAAAACGCAATCTTTAGGAGGGAAAGTTGTGGGCGTTTCCTCTGCTGCTTCCGTGTCCTGGTATATGGATGAACTAGAGGCTTGCATATAGCTGGACTTAGCCCATCTATCATCAGGTTTGGAACATTTGCACGACACAAGTGGTGTAGACTCTCTGAGTTATGACATTGACTGAAATGGGAGATATTTAAAAAACAGCTCTCGGTCCGGCTTGTTCCTGGGTAGCTGCCATGTTCCCACTGTTCTTGCTCAGATTGGGGCTCCAGCTAGCTAGATGTATCCGCCCTGGCACTCACGAAATGCCAGCATGGTGGCTGGCTCTGCCAATCCATCACACTGCCCCCACAAAGCTCAGCTGAGCCCCTGATAATATCTTCCAGGCTGGGTACCCAGTAGAATGAAGACTCTTAAAACTTAAAGATTATCCAGTAGATTTATATATTTGGAAATGCTCAATTAACAAGATGCCCACACTATTAGAATTGTTACCCAATATCTAACTTTTAGGTATAAATTGTTACCCAGGACTGCTTTCAACCCATCCATCTTCCTTCACAGTTGCTAACCCTCTTCTTTCCTCTCGTCCCTTCTCTCCTCCCCTTCCTCTTTCCTTCTCCAAGCTCCACCCCCTCTTCTACTGCCCAATTACTGAGCTCCACTGCAAATACAATGTAGCAAGAAAATATCCTGCTACAATTGACATGGAGCAGATCTGTTGACATCGGGAGTGTCCTCTGATGCTCCTTGTCTATCTTCTTGTCTTCCCACTCCAGAGATTGAGTGCTGCTGTTCCAGATATTTGGACATCATCTTGACAGGTGCCTTATGCCTGGGCACCTTGCCTGCATGAAGGAAGATGATGGCTGAGATAAGGTGATAAACCTTAACTAGAGTAACTGCTTCCTAGGAATTACATATTACACATCTGGCCTTGGTACTTATGTGTTATTCATTTCCCCATTTGGAAAGCTCAGTTTATGGCACTTGATACATGTGTCTAAAAGTAACACAATGTGCCTTTACTTCAACTCAATCTTTAAAGTTGTATCACCATGACAACATGCCTCATGTTAGCTGTGACTGTGTGTAAGAAGTCTGCCTTCTTAAATAGACATTTTGAAAATTTTCTGAACTGCAGAATTTAAGGCTCCCCTTTCTCTGAGAAACAGGAGTAGTCAGCCCAAGATAGATAATTTTTAAAAACCCCAACTCAAAGTTTTCTTCAGATTGCACACTTCCAGATGCCTGAATTATTTAGAAGGATTTTCAAAACAGTCTTTCAGCTCACCTTAACAACCAGTGCTGCCCTTATAGGCAGAGTGAGTATGTTTGGAAAGAACCAAATAGCATATACTATGACTTCAGCCTGTGATGACTTCCATTCTTATCCCTGAGTCTTGTAACTTATTTCTCTATTAAGGCCTTCTTATAAAGCAATATTTAAGAGGCATGATATAGTGATTTTTTTAGACATTTAATAAACATGCTTTAATTTTAACATGCTTTGAAATTATATAATAAACATACTAAGCTATAATTTTATGAATATCAGTTTTTGGATGAGACTGAAATAAGTACAGAGGAACAAATGGACTGATTTAAACTGAAAGAAGGTTTTGGTAAAGATTTAGTTTGTGTGTGTGTGTGTTTGTATGTGCACCACATGCTTGCAAGGACTGCAGAGGCCAGAATAGGTCAGTAGAACCCTTGGAATTGGAGGTGCAGGTGGTTATGCCACCATATAAGTACTGGGAATTGAACTCCTGTCCTTTGTAAGAGCAGCAAGTGATTTTAACTGTAAATCCATCATTCCAGCCACACAGAGAAATTATTTTTTAAATAGAGTGTAGAGGGTAAGAAATTATCTGAACACTTTTGACCACTGAATGTAAAGAGAATATTTGCAAGCCATTGTACAGTGAGTTCAGAGAACATGGGAGATGTTATTTGGGAGAGGGAGATGGAGCAGGAGAAGGAAAGGGAGATTCACTTGCCTCTTTCTTTCCAATGTCAGGCTTAAAAGTATATGCCATCACACATGGTTTGTATTTTCAATATCTGCTTTATTGCTCTAGTTTCCAAATGATACCTACACATTTTAATTTTTTTTTAATATTGAAAAATCCTGCTGTACAAAACAAGGTGCAGTTTTGACTTTTACTTTAAACTTACAGGTATTTCTTTATGTTATTCACATCTCATGGCAAGCAAGTGAGAAGGCATGGAACTGTACTTCGTTTCCTCCAACCCTTACTAAGAGCTAGAGAAACATGTGCATTCAGACATCCAATGAACAGACACATTTCCCCTCTACTGAACAAGTATACTTTGAAGTCGGGTTTTGTTCTATGAGAATTTACTGTCTCTTTCCTGAGCACAGGGAGTGATAAATTAGCACTGTATTTTAACTCCAGCCCCACAGCTCCTATACTATGGGCACTTTCTTTAAGTTTGCCCAGCCCTAGAATTTCCCAGCATTCCTCTAAATTCTGCTACTCCCTTAGACCTGCCCTTGGACTCATGTCAACAGATTTCTTCAGAACTAATGTACAAGACTGATTTCATTTTAGTACTCCACTAGGTTTTGTTTGGCTGTATGGAGGTCAGAACATGCTCTATGGAGCATCCTCTTTCCCTGACGGATACTGACATTTGACAAATGTCTATACAAGGAAAATAGAGCATACACTGTCACTTAGATTACCCATAGAATAAAGTTCATGTCATCATAGCATTTTTGTGGCCTGGAATATTATCTTCTCATGTCAGACTTAGTTTAACCCAAACCTTATTTTCACCTTTTAATCCATGCCCTTTGAAACCATAGGAGATTTTGGAGTGCACTCTCTGAGATCCTGCTCGTCCCTACAGTCCTCAAGAGCATTATCCAAACACTGCATATCAGAGACAGAGGCAAGAAGAGTCCGTGTGAACAACCCAGTGAGCTTTAGAGAAGTACGATCCCTCTTGGTTGTTAATGAAAGCTTCAAGGCCAACAGATGATTATGAGTGAAAATTAGTTTGCACGATGGACATATGTATTAGGAAAAGAAGACAGCGTCTTGAATACTGATGGACAGCTCAGGAGAGCTGACATGCAGCATCCTCCCACCAAAGGCCTTCTAATAACACAGCCAAAGAATGAGACTGAGATTTTCATTAAAACATACCTACTTCAGGTTACCCCCAGGCATTTGCTACCTTTACGAAACATACACATGAATAACAGTCCACTTACCCTGTTTTATATGGGTCAAACATAATTCTGCAACATTAATTCACTAAGAATTGGTATTTAACCCCCTGACAATGGACAAAGAGACACCTTGGTGTTGTTGTTGCTCTTATATTAGTCAGGGGCAGAACAGATGTCAGTCCTTTGTTCACACTAGCTTGATGCTGGGTTTGGTAGATAAACCTATTCTACTCCTAGGACACAAAAAATCAAATCAAATCAAATCAAATCAAATCAAATCAAATCAAGTCCAGGCAACACAGCATAGGAGGAAGAAGATAGGCAGAGACATGTTTTCCACCATGCCATGAGGTGTAACAGAGGAAAGATTCTTAAAGATTTTTCACCCCATCGTAAGGGCAGGCCATAGACACACTGAGCCCTGCCGACCACCATACAGTGCAGTGCAGAAGGAGGCAGAGATCTGCAGACCACTCTATGCCACCCATAGATCTACCCTCTGGCCCACAGCACAGGTAGGCCCAAGATGGGACTGAAAACACCAGTTTGCCACCACACCACACCACACCACCTTGTTTCTCACCAGAGTGGACCCAGCACCTCGCCTATACTACAGAGCACAGCAGAACTGAGCCTGGTGGGAGCAGAGGTGAGCTGCACTGAGGGTGAGAGAGCAAGAGCTGGTTCTGCCACTTGTTTGCCATGAAGTAGTGTGGGTGTGGAAGTTATGCACTCCCCTCACCCCTCACCCCTGCAATCCCCTCACCCCTCACCCCTGCAATCCCTTCACCTCTCATCCCTTGCCACCTGCAGCAGTTGGGAGAGCTGATTCCAAGGGCATGAAAGCAGGAGAGCTGGCTTTGAACTCACTATGCAGATCAGGCTGGGGTTTAATATACAGAGACCTATCTGTTTCTACGTCGCAAGTGCTAGAATTAAACTGTTTAACATTATACCATCTTGTTTTAAATTTATAAATGGCCCCAGGAGTCTTCTGCACTAAAAAATGCTGTATGATTCTGCACACATTTGCTGCCATACCTGGAACACAGCGCATCCCCCACAATGAGACTGTCTTGGAAAAATACTGTCTTGGTATCACAGAGCTGCCTTAGTGACAGCAAACTCTCATTAACTAGACAATACAGATTTGTGAAATAGGTTGCACACATGTTCTTTTACAAGGGGGCTTGATTACTTGTGGCATTAGCAAAATTTACATTGATTAACCAGTAAGCTGTAATGTTGTTTTCGATCTGGTCTGAACAAATCAATTTTACTTAACACTTTAAGTTTTTTTGACATTGAGGTATTTAGGATAAGTAGGTATTATATTGCCTGTGGGGAAACACTGCACTTGTAATTAAGCCAAGAAGGTAACTTTACCAAAAGTAGAGAAATTGAGTAAAGTTTTCCAGGTAATAGGATTCTCTGAAATGCCAGGACTATTCCTACTTGAATGAAATCAATTACATTGTCATCTCCTATGCAGCTAATCTTAGTGTAGCCATCTCTCTGTTGAAGTTGGCTATGAGACAAAACGACTGTTCCATCATATAGGAGAGAAGAAACGAAACTCAGAGACGCTGCTCATGAAAGAGCCTGGCATAGACTCAGATTTTCATAAGCATTCCTTGATTCGAATGAGGCCTGTGTAAAACACACCATCCTTTCTCCACTCATAATATGTCATTTTTACTTTTCTAGAACCAACAATAGAGTTCAAAAACTCATATAATGGGTATGTTCTGCATTTCCACATGTATCTACAGCAACCTCGTGTGAGTGTGTGTGTGTGTGTGTGTGTGTGTGTGTGTGTGTGTGTGTGTGTG
>JANHMN010000019.1:18170778-18187686 GCA_030674055.1 Rhabdomys pumilio
GTGTGTGTGTGTGTGTGTGTGTGTGTGTGTGTGTGTGTGTGTGTGTGTGCACATGTGCCTGTGTGTGGAAGGGCAGAGATCAAACTTGTCTTATCTCTCAGGCATGCACTGTATATCTTTCTTTTGAGATGGAGTCTCCTACTGGCTAATAGCTCACTGAGTAGGGTAGGTTTATTGGTTGGCAAGCTCCAGGGATCCATCTGACTCCATTTGCCCATGGGTGGTATCACATTCATGAGCTGTCATGCCTTGGCTTTATTTTTGGTGTATGTTCGGTTTATGTTGGTGTATGTGTATTGGCACACTACATGGAGGCCAGAGGTTCATGTCTGGTGTCTTTCTCAATTTTCTTCCATCCTAATTTTTGAGACAAGATCCTTATTGATCCTCAAGCTCATTGATTCTGCTAGTCTGGCCAGCTAGCAAGCCCCAGGGACTAACCCTCCTGTTTCTACCTTCATAGTGCTGAGATTACAGGTGTACACTGCTGTACTTGGCTTTGTCATGGAATCCAAAGGCTAGCTCTTCTGCTTGCATAATAAGCAGCTGACTCATGGAGCCATTCCCCCAGTCCTACAGCTACCTCTTTTATGAGTACATATGATGTATTGATTTGGGGCAATTGCAGAATAGCTGCATAGACGCAAGTGTTCTAATTATGGGACAACATTTAGGATGGAGTGAAAAGTTTCACTTTGACAAAAACTTCCTCTTTACAGGCTTAGAGCAGATGCTTATGGCGTTACTGAAATAACACCCAGGGCTATTTTGAAGGGCCAGGGACTGTGGAAAATTATAAAACTAAGACAAACTTTTACTCCTATAAATGACTAATGAGGAGAAGGTGCCTGGACATGATGGCTGCTGGAGATCCATATATGATACATAGTCTATGATGTGTTCTTACCAACCCTTAGCTTTTGTTATTAGTGCTAAAGTCAGGAGATCAGTAGATAGTTTGCTGAAAAAATGCCATGAAGCACATCTCGGAAATCTCATAAAAAAGGCTTTCACTAGAAGTAACAGTAAGAAGAAATGAGAAGCAAACAGGTTTTATATGTTCTCTGAACCACATTACTTAAATGAGGAATTTTACAGCACTGTTAGGATATTCTTCTGTCTGTATTTTTCTTGATTTTCAAATCAAGAAAATATATTTCAAATATTAAAATATTTTACTTAATATTTATTAAAATGGTAAAACATTTAAATTAAAATATTAAAATATTTTAATCAAAATATTAAAAAATAATTCCTGAGCATGTGAAAAAAGTCAGTTTAACATTTTAAAACCAAATAGTGTATTTGTCACAGTAATAGGCCAAATATATATATATTTATATATATATATAAATGATATATATTTATATATATATCAACACCACATAATTACAATCACTTCAGTATGAAAAGCATGTGACAAAATCCAGTGTTTTTTTTCCCCTAGAAACATTACCCAAATTAGTAACTGTAGGATATTTTTTTCTTTTAAATTTTATTATTGTGTTTTATTTTATGTGTTTATGTGTTTTACCTGCATGTATGTCTAGGCACCACATGAGGGCCTGGTGCCTGTAGAGGTAAGAAGGAGGCATTGGATGCCCTAGAACTGAAGTCACAAATGGCAGTGAGCTACCTGGTGCTGAGAACTAAATCTGAGTCTTCTGGAAGAGCAGCTAGTGCTCTCAACTGCCGAGTCTTTGCTCCAGCTTCCCAAAGAAGACTTTCTTGACTTGATCAATTTCATCCACAAAATTGCAGCAGCGAGGAAAAACACTAGCTACCAAGTCTGGTGACCAGAGTTTGACCCCTCAAGTCTCACATGTGGAAAAGAGAAACCAGACTCCCACAACTTGTAGTTTCACCTTCTCCAGTGCACTGTGGCATAAGTGAGTCTCAGCAATGAGTGACTGAATCCATGAAATAAAAAACACTTTAATATTCCAACTAACATTTTATGTGTTAATGGTTTTCCCTTAAAATTAGGAATAAGATAAATATACTGGCTGTCTTTATCACGCCCACTTAATACTGTGTTGGAATTTATAGCTAGTGAAGTGGACCAAAGAGGGACGGTATATAGGAAAAGCAGTAGACTGTTTTTATTTGATGATGGGATTATCTATGTAGACAAATGGATGGTGTCTTAGTTGGGGTTTCTATTCCCACACAAAACATCCTTACCAAGAAGCAAGATGGGGAGCAAAGGGTTTACTCAGCTTACACTTCCACATGGCTGTTCACCACCCAAGGAAGTCAGGACTGAAACTCAAGCAGGTCAGAAGCAGGAGGCCATGGAGGAATGTTACTCACTGGCTTGCTTTCACTGCCTTGCTCAGCTTGCTTTCTTATAGAACCCAAGACTACCAGTCCAGGGATGACACCACCCTCAATGGACTCTCCCTCCTTGATCACTAATTGAGAAAATACCTTATAGCTGGATCTCATGGAGGCATTTTCTTAACTGAAGTTCCTTTCTCTGTGATAACTCCAGCTTTGTATCAAGTTGACACACAAAACCTAAACCAGCAAATATAGATCAAACATAGAACGATGCTCTAAGAGGCTTTAGTGATGTTGCAGAATATGAATACAATTGTCTCGTACAGAATAATAACTATAAGTAATATAAAACCAATGCCACTAAAATAGTATAAATATTTGGAAGATTCAGGAAATAAATTTACGAAACATTTGCAATACTTTTCCAACAGTCATATAACACTCGGAAAGAGGTTACAGAGGAGTCAATAACGAATGAAGTAATGTAACCTAATTTTGTGATATGTAAGCTAATTTTGATTGTCACCTTCTCTGAATAAAGGGCAAACTAGGAGAGTACTAAATCACAGCCCTGTGTACATTTCCAGGAATGAGGAGACTGTGAGGTTTCTTACATACCAGCATCCTTTTTACACTTTTTTATTTTATGTGTATGAATGATTTGCCTACATGTATGCTACTATGTGAAAGCCTGGTTTCTGTAAAGGTCAAAAGATGAAGTCAAGTCCCTAGAAAGAGAGTTACTGATAAATGTGAGCTAACACACGGGTGTTGGGAATCCCAGCTTCCGTTAATCTCTGCTGTGCCTTCTGCCAACAGAGCTTAGTGTGCAGTTGAGGAAAAGTGTTAAAGAATCCAGGTCCACTCTCACGGAGTAGATAGAAGAGCACTGAATCAGGAGCTAGCACAGAGACAACAGAGGACTCAGGACATTTTTGGTCACAGAGGATGGTGGATGTGTCTTCATTGTGGTAACGGCTCCATAGATGGGTGTATATAAGACTGACTAAAGCTAACATGAAATACATGGAGTTTCGTTAAGTCAATTATACCTCAACAAAGCAGTGAAGACATTTGTGAAATGTCTGTTTTTTTTTTTTTTGAGTAGATGTAACTCGTAGGGACTAAGCACTTAAGTAGAAGATAGTTGTATGCTTGTGTCTAAGTATGAACGTACAGATGTATTATATGCATGCATATATTTCAATTAAGTGACATGTTTGCTGACCATTAAGAAGCCCTTGACTTACTCGGAGTGAAATCTCCTAGGAGTCTGGGCAGTAGATTTACACTAATTTATACTCAGGAGTATAGTATTAGGAAGTTGACTCTACCTGTCTGTCCAGTGGGGCAGGAATTTAGCTTTCCTTGTCTAAATTCAGTGTTTCAGGAGCTTGGCATGAGATCTGGTGCTCACAAACACTGACTGTCTGGCACCAGCACAGAACCTCTTCCTCTGCCCTGATCTGTGTCTTGCTTTTTGGCTTGAATGGACAACCTAAACCCTAGCTTTCCTCTCAGGAGAATTGCTCAAGGTTGGTATTCACAGGGACACTTAGCTATGCTGGACTACAGCTCAGTTTGTTCCGCCTTTAGTACGGAAAGTAGTGATAGTGCTTTATCTTACCTCTAGTCTCCCAGATGTTGATAATATTACGCCAATTAGATATTCATTTAGTTCCTATGGTATGTGGGTATTCTGTTAGTTAATAGGGCATAAATAATAGACAGTATAAAAAGTCTTTAACTTTGTGGTACATACCTTGTTGTTAGAAAAATAGGTGAAGAAAACATAAGCACAATACTTAACATAGCTCATATAATATCACTTAAAATAATATGAAGATTCTTCTCCCAGCATGCCATGTTCATCTTCAGCCAGGATTCTTCTAAGCTTCTAAGGGCAGGGACTTAGAAATTATGCCCTGTGGTGGTACCATTCACATGAGAACACTCAACTCTTCAGATAAGCTCAGGAGAGATGGATGCTTTTTGGAGATTTTTTTTTCCTGTGGCCTAATTTAAATTTAACTGACATGTTTACAAGCTCTGCAACTATAGCCTAGAGACTACTTAGTGTCCCCATCGCTGTTACCATTGTTCTCATAAAGAAGATAAAGAGATGGGGAAAAGAGTTAAGATATGTATTAATCGTCAGTTCAATCAATCTTCAATAAATCAGCCAAACATGCTTGTGTGTGTTCATTGTGATGTGTGTGCTTGTTCTGCATGTATATCTGTGTGAACACATGTGGAGGCCAGTGGAAGGTATTGGATCTCTTCCTATACTGCTTTCGACCTTATTCCCTGGAGATGAGATATCTCACTGAACCTAAAGCTCTTTGTTTTAGTGATGCTGGCTGCCTAGTGAGCTCCTGAGCAATCTACCTGTCTCTCCTTTCTAATGTTGGGGTTACAGGTTGCAGTGATGCCTAGTTCTTGCTAAATTTGGACCTAGGTGCGCATGATTTTGTGCAAGCACCCTTACTTCCTGATTTAGCCCTCCAGGTCAAAATATGTTTTCAAACATGACTTTGCTCTTAGAATAAGGCCAGTCTTGTAAGGAGGTAGAAAAGCCTGTAGAAATTCAGCTTGTCCTTACAGACCTTGGATTGTTAAATGATAAAACTACTAGAGAGAGACTATCCATCTTTAGAACAGCGCTCGTAGCCTTGAGACCAAAACAAAATAAAAAAAAAATGAGCACTGTGTTGGTCTCACAGTTCATGAAGTGTCTGAAGAGGTAGCTTCCCAGGATGTTCAAGAGATTAAAAATCTGAAAAGGATTTGAGGAAAGGTGGATTTGGATGTGTGAGTAAAGCCATGGGGAGACATATGTGGCAGACCACTAGAACATACATTGACATAACAGTACAAACATTTAAGAAATGGCCACATGTATACTTCCTAAAATACAACAACTTCTACTCTTTCAGTAAAACATTTAAAAAGGGCATGCAACTTAGGTATCAAGTTATAACTACTAAAACAATTGACCATTTTGTTAACTCCTTTCGAAAGGAATACGGCAAGTCCTTGCTTTCAGCATTATTTTGCAAAATGTTCATAGCAGTAATTGCGTTCAGTTAATAATTGAAATTAACTATAAAGTATCATTTTGTTGATCCTTTATTTTACTCAGTAAGTTTATTATGCAACTTGTCTTCACCCCAAATTCTAGAGAACGTGGAAAACTGGCTGCTTGTTTTTAGTAAACTGTCATCTTGTACTGCCTTGGGAAAAGTAAATGTCTGGACCTGAAAGACGGTAATCGTAATTTACTAATATGGAAGCCATGTGCCTCTCAGACAGTTCTGTAATGTTTGATACAACAGCACCAATTCAATGCTCCCCAGGCACAGTGCGCCGAAGAGAAATCTCCTAGTGAGCACAGAAAGGAGATGACCTATATTTGTATTGGAAAATAAAGTATGAAACAGTTTCATGTTCATAATAGAAACATCTTTAGCAAATTAGATAAACAATATTCTCCAGATATCATAAAGACATTCCAGATAACTGTGGCACACCTTAATGAAATCATTTACACATTATTTTCTAAGTCATTTATTGGTCTGCAAATGGAATGGCCTGCCCCCACCTGAGTATCTGTCTTTGGCTCCTATACAGCTCCTCCAGCATCAGCTTCTGTCTCTCTCCATGCATAGCTCCCCCCAGACGCTGTCTAGGTCAGGCTCAAGGAGAACTTCTCTCAAGACAGAGCTAGAAGCCAAATCCTATTTAAAAAGTGGTTTGTGATCCAAAACTGATGAAAACTTATTTTTTCTCAAAACATAAGTACACTAGACCTTAACTACTCACTATAACTTTGGGGCCAATTATAGGTTTTCAACTTGTCTGTGTGTGCCAGCATGTACATGGATGCATGAGTGTGTGTGTGTATGTGTGTTTGTGTGATCATCTGTGTATGTGTGTGTTATGTATGAATGTGTGGTACATGAGGGTATGTGAGTACATGCGTGTGTGTGTGTGTGTGTGTATGTGTGTGTGTGTGTGTGTGTGTGTGTGTGTAAACCACAATAGTGCCTTAGCCTACAGATGCCAGAAAAAAGCTTGCATAAGATCCCTTGGAACTTGAGTTAGGCAGTTGTTAGCCACTATGTGGGGGTCAGGAACTTGGTTCTTTGCAACAGCAGTAAACACTCTTAAATGTTAAATGATCATTCAGCACTTATTTTAAAATCTGTCTGTGGCCTTGACTTCCCTTTTCTTCTTTGCCAAATCCAATATTCCCGCCCCAGCAATGTCTTTTTCTTCAACTTAAAAAAAGTATTTATTTATTTACTTTTATTTTTTTGAGACTGCATTTCATGATGTAGCCATGGAGAGCCTGGAACTTCCTATGAAGACCAGGCTAGACTTGAACTCTCATAGATTCTCCTGTTTCTGCTTCCTGAGTGGGTATTAAAAGCATGTTCCATCACTCATGGCAGGGATTATCTTTACATTTATTTCATTTTTTCATTCATGTTTCTGTGTATCTGTATGTGTACACATGTGTGTAGGTGGATATTCACAGAGATCAGAGGAGGGAGTCCCAGGAATTACAGGTACTTGTGAGCCTCCTGATGTGAATGCTTAGAACTGGACTCAGGTTTTCTGTAAGAGCAGCAACTATTCTCAATGACTAAGCCATCTCTCCAACCCAAATCCACAAATTTTCACTAAAACTCCCATTCTTTGGCACTGTTAATTTACCCTCTGATTATTCCTTCTTCTTGCCTCTTGATGTACATTATTCAGCTCTGTGATCTGGCCTTGGAAACATTATTAACATCTTCACACTTCTCATTCTCCTTGCTCCACATTACCTGGAAACAACCCGACCCTGATGCAATAGGGAGAATGCTGAATCTCTAAAGATGTTACTCTGTGGTCCTTAGATGTTAGCCTACGTGGTAAGAAGACTTGAAGATGCAGGTAAGGCTAATGGTACCAATGAGCTGGGTTTGGGATGGAGAGTGTCCTGCACTACCCAGGTGAGAGAAGATGCAGAGGCCTAGCAACCACTGTTGTCTCTGTATTTGAAGAGAGCAGGAAGGACAGAGAGCTCTAGAAGCTGAATGGACTCTTACCCAGAATGTACAGAAGGGGGCAGCTCTGCTGACACACAAGATTTTGCCCAGTGGTTTCTGTCTTGGACTTCTGACTTCCAGCAATGTAAACCAGTATGCTTGTGGTGTTCTATGTTCTGTGTCTGAAGTGCTTTAGAAGTAAATAGATACTACTGCCCATTGTTTACCTTAGTTATCTAATTACGCCATTCCAGAGCTTGGACAGCTTATCATTGGAGAAACATACAACTTTGCTAAAAGGCCCCACTTCAAGATGGCTACACTTTGAACCAATCTTAACAAATGTCTCTATAAATACAATTTCTCCCCATTGTTTCATAGCTTCTTTGATCAGATCTCCAGCCTTGCCTTTCCACAATTTACTCTTGGCTAATCAGACACATCACAGGAAAAAAAAAAAAAAGCAATAGTTAATATCACATACTCCTGCCGTGGCTCTTATCTACTTCTGGTGCTACATATGTGTTCGGTTTTCCACGTGTTCCGGTAGAAGAACTGTTTATGAGGCAGTTAAAATCCAATCTTCCACTCCATCTTCGACTTCAAATTCATCCCTTTTATTTAGGACTTCTGAGGGCCTCCCCAAATGTCTCGATTTCTCACTTCCACTATTTCTTTCACTTTCCACCTCCAAATGTACAGGTATCTATCTTCACATCACAGTGTGCCCTGCCTCCAGTGTGCTCTGTCCTCTAGAGATTACATCTGTTAACACTTCCTTCATCTGTCAGCTGGAGGATGTGAAGATCTTTCTCCCTGTAGGTTCCATTATTCTTAAGGCTTCATAATCTTTTTCTAAAGATAAGAGTTAGCTACTGTTTTAGTTACTATTTTATTGCCATGATAAAATGACACTACCATGGCAACTTATAAAAGAAGCATTTAATTGGAAGCTTACAGTTTCATAGTGAGAGTCCATGACCATTATGGAGGGGAGCATGGCAGTGGGCAGGCAGGCATGGTGCTGGAGCAATAGCTGAGGGCTTATGCCCTGATCTGCATGCAGGAGGCAGAATGAGTGAGGCTGGGCCTGGTCTGTGTGTTTGAAACCTCAAAGCTTATTTCCAGTGACACCCCTTCTCCAACAAGGCCACACCCCCTAATCCTTTCTAAACAGTTCTACTAGTTGGGAACTGAACAGTTAAATACAGGAGCCTATAGTGGCCATTCTCATTCAAATTATCACTGGCCCTTCTGATCAGAAGGTCCTTCCTCCACTTCCATGCTTGGGTATCTCATCTCCTTATTGATATTTCAATTAAAGTGTTATCTGTCCTCAGAAGGGATTGGCTTAGTTACCAACCAAGCCTGAAGACATTTTATTATACTACTCCTAAAATATATACATGACATTTATCAATATCAAATTTTATTTCTCACCTGACATCCATTTATCTGTTTTTAATGTGTTTCCTACCACAATGCATATCAGCATACATTTAAATTAATTTTTACAAGTAATTAGTCTCTGTTACTGTAATAGAATGACTAACATAAATAATCTAGAAAGAGGAAATATTTATTTCTTTTTTCCAATAATTAATTTTCCCATTAATTAATTTATATATTCACTTTACATCCTGGCCACTGCCCCTACCCCCAGTCTCTACCTCATTGCAGGCTAAGCTAATCCTCTACTACTGAGGCCAGACAGGGTAGCCCAGCCAGGGGAATGGATTCCACAGACAGGTAACTCCTTCAGGAACAGCTCCCACTCCTTGCTGGGGGACCCACATGAAGACCAAGCTGCACTTCCATTAAATATGTGCTGAGTGGCAGGGCTAAGTCCAGAGCATGTATGCTGAAAAGATTTACTTTATCTCATGTTTTTAAAACCTTCATTCCATTATAGCCAACCTTGACTCTGTGTCCACGCTAAGTACTATGTGGCTATTTTCCCTGAGTGACAACATTCCCTTGTGGAAAGAGGAAGGAAGCTCACAAAACCCAGAAAGCTGATGAAACTTACAAGGTTCAGGAAACTATGAAAAGCTACACGAATTAGTTAGCTCAGACAGTTATAAAATTCATGAGCTCTCCACCCCCACCTTGTCAAAGGCTATGCAAGCAGTAAACAATTGTTGGGGCAGAGTTCAGTGGAACTGCCTGGGAATGGGTCAGAGAGACAGATCCAGGTGTGCAGCTCTCATGAGTCATCACTCATGATATGAGGGCTTTTGGGTAGTAGTTGTCTGTAAGTCACCCACACTCCTATAGGAAACTTCAATAAATTTCTTAATTCATCAAGCAAGATTGAATGGGATTGTCTCTTTGGTCCTTCATTGATTTCCTATCTGGGGTAAACAGACATATTTGTCATGTTTCCTTTGGAAACAGCACATAAAAACGATGTAGAACTGTGGTAGAAAATATTTAATCTCAATCCCGGGCTTCTACTCTGCCTTTGACCATTTATTTTCCAGATAAAAGACATACACAACCTTTTTATTTATAATAAGCCTTAGTTAGCCTAAGAATTGGGCAGATATTTATTCTTTATGCTATTAAGTCTATTTCCTAGTCAATAATCCCATTATATAATTTGCCATGTTTCATCTAGGCTGCTCTTAACTCCAACTAGCCAACTCACATGGCCATTATTTTAAGATTCTTACCCCATGGTGCCTTCTCCCCTCTTCAGTATGCAGTCTCTGAGAGAAACCTGTATTTCAAATAGCAAAAGACCAAACCTCAGCCTAGAATATCATCCTGACCCCATTGGCCACAGTTTTCTCCACCTCTGATAATCTATTTGAAATCTAAAGTTCCTTCATTATCTAGACTCTAGAAGGAAGCTGGAACACACCTCTTAGTATGCTTTCTGATATGAGTGATTTTCAATCCAATCAAGTGGACAACACTAACCATCACTTGTCTTAGTGTATAGTTGAGTGTCCGTAGTTAGCTTTGGTGAGACAGGATGTGGAAAGGACTGCTGTCAAAGCCATATTTATGCAATCACTTCCTTGTCTTTGGAAGCAGTATGCCCTTAGGAGTCCTGTAACTCTTCCTATCTCTGCCCAACGTGGACACTCCTGGAAACCAAGCAGGACACATGCAGCATCCATCTTTGTTGAGTTCCTAATATTGAATCTATGACAAAACAAAAGATGGTAATAAGCACCCCAGAGAAGTAGCTTATGTCCTACTGAGAGCACTGTTTTATACTTCTGCACGTGGATCATATGCATTTGATTGGCCGCTTAGACTGAAATAGAGTAATCTCAATGGTGAATAAACTGTACTTACTTCTTTAAACTGCCATTACACCAAGCATGTAGCAGGTTCTCTACAAATAGCTTGATTTGCTGATGGGCTTTCCAAGGAGTTGTGAATATCTCTTGTCTTACTGAAATTTCCTTTCCTCTGTGCGTTGCAACACCCTCATTTCTACCTTATTCATCACTCTGTGATTTTTTTTAAGTGCCAGCAGTGAGCAAGGGGAATAATCATTCTCATTTCTGATTTATGGAGAATGTTACTGAAGTTTCCTCAGTGGTAAATGGTAATAGCATGAACTCTGAGAGGTTTTCCACAGAGTCTTAGCAACTGACAATGATCCAGCAGGACCCCATAATAAAGCGATCTCCCATGGCAAGGTTGCTCAAGGAACTCTGCAGCAGGCTTCAGTATGCCCTTGGCATTAAAATCATATATTTCCAGGAAACTGCTTTTGTGAAACCTGATTACGTGCAAGTAATAGGTCTGTTTTGTTCTTAGACATGTGTTTTCCTGATTGATACAATATTCACGTTGTGATATTTCTTTTCTTGTCTGAGCTATATAATATACAAATGAAGCAATAGATATTATTGAGGTGACAAGACAGAGTAAAGAAAAAACAGTTGTTGAAGCACAACTTCTGGAAGACGGTCTTAATTGACCACTTCAGTTTAGATTCAACCCCAGGGAAACACACTCCTTTTGTAGTAGGAGGGTATGTGAAGGCAGAAGCCTGTGAGTCATTGACTCATTCTGTAAAATGCAGTCTGCTACTGTTATTGCAAGCTTTATAAATGCAAGAATGGTATCAGCACAGCTATAAGTGCAAAAGGTATCTGCACAGCTCAGTATTGTTCCTCCAGTGAGCCACAGTGCCTGCACAAATGCTAAGCACATATATGTCATGTAAAATGTGCACTTTCTGTTGTTATCCATTCATAAACTAAGAGCCGCAGCATTTGCACTATATTTGATTTTAAAAAATTTCTTATAAACATTACTCTTTCTGTCCTGAAAAAGGTATGGAGTAGCACACAAGGGTTGGCAAGCTTGATGGTATGGATATTCATGTGATAAAGTTAGATTTTTCTTTAATTTTAATTCTTTTCTGACTAGACTAAAAGAGCGTCTCACATATACATTCAGGACCAGGAACAAATGATATTCATTAAAGTTTGAGACTAAGTCTCCTCTGCAAGTATGTGTCACATGAAGCTGGAGGGTTTGACTCACACTGCTTTCTTTCTCTTATAAGCTAGACAAATCTCCATTAACTTGGGTTAGCTTTCTGATAAGGATAAGGGTAATGTCCTTATCTGTCCTCTTATCATAGTAATGCACAGTGATAATGGCTTATGCCAGGTGAAGTAAAGCAGAGAGCCACACTGGAATCCACGGGTTCAAAGCCCCAGCCTTGCCCCCAAGGCACACTTCTTCTACATTCAGTAAAGTACTCTGTGTGCTGTGATTTGATCCTATTTGTATTATTTCTCAAGCCCAAGGATGCTAAATAAGACCAGGGGCTGATCTCTTTCAAAAAGGAAATTCTATTTTTGTGTTTGAAATTCTGTTAGGCACTGAAGCAAGGCCTCCGTGACTGCAGGATGTAAATGACAGGCAGGGTTGAGTAGCGGTCCACAGTGAAGGCTGGGTATTTCAGTGTCTGTGACCCGATCCAAGGGCTATTTCTGGCAGTTTGTCATTTAGTGCAGAGAAGGTTAGTGAGGTCGTGCTGATATATGATCCTGTGTGTGCTGAACTTCTCATTGTACTTGGCTTGCACAAGTCTCATTAAGAAACAGCCTTTGTCTTTTGATACTAAAGAACATAATAAAAAAACCCATTTTTTCAGGTGGCTTTATTCTTCAAACTACAATGTAGAGAAAAGTCAAACTTGAATCTTAAAGTACTTAGCTAGAGGAATTTAGGGCATCTTTATTTTTACCCACAGGAGGAGAAAGGAGCTTTCGAATTCTCAGAAGAAAATCAAATGAACTCCCATGTTCAGGACTGTCAGAGAGAAGCATCTAAACACAAATATGATAAATATTTGTCTCTAACAGGAAATGAAGTTTTCTTTAAAAAATGTTTTAGCGTTTCAGCACACGTTCCAAAGGGAATAGAATTTGCTAAAGAAAGAAAAGTGGCTGAGGAGACAGAAGACTGTGGGTGGGAGAAGAAACTTTTCAGTGTAGGGAATGGCAGTCCCAAGCTCTAGTTTGCCATGGACAGCTTAACCCTAGAACAACAAAGCTGAACTAGGCTCCTAATCTTGTCTTTTCATCACTCATATTCTCTTGCTTTGATTTCACTAAGGACCTCAAATACTGTTGTGTCAGACAGCCACAGTGCTAGATCCTCAAGTCTGTTTATTCCTAAGGCTTGTCTAAGTTGGCCAGCCACTCCAGCATTACAGAAGGCCATAGACATCTGCCAGGCTGAGTTCCTGCTTACCTCCTGCCTTGCTTCTCCCCCTCGCCTTCCAGCTCTTACTCAGTATCCAGAACTATTGGGGTAGCATCTTAACTAACAGAGTTCCATTTTCCCTTCTGGCTTAACTTTTTCTTAAGTCTAAGTAATGGTTTATTTTACCTTAATAAATATCTTTCATTCTGAGTTTGATACCATGTGGCCTTTTTTTTTTTTTTTTAAATTTCATCATTTTCTGTATCATTAGGATCGATTTATTTATTTGTCCTCCTGTTCCATCTGTTGGGTGAAAGATTCTCTGCAAAAGATGGTAAACGGATACAAAATGATTGGAAGAAAACCATCCTTTTTTGTGGGAACATTGTTTTGGGCAAGGGCAGATGGAGCTGAATGGTTGGTTACTATCATCATCTGAATATCAAGTCATAATTTAACTGAGAATTAAAAATACCTATCCCAAATGGTTTGTGGAGAATACCTGATGAACTGAAATGTTTTTAGCAATCAAAACACTTAAATTAATTTTGAAGAAACCATTTTTTTCTAGTTCTAAACAAAACAATTTTGAAATTGGCTTCACAGGAGAGTTTCTTGTTTGTTTTTTGTTTCTTTTGGTTTTTCGAGTCAGGGTTTCTCTGTGTAGCCCTGGCTGTCCTGGAACTCACTTTGTAGACCAGGCTGGCCTCAAACTCAGAAATCTGCCTGCCTCTGCCTCCCAAGTGCTGGGATTAAAGGCATGCACCACCACAGCCCGGCTCTCATGAGAGTTTCTTTATAATTGTATTTTTCAACCCATCTCTCCTCTGTTACTGTTGCTTGTCCTCACCTCATAGGATTTACACATGAGTGTCACCCAGTTCTATTGGTAAGCATGGAGGGACTCTGCAATAGCAGAATAAAATATTACTTCACATAAGATCAGAAAAGATGGGTGTGAGTTTGTCACACCTTAGTGGGATATCTCTGGACAATACAACAGTCTCTTTTGTTCTTGTCTCCTCTAAATTATTGGTTTCCCTTATAAAGTCACAGGAGACTCAAATAAGATGACATGTAATGTCAAAGCTCTTTTGTTTTTGTTAATTTTTAATTTGTGTTTATTATTCTGTGTGTATGGTCTGAGTGTGGGTACACAGTCATGATAGGTGTACAGAGGTCAGAGGGCAACTCTCAAGAGTCACTTTTCTCCCTCCTCCAAGGGTCCCAGAGATCAAACTTGGGTAATCAGGTGTGTGCAGCAAGCCCCTTTCCCTGCTACTGAGTTCTCTTGTTAACTTTTAACCAGTTAAATGCTAAACAAATATATGATTAAATATACTTTTAAGGGCAAATAAGCTCAAAGAGTCACTTGTAATAACCAATTCCTCAGTCTAATACTTCCCAAGAGAGGTGATACTAAGCACAAAGGGATTAGTTTCTATTTTATCTCCTAGGCTACATTACTGGAATGGAAACTCGAATAAATGCATAAAGAATGAGCGAATATTAGTTTATCAAGTGGTTTCTTGGATATAATCAGAACAGGAGTGATTGACTCTAGCTGGCTTGGGTTTTAGGAATAGTCATTTCTGCACTAAGTAACTGTCCCCAATTCACAAGCTTCTCTCTTTACATAGATAGTTACCTCTAGGAGTGGTACTAAAGGCAGTATAGGGAATCCAGACAACATCAAATGCCTCTACTGTGTCCAATATTCTGAAAATGCCTATGCAATCAATTCTGCATATTATGTTTTGCAAGGAACTGGGGGAATATATTAATATTATTGTTGGAGATCAGAAAAGAAAGACAGCTAGCAATTAAGTGATCTGCTTCAGGTCACAGAGGCACCTAATGATGCTATTAGCATTCAGAATGCCCTGTCTGTGCAGCAAGGTCTCCTTTATTCCTCTAGTGGTGCCCACATTATGACAAGATTAACCAATCACCAGGCAGGTTACCTTGAGGCACAAATTCCTGAGGAGTGGTATGCAAGGAGAAGCTGAACTGTAGTCATGTAGAAAAAAAAAAGGAAATAAGAGACCTGTGGTTTGATTTAGAAGTTTCATGTTCTTTCTACAAGATTGGTGCCTCTCAAACAGTATTTCTTAAAAATCAGAGTTAACTGAACTAAAAGCAATCTACATTTGAAAAGCAAGTTTAAAAATAGGAACTTTATTTACCATTAGCTTAACTACTGTTTTTCAGTGCTCTCATCAAAAGTGTATGGCTAATAAAGTAGGTAAACTCTTTGTTTTGTGTGTGGGTCTGTGTGTGTGTGTGTGTGTGTGTGTGTGTGTGTGTGTGTGTGTGTATGTGTTTGGTTTCAGTTTTGTTTTTAAAGCTCAAGGGCAATTTCATTAGTATAGCTTCAAGATTTTAAATCATCTCACACATAGGACAGAAACGAGATTGGAGAAAACTGTCTCAGGCATGAACCTTTTGATGAGCCATTTCTGGCTCCTCTTTGCACAGATGGTGGGAGGGTATTTCCCATTCTCTTTGAAAGCAGGCATGGAGTGAGACAACTCACTGGCTGAAGATACAACACAGTGGTAGAGATTGTCTAACCTGCATGCGACCCTGAATTCTATTCCTGGTATCACATGAGAAAGCAGATACATTTGAGAAGTAGCCTTCAGACTCAGGAGCTAGCTGCCAGTAAACAGCCCACTTCATAAACATAAGGACCTGACTTTTGATCCCCAGCATCCAAATAAGAGCTGGGCAAGCATTGTAATCCCAAGGCCATGGAGTAAAGAGAGGTCCCTGTAGATCATTGATTGTGCAGCCTAGCTGAATCAGTGGATTCTGGTTTAGTGAAATATCTTGTCTTACTGGACACGGAAGGGAGTGATAGAGAAGATACCTTTCATCCATCACTGGCCTCCACACACATGTGCACATGCACTCATATGAATATGTATGTACACTGAAAACAGACAAGAGGAGGAAGGCAAAACATGATGAAGCAGATGGGAAACAGATGAGCCCAGAGTTACTAGAGGACGTGGACTGTCGACCATCTGAGGGAGATCTGTGGAAGGCAGTCTCACGGAATGTGTCTGTGAAATGCTCTCCTAGTACACACAGCCAGTCTGAAATGATCGTCAGCCGTATCAGGAGACAGTACCCATCTGGTGGATGCCAAGAGTTGTAGAATATGATAAATTCTTGGTTTTGCTAGAAAATAATGTCATCTATCTTTCAAATGCTACTATGTGATCTTTTGGAAACTTGAAGAGCTGTGAAGGAATCTATCAATGAGAACTAAGTTGGCTCAATAAAGGAACAAGTGCTTAATGTTAACATGGACAATCTGGGAGGTAAAATAATAACTAAAATAGGGAACATTGGTTATGAAAATGCTTTAGGGATGTCAACACAAAACATTGAGGGACAGAATAAATTGTATTATTGTAAACTCATAAAAGATTGTTACCTCAATCTAAGCAGAAACCCATACTGTTTTACTAATTCATCAAATGTCTGTTGGCTACTGGCACTTTGGATTTGTGCTAAAACATTGGGAGTTCAAAAGACTTCAGAGTGTGGTGAATGGATTAAACAACTAACCAACTCCGATCTGACATTTATTAAGAATTTATCTGTAGTGATGATGGGAGAGCCTTCACACATTCTATTTTTATAATACTCCTACTCAGAGGCAATGATATTAAGTGTAATTAGAGAGATAATGAAACCCAGAAAGATAAGACATATGTAAATGAAAGCTAGAATTCTAATCAAATTTCTGAGTTGAACCATACCTTGATGTCTTTCATATGCATCTCCAAGTTCACATGACGATGTTTTATATTCTTTAAAAGGCATGTGTGTATCTCTCTCTCCTCTCTCTCTCTCTCTCTCTCTCTCTCTCTCTCTCTCTCTCTCTCTC
>JANHMN010000019.1:18187696-18220226 GCA_030674055.1 Rhabdomys pumilio
TCTCTCTCTCTCTCTCTCTCTCTCTCTCTCTCTCTCTCTCTCTCTCTGTGTTGCATGGACAATGGATTTGTGGCACAGGAGAATGTACTTTCATGTCTTTGCAATTTGGTCACTTTTAGTTTAATTGCTTTTTAAAAACCATGGGATACTAATGATTAATCTGATGTATTCTGAAAATATTACTAACAAATGACATAAACATACAAATTTTCTTTCCAGAAAAGTTTTGAAAAGAGACATTCAAAGAAACATAAACAAGCTACCTCCAAAATATAAACAATAGGTTTACAAACAGAGCTCAAGCTAGGTGCCCTGCTTTTAGGAGTATTTTGCTCTTTTCTTTCAGGATTGGAATTCTCAGACATTAAAAGGGAGGTCACACATGCTTTTTCTCTGAATCCTAGAAATGTACACTCATAATTGGAGGAATTTTGGCTGCTGGGAATATAACTTACCTTTTATTATAAGCCAGAGGAGAAAATTGATTTTAGCATTCTGGAAGAAAAATTGTACCTCTGGTTCTGAATTATTACCCGATGAGCACAGAGCCAAATATTAATGTAGGGAAAAGGGGGGGGGAGGGAAAAAACAGCGCTCAAAGCCTAACGCACTTCAAGCTCATAAACTGAAATTTATTCACCTTAAAATAAGTGGGGTTTCCGGAAGCAAAGCTACTCCTATTATTTTTGTCTTGCTGCTCTGACCATGGTTTATGTAGCACAGAAACATGTCCTAAGCTGTTTGGGTGTAATTGGAACTATAACCTCTATGAGAGGAGTCTCTGCAATTCTCCTCTCTCCCACAGCCTACACAAGAGCACAACCCCATCTTAGCGTTTCTCGAAACCTATGTCCAGTGGAGTTCATTCTTGTAACTTCGTGCTTTAAAGAAGAACTTATTATCTATAATTTTGTTTTTTTTTTTTTAAATTTTGATGGCTGGTGAAAGAGGGAAGGGTTTGTTTTCTTTCTAACTGTGGTCACTGGTAGGTTGTCAATGCTCCTGTGACAGCCCAACACATTTACATACTCGAAACACAACCTGGACTGTGTACTTCATTTAAATAAAGGGCTTGAAGTTGGAAGGGGGACACATTGGGAGGGGTCTGATGGGATTTAGGGAGGTGTGGATGGCACTCAGGATAAAAATACAATGTATATATTCATGAAATTTTGAAAGAATAATTAATAATGCTATAAAAAGAAAACAATCCAAATTGTAAAAGAAAAAAGGAAAGAAGGAAGGAAGGGAGGGAAGGAGGGAGTGAGGGAGGGACAGAGAGAGAGAGAGAGAATTCTACTCATTTAACACAAACCAATGCCAGTATCTTGGGTCATGCTTTTTGAATTTTTTTCTTTGTAAGTAATGAAATTGTCTTATGATTATTTATTCTTTTACTTTTTAATTTAATAACGTGTTATTCTGGTTTTATTTCTGTTGCTGTGATAAACACAGTGACCAAAAGCAAGTTGGGGAGAAAAGGAATTATTTTAACCTATGAGGTGTAGCTCTTCATTGAGGGAAGTGACAGCAGGAGCCCAGGACAGGAGCTTGAAGCAGAAACTAGGAGAGAAGTGTTGGTCATTTTGCTCCCAAGCTCAAGTTCAGCTCCTTTCTTATCAAACTCAGGGCCACTTGCCCAGGGTGGCACTGGCCACAGTAGACCCGGCCTTCTTACATCAATTGTCAATGAAGAAAATGCCTCACAGACATGTCCACAGGCCAATTGCTTGGAAACAACTCCTCAGTTCAGATTCCCTCTTTCCAGGTGACTCTAGATTTGTGTCAAGCTGACAACTGAAGTAAACTATGATACCTGTTAAGAGAATATCTATCAAGAAATAATTTAACAAAGCCAGATGGCGTCAGTGAGTGATTACACAAATTTTAAACTGACCATTGCCTTTGAATATTTAAGTCATTTCCAATATTTGGTTACTATACATCGTTCTTCAAAGCTTTTTGCCACAATTTTTGGAAAGTAACTGTGTACTTTTAAAAAGTTGGTATATAATGTTTTGAAGTATTACTGGGTACCTCCAAGAGGCCATTTTTAATGTCAAGTAGAAAAAAGAAATAAGAGCAAGTTTAAGGTTATTGCTTGTCTTGTGTTTACTTGCTCAGCATTAAAAATCATACATTACAGTGGAGCATGATTACAGGTGATAACAAGGACCGGTTAGTGTTAGACCTTAGCTCCTGTTTTGCAATACCTGCTGGAAGGCCCATCCAAACACCAGGGCTGGCCACGTTCTCCCTTTGCTTCCCAAGTATTTCGATCATTTTTTTCCCTCTAGCTCAGTCAAGCATCAAGCCTTGTTCCTAGAATGAGTCTAGCTTGCATCATGTTGACAAAAACATCCAGTGAGGATTCTCTGACACGCTTCTTAGCTAGCCTTGCTAATGTCAAGTCCTAGAATTCTTTTGTTTTTATTGGATATTTTATTTATTTACATTTCAAATGTTATCCCCTTTCCTGGTTTCCCTTCCGGAATCCCTCATCTCATCCTCTCTCCCTCTGCTTCTATGAGGGTGCTCCCTCAACCACCCACCCACTCCTGCCTCCCCCTCCTTGGCATTCCCCTACACTGGGCCCTTCACAGGAACAATGGGCTCTCCTCCCATTGATGCCTGACAAGGCCATTTTCTGGTTGGAGCCATGGGTCCCTCTTTGTGTACTCTTTGGTTGATGGTTTTGTCTCTGGGGCGTCTGGTTGATTGATATTTTTGTTCTTCTTATGGGTTGCAAACCTCTTCAGCTTCTTCAGTCCCTTCTCTAATTCCTCCACTGGGGACCCTGTGCTCAGTCCAACGGTTGGCTGCGAGTAACTGCTTCTGTGTTTGTCATTCCGATGAATGCTTAGAGTCATGTCTTGGCTTGGAGGTTGTCTGTTGGACTTACGTTATCTCCCTGGAAAGACTTTACCATCTCATTCATGACTGCCCATGTCTTTACCTACCACACATTTTACTCTCAGCTCTGCCTGGGGTGAAAGAGAGAACTTTCCACAACTCATTCTTCATAGGTGCAGGCTGTATTTGAGAATAGACTGCAAATCTGTGTCAGGAAAGAAAACCCTCAAGGCACACAGTAGGAATTCATCCCTGATATCCAGTTTTAGTAGTCTTGGTACTTAGAGTTATTCGTTATTTAGATATTTGTGAAATATTCAGTCCTGTGTGCTTGCAAGCTTTCCCTTCTAAACTTAAGACACTCCTGTCAGCTCAATATTAAGTGGGAATAAGGCACCCAGGATACTTAAATCAAGTTTCCATTCATCTACATCATAAGCATCACAAAATAAAGAACCAGCCTCACCTTACCCAAATCCAGATTCCCTTCCATTGGCTGGGCAAGGGTAATGTATGTCCTGTGGGTTGTAATAATACCACTGTGCTGCAGTGATATATTGTGGAATTTTATGTGGAGACAATCATTAAGTCAATAAAACAATTTTTTTTTGGCTTCACAGCCGAGTATATGCATAGAGAATTTTATTTATGCCATCAAATGAAAACTCCAGATCTTAAGGCACCTTAGAAATGGTATTGTTTATAATACTCACCATTGAGACAAGGTTAAGAAATTTCCATATCTGTATATTATCCAAAGCACTTAATAATTTGACTAAAATGTAAACAGGATCTCTGCCTAAAAGAAATATTACCTAAAGAGTCACGAAAAAGGAAAGAAACCTTAATGGCTATTATTGAACTAAATAATATTGCAAACTCTTGGGCCTGGTATTCAAGGTGCCTGTTTATTCACTTATTCTTAACATGAGGTCTCTGTTCTAGCTTCTAGCCAGGTCAAGTTCAAGTATAACTAACACGTTTCTATGATGGTGTAGATACACCAGGTCTTCAGGCATACTAAACTGTGGTGTGACTGTCACATTAGATATCTGAAATCTAGTCTCAGTTTCCTGCAGACAGACGGGTGCTTCCCAGACTATGAATCCCTGGCTCACATGTACCTGTAATATGCACGAATCCATTTACCAGGACAGAATGGCACTTTATAAATGTAGTAAGTCCATCAGTATTGAGTAACTCAAAGATGTTTTATGCCCTTGCCTCAAGATAGTTTAAGTCTACTCAAACTGCAAGTGTGTACCAAAGAGGAGCTTCTGCTACCGGTGTTTTCAAGCTTTAGATATAGCTGTCAGCTTCTTAGGTTATTCTCTTCTGTGGTCTCCATCTAAACTACTCTCTAGGGCTGAAGTAAAAACTTACAGGGCCCTTACCATTTCCTTCCCACTGATAGACAGTTTGCTAGCGACAGCTCCATTCTCAATCCTTCAGTTTGCTTCTGGGTTGCTTTCTGACCCTCAACCCTAGCTTTGGTTTCTTATTGCCACCCCATCACTCCATTCAACTCTTACTCTAAATGCAACCACAGTGGACTTGATATTAGAGCCCTCATCTGTCTCGATGTTCAGCAGTATAGTAGGCCATGACCCTTTTCAATCCTGGTTCCTAAGACCCCAGGCCAGGTCAGGCTTATCCCCAATCTGGAGGGAATGAGAAGCCTGGACAGACAAAAACACATTCATACCTGGCTTATCAAACCCTTTGTTTCTCTCAGTCAACAGCATCTTATTCTATATGTCTTTCAAGTGACCATGCCCACTTCCTGGTTCTCATACATACATGTCACAGTTAACATGTTTTCATTACTATGGTCAGTAATTGAGCCAGCAAGTTTGTCCAGGAACAGCTCTTTATAAATGATGTGCGGATGAAAAGTGCATCAAGATGGTGAGGAATATCACTCAGCGAGAAAGTATTACATCAGCCTCTCTCTTCCCTTGTGCCTTCAAGACAAGGTAACAACTCCACTTTTAATAGACAAAGATTAATATTATTAACAATCATCTATTGCTTTCATATTTACATTGTTTGGGGCCATTTGATATGTTTCTATTCAGAACATTGCTTGTTGGTAGTAAAGAAATAGTCTGAAATGAGTAAATTCAATGTAATATTTCACAGCTTAGTCTACAGGGTAAGTCTAACCTGTGAAAATAAGCATTTTGTTACCGTGGCTACTTTTGCTGGAGATATTGTGAGGCAGGATGTAAGTGCATATACATCAAATTTTCATTAAATTCAGCCTGGGAAAAGCAAATGGAATGTATTTAATTTTTTTTTTTTCTGGAAGATACGGTGATCTACTGAAACACGTAAAAGGAGCATAGTCAATAAATCATATGATTTCATTTTCCCTTTTTACAATAGAAAACGCATTTAAAAAAAACAAAGATATTTCTAAAGTTAAAATCTCTTTAGAAATAATTGCTATTTCAGCTTTGTAGCATTTCATACAAAGAGCAATTTCAGATGATACCTTTAAAATGGGGAAGCACGAACAACTCAGAAGCTTGATGTTTTTCAGTAGAATTTCCAAAGCATATGCTGACAATTTTAAAGGTGCCTTTGGCGGATGTTTGAATATACTGAGAAATCCAGCTCTAAAAATTGGGCTAACATACCACACAGTTTTAAACATTTAAAACTTGATTTCAGTTTGTATAAAAACCACTGGCTTCTAAGAAACCAGTCTTTAAATTTGTTTGCATTTTGTTAAATATTCATTTTAATTTCTGAAATTGTCTGTCATTATTTATTTATTTGTTTATCTGTTTATATTTTTTAGTTAAATTACTTTTTTGACAATCGCATACATGTGACTAACACATTGTGGTTAGGGTTTTCTCTCCTCTCTCATCTCCCCATGTCCCCTACCAAACCTACTCTTTTCTATCCCCTTCTCAGATACATACGTTTTGGTCTTATTGTGTGGTCTATTTTATTTAATCAGGACCTCCTTGTTGAATTGGGACCATCTATTGGAGCCTGAGAGGATAACCAGTGGGCACAGTACTGAAGGTGATACCCCCTCCCCCTTTCCCTAAATCTATTCACAGAAAACAGTTCAGCAGAAAGCAGCAGTGGTCATGGAGTCCCTCTTGTATCCTTGCTTGGCTGCTCATGGGCTATTCTTGTGCAGACCCTATCAAGTCATCTATAGTTGCTAACACTGTGTGATTACAATGTCTAGCATGGTCCATAAGATGACACCTCACAATCATCCCTTATCTTTCCGCTCTGCCAGTCTTTCTGATACCTCTACTGGTTCCTGGGACCTTGTTTAGGGCAGAACACTTAGTTGTCACTTATTCTGAGTATCTTGTACACACAGAAGACTCTGTCAAAGGCAGTTATTAGGAAATTAATAACCAAACATATTTTCTTACAGTACTGGAGCCTTTTATACATTCCTATTTAAGGCACCAACATAATAACTGGATAGTGGGAACTCTGAATGGTATTCCTCCCGATTAATCTACGTGCACAGTGTAGACAGAGCACTCAGTTGAGGCACTGTTGAAACAACCTAGTTTGGTTTCACACTAGCCTTTGCTGTAGACTCCACTCAGCACTTGGGAGCCTGCCTGGAATTGTTTGACTCTGTTTTTAAATGAAAATATAGGCAAGTTACCCAGCTCCCACTCCTGTTTTAGAATTTTATTTTATTTTACTAAAATTCACATAGCCTGGAAGCATTCTATACACTAGAAAATAACTCCTCTCCCAAGACTGCTAAGAATACTCGCTCTCAGAAGACACTGAAACAGTCAAGCTCTTTAGGTAAACTTCTATCTGAGAAGCTTTAATCAAAGAGCAGCATGAACCTTATGTTCTTGCTTTTCTCAGCGCAGTGTAGTTCAGTCCTTAAGGCACTCATGAAGGAGCCACATCCCAAAACCATCCTCTGGATGGATCAAAAAAAAGCAGCCAAGCCCACATTCTGCCATAGAAAAGAATGCAGTGTAGCAGAAGGGTGTGTTTACCAAATCAAATACAAATGAGAAACATAGAGACTTTGTGTGCTTTTCTAAGAGAGCCATTCATAAACGGCAATTCAGGCTGGCTCTAGTGAACTTAGGTAGAAGTCTAAGTGGTTTCTCTTCCCTCACTCCTTGCCTGCAGGTATCCATCTATCTGTCTTATCTTCTGTCAGGGCCTTGCCATGGAAGCACTGTCTGAATAGTCAAGTAGCATTGAGATGGGAGTGCATTTGCCCTCACTTGCTCTCTCCGTAACTTTGGACTTAAACCTTGTCAATCTCACTTTATTAATTTGTAATGTGGGCAAAGCTTCAACTTTAAGAGACCTTTCTCAAGTATGAGATATATACAAGGATCTAGCATAGAATTTAGACATAGATTTAATGCGTGGCAGTTGCTGTACTAATACCAGCCTCTCCCCGTAAAGCATGGCTATAATTTATCCCCAGAGCATTTCCATTTCACAAGGCATTTCTCCAAAATTTTACAACTCTCGTGGCTCAAAGTTGTCCATTTGCTTGAGGCATTTCAGGCATGCCAATTGCCTGCTGGGTGAGCCTGTATCTTTCATGGGAGCATTTCTTTTGCCCTTCAAATGAATGCACAGGAAGTTGTGAGCACTGAGCATGGCCTGGAAGAATTAGGTTCAAAGAAAGGTTTTGCCACTTGCCAGCTGTGTGACCTGGGGCACACCACTACTTAATCTTTTATAGCCTGAGATTTCTATTGCTAAGGTGGGGATGATGATATAACGGGTTCTTAAGAGGATTACATGACACAAGGCCTGAAAATGGGTGCTGTCAACAGCCAGCACTATAATTGTAAGTTATTACTATGATCCATTCTTTGCCCTTGTCATGGAACATGCCCCAAGAATGATAGAAATTTAGCATTAAGCTACAGATAGTAATTCATTTGGCCAAGTATAAGCTTGAGAAAGAAAGAAAACACACACACACACACACACACACACACACACACACACACACACACACGAACACACACTAGAACACAGAAACATTTTGATTCAAATACAGGTGTTTTACATTCAGCCAGCCAACAGAGAGCATCACCAAAATTATCAAAATAACACAGACAAGATGGAACAAGATGGTGATCTGTAAAACTGGATACAAGTGAGAGAGGCAAGTACCTAAGCTCCCACTGAAAGAGGAGTAGACAAACAGATATGGTATATGCACTCAACAGAATATCACCCAGTTCTTATAAAAAAGAAGGGCATTTAGGCAGAATACAAATGATGGCACTTGAGATCATTACAGTATGTGATATAAATTAGTCACAGAGAGCAAGTATTTGTTATAGGAGCCTGTGGTACTCAGTCACATAAATGAAAACAGAATTGTGGACAATGTGGCTGTGGGAAGAAAAGAATAAGGAATTACTCCTGAGTTAGTGTGAAGACTTAGTTGTAGAAAATAAAAGGATCTGGAGATGATAGTGACCATGTTTGTACAGCACTGTACATATACTTAATAATAAAAAACTGTGTGCTAAAGATTTGTTAAAGTGGTAAATTTTAATCACAATAAAGAGGAACAGTAACAATAGCAACAAAACAGGCACAAATAGTCATTATGCATAACTTAATTTATAGAAAGTACTAGAACAGAGAAACATGGTCCATCACAACATAAAACCAACAACAGTTACAAAAGATTGCGAGATCTTTTAAAACTAAATAAAAATAAATTAATTTTTCAAATTTTTGTGTGCTTGTATATGTGTTCATATGTTTTCCTGCGTGTTCCTGTGGGTACACGTGTGTCACTGTGCACATCTGGAGATCAGAGGATAGCCCCAGGTGTCCTTCCCCAATATCCAAGTATTTGAGACAGAGTCTCTTATAGTTTGCTGCTGTATTCACCAAACAGATAGCCTGGGATCTCTTGTTTCTGCATTCCATGTCCCTTCAGAAGCACAGTGCCGAATCCTGTCTAGACACCACAAAAGGAACTTCATGGCATGATTCCTGCCCATGGAACAGGGGCTGCAGGAGTGGGACTTCATGAGTGTTGAATGTTGCTCTGGGCATAAGGCTTGTTTGTATAATAATATACATATTTTCATGTTCTTCCTCTGGGGAATGATCTCCCTGTTAAGGTTAATGATGCCATAATAATTAGAAGCAGCACAAGTTCAGGAAGCAAGGGTGTATTTATGTTCCTCAGCAAAATGGTGAATGCTATCAGACCTTAAGGAAGTGAGAAAGAGCTCTGAAAACAGGAATATATTCATAAATATAATATATGATATATGATATGTGATATGTGATATGTGATATATGATATATTATATTATATATAATATCATATATAAACGATATAATAATATATATTATATAAATGATATTATATATGTGTATGTATATTTCTCAACTGTGCAAATATATGGATGCAATATTAATTATATGAGTACCTAAAGTAACAGAGACAGGTGCATGATGAACAATGATACTAAGGGAGGAGATAAAGAGATTTAGGAAGTGGTGATTGAAGGGCAAGAGCCCACACAGCTGAACTTACTGTTTGTGCTTAAAAAGACAAGAAGATTCCTTATTTCAAGGTCAGCCTGGGGCAGAGATAGTTTAGGCTCAGGCATGGTGAGAATTGTAAACTTAGAACAGGATCCCACCCAGCTAAACTTATCTGTGTTTACAAAGGCGAACAGATCTCTGAATTCACTTGCAATGTTAAAAAAAATATGCTTGCTCTCTTTTCCTAGGAGTCAAGGAGTTAAGGTCATAAAATGCTGATTCATGGGATAATTAAATGGGAACCTGAGGTAATGATTATGTAAGTAAAAGACTGGGCTTTGGTTTGCAAGACAGAAGAGAAGTATCCATAGAGGACTGACTGAAGAAGGGTCTGAAGCAGACAGCTGTCTGAGATCTATCTGGAGAGCCATTCAAGCAGAACACAGGAACACAAACATCAGTTTGTACCCCATGATTTGACTTTGAGTTGTTCTTTCACTGCTCCCGAGCACCACCTTCTCAGAAGACCTTTCCACCCATGTATTTGACCAGAATCAACTTTGGATATTTAGTTGAAGGGGCGGTTCTGATGCTAAGGTCCTGCTCCCAAACTGGTTCTTGATCTGTCAGTAAAGAGAGTCATGGGAAAATTGCTGGACAGAAGAGAAAGGCAGGACTTCTGGGTCCCTGGGGGCAGGCAGAGGGACACAAAGGAGGACAGACAGGAGTCTTGCCACACTTCTGATGGAGAAGGGTTGAAGAGCCCTTTAGATCTCAAAATGGAGTGGCCACAGAGGCCGCTCCTACAGGTGGGTGGTGAGGAGCATTTAGCAGGGACTAGATGGGACTATCCACTAAAGTTTAGGGCAGGTGGGAGATGCGGAGCTAAGAGTACTGATAAGGACAAACTTCTCCAGGTGGGAGATTGTAGCATCCATCAATGTGCCAAGAAGGCAAGTTGAAAATGAACAACTGTATATTCTTTTATTCATGGATTCAAGGGAAGCTGGGTGAGGGCTGGTAGCATGGTTTGATCCAGGAGCTTAGGCAGGGTAGTGGAAAGCAACACACAACATTTAGTGGGTTGTTTTTCCAGATTACATTAACTGTTGAGTTGGTTTATTGCATAAATCAAGCTGCCCATACAAATGTGGGTAGACCTCATCCAACCTTAATAGAATAGATGGAACCCTGCTTATGACATTTCCCAAGGCTGATGAAGTCTAGCCTTTGCCCTCCTCACTAGCCTGTTGTGATGTCTGGAGCACATGAGCTTCCAAATGGAGCTTACATTATTAATTTCCTGAGGCCTTTGAACTTGGATGGGAACTACCAGCTAGTGTGATTGCTGATTGTAGATCTTGGAACGTGTTAACCTCTAATCATGTGAGCCATTTTTAAATCTCTCTCTCCCTCTATCTCTCTCTCTCTCTCTCTCTCTCTCTCTCTCTCTCTCTCTCTCTCTCTCCCCTCCTCCCTCCCTCTCTCCCTCCCATTCACCACTGAAAATTTAAGCTGTGCATGCACACATAAAGTATGCTAGTGCATATGTGTGTGCGCGTGTGTGTGCATGTGTATGTGTATGTGTGTGTCTTTATTCTGAAAGACATATTTCTCATTGGCTTGACTTTCTGGTAATCCTGATAACTACCCTTTACAGTGTGGATAGACTTTGTGCAATAGTTAGAAACCTTCAGAGAAAAGAAAGGGTCTCAAAGAGAAAGGAATTTTGTCTCAAGAGCACCTTCCCAATCAATAATGTAAGCATCAACTTTTGTTGAAATTTCCAACTTGCTAGTTTGGCCTGGAGATTTGGGTCTTGTCAGGCCCACAACAGTATAATATTTGTAGTCATCCTAGATCTCTAAATATGCACTATTATAAAGGAATTTATAATCCTAATAAGCCTGTATAGAATACACACAATCCAGGCACTTTATTTACAAGCTATATGCCTAGATTGGGCAGATCTAGAGCTAAGCTAACATGTCCCCCAGCTACAGAGTCCGCTGTTACTTGCTGTTTCTCCTGGCCATGTAGTTCTGACCCATGGCAGCTTCCTCTTCCTCTGTCTTTCTCTCTCCTTGCAGCCCCCTCACTCTAAACTCCAGGCCCACCTTATTCCCTCTACTACCCAATCACATGCTCTAGGCTTTTATTGGCCAGTTAAATTGGAGAGGTTTACCATGGCATAATTTTGAGTATGTGAGTATCTGTTCTTCTAGGTCAGCCACATCTTGAGAAACCAGTATTTGGCATTAGAATACAAGCAGCATCAGACTAACCCACTGCAATGCACAGGTACTTCTGATGGGTTGTTTCTCTGTTTGGAAATCCTAACCAACAGTTCCACGAAGTTGCTTGTAAGTATCTGGGAACCTTTATGAAAATCCAGCCTCTTAGATTGCAGTCTGATCTCAATGAGTAGGAATCTTTAGGGGTAAGACCTGATCGTGAATAGTTCTCAAAAGCATTCTGAGGTAACTCTGATGCTCATTTCTGCCATGAATTAGAGAGATTCTAAATCATTTTAATCTAGTTAACTTAATACAGAGAATACTTCAAATGTGCACAAGCCTTGTTTTCCTTATTCCTGAATATTTTATTATATAAATAATGAAACATTTAAAAGCAGATAAAACTTGCCAAAATATAAGTGTCACAGAAGACCACAGTGTACCCATCCGAACATTTAGGACTTCAGCATCAACAAATACTGATTGTGTGCCTGTGTCAAGTGTTGCTCCATATGATGGAGCTAAGGGCAAGTGCTGAAGAAACAAAACCTGCTCGCAGGGAGCTTACACTAGAGCTGAAGGACCTTAGTGAACAGTGAACCATACGCAAATCTTCAATTCAGGTTTTTTTTTTTTCCTCACACACAAAAGCTGTTTAGCTGATCATTCATTGGACTCTGGCCATTAGATTAAGAACAAATCAAAATAAAATAAGCCTGTCGGTCACATGTGTACTTTTGTACATAATAATTCACTATTCCGAAGTTGAGTAGTGTGCTCTCTGATGAAGCTGCCGAGAACAGAGTACTAGAAAACAGAGTAAGCAATTAGCTTCAGTCTGGTGTGAATGCCAACAAACGAAGTTGGGCTTTCCCAAAGCTTGCCTTGCTCTTGGTGATGATAGATGTCAGGTAGTTATGGGTTTTGCAACAAGGAAAAACTGTGGCTAGGTTCTTGTCACTGTAGAACAGGCTGCTGATGGATTCTTTTTGTCCTTAGTAGGACAAACTCCAGGTAAGAAAAAGTCAAGACTCTACCTTGTTTCCTTGCCCCCTCACCAGCCATTCATTAAACAGGGATTTTATTGGTGTCTCTCTCATAGATTCTGCTAGGGGCAAATGAAAATATAAATCCTTCAGCAAAATACCAGTTATAGGTTCAGCTCTCAGGAAGGCCAGCTGATGTTAGTACACTGTGACATCATTGACTGGGCATTCCTCAAGAAACTGAGTTGAAAGACAAGAAAGAAAGGCCCTGTCACAGAGCAACAACTCCAAGGTACACCTTGGGGAAGGAGGCATCCAAAGGCAAAACATACAGTCTTAATTTTGGGAGAGGGCCTAGGGGTGCCCCTGATGGGAATCCTCTGGGGTGAAGAGAGAATGAAGAACAAAAGTCTGAGAAGATGTCAGGGAGAAGGGTTGGAATGACTGCAATAATTCAAAGGCATTTTCAGAACAAAATATTTGATGATGTTAATGATGATATTTAATTCATAAAATAACTTCCAATTTTTGTATGAGAAGTAGCTATAACATTGATTATTTAAACCTTTGTGCAAAATTCCAATACATGGGACTATTATTAGTAATACCATTAATGGCTCTAGGGGGTTGCCATTCCACTCTTCGATGGAAGTAAAACTGTGACATGTGTGTAGTTTTGAGACAGAGGGAGAACTGGGCCAGCGAGGCTGCAGAGCGGTCACACAGACTCTATTCTGCTAGAAGAGCTGAAGAAGGCGCATGTGACGTCAGTGAAAACAGCAACAGGCTCCTCTAGTTGTAATCAAACACGTGCACAGCGATCCAGCGGCACCTGATCCATGCTGTCCAGCATGGTAGCTATCGGACGTTTACATTGAAAGTAGTTGCAAGTGGGAAAAAATTTTAAATTATATTACTTAGTTGAGCACCCAAGATTTCAAGTTCTTAATATGACAATTACTCTTTTGTCCAGCAGTCAGCCACATAAGAATGTTCTCAGTGTCCCACAACATTCTGTTGGAGAGCCCTGGTAGCTTTTCTATACAGTATCTTTCCATTACACTTAAAATCATTTCACAATGGGGAAAAATAGACAAAAAAACAAAACAAAACAAAACAAAACAAACAAACAAACAAACAAACAAAAAACCCACCAAACTTGTTTAACGCTGTGATGGAAATTTTTTTAATGTATTTCTAAAATTATTCAGGTAATGGCTGGCCTCTCTAGAACTCTAATTCAGCCCTGAAATACCTCACAGCAGCCTATAGGCCTTCTCACAGAGCACATCCGTTTATGCAGTAATGCTCTGTGTGTGATTTGGGAAGTGGAAGCAGAAACCATGTTAATGTTCCAATTGTCTCACATTTCAGGAAGAACTGAAGGCAAATGCCTGCTTCAACAGCCATCCAGAAAGAAGGGTAAGGAGAGTGAAGACTGAGTAGTCAATACTTAAAGTGTGAATTCAGAAGCATGGGCAAGAAAGACGAGAATAGTGTTTGCTGTACAAAGTTGAAGAACGTGGCTTTTTTGGACTGGGGAGGTGGCTCAGAGCTCTTCCAAAGGACCTGATATCAATTCCCAGCATTCACTGGGTGGCTCACAACAGTATAGTCCCAGTTCCAGATGATGCTGTGTCCCCTTCTAGCCTCAGCTCCTAGGTACACAGGTAACATGTACACACAAGCAGGTTCCTAGGTACACAGGTAACATGTACACACAAGCAGGTTTCTAGGTACACAGGTAACATGTATGCACAAGCAGGCAAAACTCTCACACATAAAATATATATAAATAAATCTTAAAAAGAAAATAAATCAATGTTTATAAATGTAAGGAAGTAAAATGGTATACTTTTCCTCTGGACAATTTTTAATATATAAAATATTAACCTTAAAAAAGTGCTTTGAGAGTATGAAGCACAAAGAAAAATGATTTTAAGCAAATGGCATGGTGTTTACCTGACCATTAAAAGATGGGAGGGGACATTTTGAGATCTAAACTAAAAAAATATTCTTTTTTGGGAGGAAGTCAGGGTTGGCCCAGGTGCTTAAGTGCTCAAGCATGAGGCCCTGTGTTTGATCTCTGTATGTGGGAAAGCCTGGCATACAGAATGGGCTTGTGGTTCAGTGCAGAGAAGGCAGAGATGGGTGGATCTCCAGGGCATGGTGGGCAGGGAGCCGAGCTGAACCCTAGCCGAGCTAAGCTACAGTCCAGTGATACATGATTTCTTAAAAGCAACGTGGACAGTTCTTGAGGCTCAGCAGTAGCCTTCATATACATAAGTACATATATGCATCCTTTCATATGCACATGCCACAAATACACTTGAACACATATGTACTCACATAAATACACACACATACACATATACAATTGAACATACATGCAATTCTGTGTACACATACATACATACACATGCACCTCTTCTCCGACACTTATACTTGAACACACACACACACACACACACACACACACACACACACACAGAGATTACCCCTTCCCACCACGAACATATACAGTTCTTTCAGAAACCTCACTTTTGAAAAGCTCATTTTTTATTTTTGAGTTTGTCCAGGCCTCAGACAACCATCAGATATGGTTGATTTTCTTTTCCTGGTAAAAGCATATAAATATTGCCTTTACAAAATCAATTTTTGTTTTTCTCTGCTCTTTCCTTCTGTTGAACACAACTTATAAGCACTTGTCACTGTAAGACTTGAATATAATAGGCGAGTCTTCGGTAATAGTCCTGTGTGCCTTATTGATTCTAGGGCCACTGGGATGTGGTTCCCACTTGGAATTCCTTCTTTAGTATTTATTGTGTTTTCTTCTTTTATGTAATTTATTATTACCTTATAAATATTTTAGAGTTTTTTGTATTCACATCCTAAATTTAAGCTTTAGTGCACTAACATGGCATATTTTCATTGTTCTTTACCCAGTGAAGAAATTCTCTGATATCACCAACTAAAAGACACTGATGATGGTACAGTAAAAACGATGAGTGACCTTCAGTGACCACGAATGTCCATGGATGGCTAGAGAAGGGTTCAGTTCAGACCTTAAACTTCCTAAGCAGTCTGCTGCAAAGACTGGAATTTCCGCTAAAATTTCTCCGGGAAAAAGTGTCTGCGTTTTTGTCTCTCACACCTACAATGAATTACAACTTTTTGACAAAGGTGGTTTTGTTTTCAAACAATACATCAACTCTTGCTACTTATTTACACACAGTTCTCGCTAGAACGCCTGTCATATCTTATTATATTGTAGAAGCGCTGGAAATGAAAGGATCACAGTCTTGTTTGCAAAGCTGTTTGTTAGCCAAGGTAGTCAGAAAGGCAGCTCTTCCAGGAATGTGCTGTAGGCTGTCCCAAGCAGCGCATTCATGGGCTGCTCACCTCAATCCAGGAACAGCCATAAACAGCAGTGTTAGAGCCTGAAGCAGTGGATAGGGCCTGGCCCCAATACAGCAATGGCTTTGGCAGGGTCCAGGAAAAATGCACATTGATAAAGATTTACAGGCTCTGTAAATATTAAACAAAATCTGCATTAAATCATGTGTGCATTTGCTGTGAACAAAGCCTAGGCTCTGCTGTGTCTGAGAGGCAGATGGAATGCTGGGACCTGGGGCACCACCCCCATTCACTACCAGACACCCAGGCTCCCTTTTCAGTTTGAGTACAGGGTTTAGTTTTCTTTTAGGAGCTTTTCAGGGCTGGCAGAAAGTGATCTCCATGAAGTCCTGCTCCAGCCTGGCTCTTTTCTCCACAGACTTTTGTCATCCTGATCTCCAGCTGGCTCTCCAATAGCATCTTCTCCCTCTAGACCTAGTCACACTTTCTGCAGGCAGGTCCTTTTGCCTTCCCAACCCACCACTGACTACCCACACTTGGCTGTTTCTGGGCCTCCCTCCTTCCTGTGCCAGTCAAGTTGCTCTAAAGTTCTCATGATCAGAGCCTATATTCACGAGGTACTGAAAAAGAGTGACCCTGAGGTTCTGTAGTCCATGATCCCACCGATCATCTGAGAACACACTGACCCAGAGAGGCAAAGCTACCTACAGAAGATAGGTCTTTGGCCTTCTCTGGTATCTCCCCTCGGGTTTCTCTCTCTGCCTCACTCCCACTTCAGAAATACATGGTTGTATTTAAACTATATTTTTGGAATCTGTGTACTTAAACAAATTATTATCCCAAAGAAATGATTACATTAGTAGAAATTCTAATCTGAGAGGAGAAGAATGGGGAGGGGGATCTTCTAGAATGCTAGGAAAATATTTTAAAGTATTTAGTCAGTATTTATTGAGTATTTTTTTTTTTAATATTTCAAGTAGCAAGCATGTTAGTAAAGGCTTCCCGGTGTGCTTTACTGCTGTTGTTTTGCTTGGTAGACGACATAACATCCGACTGCCTTCTAAATATTGATGTTTATATCCATGGATTAGTGTTATTCTCAACCTTGGTTTGAGAAGCTTCTTCTGCAGTGGGCAGCAGTTAATGCAAAGACTCACACCTGGTCAAAGTGCTGAGAATAAGTGACTGTGTGGATGCTCAGGAATAAGGAGGATATTTATAGATGTCTCTGTTCCCAAAGGCTCAAGGACCATTTGGGGAGAATGTGTAGAAAGAGTATAAAAGCTAGAAGATGAGGAGGTCAAGTATGAGATGACTGGCACAAGATTGAGCCAATCATCTCCTATGGAGCACTACGGAGGAGGGAGGGGTTCGGGAGGTTTGACCTCCAGCTGTAGAACTGTTGTCAGTGAACATTTGCTGTGGGAGGCAGGATTATCTTCTCCAATGCTGTAGCCATTGGTAGGTTGCCAGCAGTGCAGTAGGCAACTTCATACTCATGCTAATAAAGGCAGTCCTAATTAAATTTGGGTCATAAAACTAAGAAAGGAAAGACAGGAAAGCAGAAGAGGAACTTCCTGAGAAGAGCAAGGGTTTTCAGGGAGGTTGATGAGTGATAGTATTTGTGGTGAAAACAATTAAAATTCTTTATACTCACATATGACATTATCAAATTAAAAAAAAAAAAACACAAATGGCCAATAAATATATACTTGAAAAAAATTTAAAAAGAAATGTGTACAGGATGTTTGAGCTGCACCCAGAGGGATTCTCCAAGGGACAAAGTTGGAATATTCAGGGGACTTTTCTGTCTGGAGTGTACACAGGTGTTTTTACAGGCTGCTGGCAAAGATGAGAGAGAGTATATCAGGAACTTAGGATGTGAGAAGCAAAGGGGGGATAGGTTAGGAGGAGGAGGAGAAGGAGGAGGAGGAGGAGAAGGAGGAGGAGGAGGAGGAGGAGGAGGAGGAGGAGGAGATACAGACAGGGACAGAGAGACAGACAGAGACAGAGATAAAGGCAGAAGCAGACAGAGACACAAAGATAGGCAGAGACAGATAGAGACAGAAAGACAGAAAGAGAGAGAGAGAGAGAGAGAGAGAGAGAGAGAGAGAGAGAGAGAGAGAGAGAGAGAGAGGTTTATGGATACATCGAATCAAGAGCTGACATGTCCTGAGGCTGGAGAACTGGGTAAGGACTTGCCAGGGTCAGATGCGTTGTATCAACAGTGAAAAGCAGTCTTGCAGTCTCCCATTGTGGCATGCTGGGCACTGTGAGAGCATTGCAACCATAGTCACTACCATCGTTATACAGGTGAAGGCCATAAGTTAAGCACTCCATGCTGACCTGCGTCCTGGGTCTGATCCAAGGTTCTTCACAGAAACCATTATGTACTAATCGCATTTCCCCCTTTCTCATAAGCACCTTCAGCGTAGAGTTCAGTTTGGGAGCCTCAGGAGTAAAGCAGGGAGGATATGGAATCCTGGGTTCAGCTGCAGGCAGGGCTGGATCCCCATGGGAAGGGAGGCAGCTCTGATTCCAGCTCAGTGCTTTACAGTCCTGGCTGGACACGAAATCACTGTCAAACATCTTCCCGGGTCTCATATCAGGCATAGTCCTGAGCTGGGTTTGAGCATTAAGTTTTAAAAATACCTTAGATAATGTTGTCTATGACTAGGGCATGTGGTGACTGCTGGTGTTTACAGGGAGGTGTCATTATTTTACAAGTTTCCTTCTCCCAGCCACTTGTCAATCCCTCTTCTTGAGTTTCGGCTGATCTTTAAGTCCACATCATTGTCACAGCTCACTTACAATTCATATAAACTCCCAAGGATCTGCATCTGGACACAGATATAGAAGGGTGGATGGCTGAACTAGGCAAGCAAGCTCAGAGACCTAGCTAGGATGGGAGCTTGGGTAACCTAGGTGAGCCTGGAGACATACTAGTCTTCTCTGTAAGTGCTGTTAGCCAGGGGGTGGGGGCTCGTGGGTTGAGGGGTTGGGGGTGGTAGGGAACATGAGAAGGAAAAAAAACTTGTGTCACTGAAGAAACAAATATGGGGGCAGGGGGGTACAGTAGACTTGTTCTTTAAGTCCCTCTCTGTAGGAGCTGCGAGACTCTAGTAGCCTGTGTCTATTCTTGCAGAAGGTCTATTTCCTACAGTCAGCTGTTTCTTCCTCAGTTTGCCACACTTCAGATTCTAGTTTAGATGGTGATTAGGAACACCAGCCTGGAGACAGCCAGGACATATCCCATTCAGTCCTTTGTTTCCCTCATAGTGCTGGCATTAGATCTAAGGCCTTGTACATGCAGGTAAGTATTCTACCGCTGGGCTGTGATCCTAATCTAAGTTGATTGTTTGATACCAAGAAAATTAAGTTGTAGGAAAACAGATGAACTCCCTGGGACCCCGAATTGTGCTTACAGTGGGGAGTAGGGGGAGAAAGGAGAGGAGGGAGAGGAAAAGGAGGAGGTAGGATGTTTATGAGAGCACTCCCCAGACAAAGAAAAAAAAATCATACAAGATAGAGGAACACAGGCAGCTGGGTGTGGCTGAGGAGGTAATAAACACCCGTAATCCACCAGAACCTGAGCAGTCCCAGGTGGGCAAACGTGGAAAATTCCTAGCTGCTCCCCTTTCTCACACGTGGGCTCCTGTCTGGGGCTGCGCACACACCAGCCTCCTTCTCCTCACCTATCAGACCTCTGCCCAGTCCTCCACCAGTTCTCATGGACTGGAGCAGACGCCATTGTTGGGAAACTGCCTCTCTTCCAGTCAGTTAATTTCATCTTCCTTTACACAGCAATGCCTTTATTGGCATTTCTTGCACAGGCCAGACATTCTCTCTATTTCTACTTCATTTTTCACCCCTGTCTAGAAGGCCCTCCCTGATATAGCCTTTTTTTTTTTCTCGCTGGCTTCATTTTTATCTGTATGCTTCTTTCTCAGCGGGGATTCTACTTTCCTGATTTATGACTGCAGCCAGCCCTGCAGCTCCTGTTTCTTTGTTTTTCAGCCTTGTAGGTCGTCATCATTCTGAAATTCCTCATGTTGGACTCCCGTACCAACAGCAGAGACTTCTACTCTTAATCACATAGAGACCAATACATAGTAGGTTCTCTGTGCTTAGCAAGTCAATGCTGCCTTATATGTGGCTGCTAGGGTCAGTATGAGCATCTCCCTAAATCCCAAGCCTCCCTCTTTCATCCTCGTATCTCTCACAGTGTCTTATGATGTAATGCTTCTGTTGCTTTAAAAGAAATTGGGTATTAACCGAAAACACCTCAGCTTCTTCCCAAGGGCCACTTCATTCTTTTTTGGTGGACTGTTGGCTACAGTTAAATGCTATATTTTGGCACTGGATCTTGTCCTGTTACAAATCAAGGGATTTCTGTCTGTTCAAAGCCTTGTTTAGTTCAAGTGCAGACTGCTCCTGGAACTTCCCCCTTTCATTTGCATATAAGACCTGGGGACATTATTCCTGTTTGGCTCTCAACACCTCTTGCTTATTTTAATTATGTTATTTATGGAGTACCGACAGTCCTGGTGATTTTATGAAGGACTGTTGAGGGAGAGAATATTTTTCTTCAACATTTTGCCTTTATAATTTTATTTACAAGGAGAGGATACTATACTCTTCTGAGGAACTGTTACCAAAGTATCTTTTACCTCATCAATCGCATCCCAATGGCTCTGATGACAAGAGCATCCAATGTAGAAACCTGAGAATACTCTACTTGAATGGGCTACTGGGAAACAATTTTTTTTCTCCCTTAATAGTAAAATTTCACTCTTCATCTCTCAATTAGCTCATGTACAGTCTGGAAGTACAAAAGCCACGATAGTTGGAGTCAGCTCTTGGGTGCTAAGAAATGTCACTACATACTGGAAAAGACTTTGTTAAGGTAATCAGGAGGCACACACACTTACTGATGCCACAGAACGATCTTCTAAGTTCTAGATTTAAGTTACGCAGTGATCTGTTGCTCGAGGACTGAATACAGTGCTTGGGGTTGCGTTGCTCTGTTAATACAATCCTGAATAGATTGGCATAGAGATATAAAACTGGCCATATGGAAGAATTAAATGCCACATAATGACAAAGAATGAGAAAACCTTTCTCATGTGACTACCCAGAGGTCCTTCTTCAGGGTGAAAGGTCAACTTTCACTAGTACAAACTTCTAACAAGATTCTGGGTCATTTGTTTGTTTGTAATATGTGGAGAATAGACAAGTCCAGCGTTGCTCATGTATGTTAGTCTTGATTGTCCACTAGATCATTTTGAGAATTGCATAGGAGATGGACACAGCACCCTTTTCGTTGTGTCTGAGGGTTGTTCCACTGATGACTGAGTAACACTAAGGAACAGCTGCCTTGAGTCGGGGCAGCACCTTGCTAGAGGACAGAGGAAGAGGAAGGCAGCTAAGACAGACACAGTCTGTTCTGTTCTTCTTGGCCACCATCATGTGAACCCTTCTGTTCTGCTGGACTGTCTGCCATAAAGGGCTGAAGCCTCTGTGACTATGGACAAAACAAACTATTTCTGATTCATATTGTTCAGATGTTTTGTCTCAATAATGCAAAGACCGGTGAGCACATCAAAAGACACAAAACAGTGGTTACTGAAAATAATACACGAACATGGCATTGGGCAACATGGAATCATCCTGGTACGGACTGCCTGCCTCCCTCCCTCCCTCCCTCCCTCCCTCCCTCCCTCCCTCCCTTCCTTCCTTCCTTCCTTCCTTCCTTCCTTCCTTCCTTCCTTCCTTCTGGTTCTCTTTAAGTTCCATTCATTCAGCGGGGCAGCCTCACTCAGAGGCTCTATGTCTCTAACACCTCCTAACATTTCTTATATATAAGCATCACAGTAAGACTGAGCTTGAAATCCCTGACATTAGACTAGAGTTTAATGACTTAACTTTGTATTATATGGTTTTCATTTTTCTTTTTGAGGTGGAGTCTTACTCTGTTGCTCAGGGAGGCCTGAAGCAACCCTCCAGTGCATCTCGCATTGCTAGAATTACAGATTTTTTAAAAAAGGTTATCTTGAATGTATGGAAAGGACTATTGATTTTACCTATAATAGTGTTATAAAAATTAACTTCTAATAAATATATTCAGGACACAAGTTTATTTGCAAGACATATTAAATAATTATAAAAATGCATGTTGATCTGGCTAAAGTTTGAGATGTAGGAGACACATGAGACAGATGGGAAGATTTCTGAGGTGTACGTGCCCTGATTTGTTAAAATCTGAGACAAACTTTGTGAACCAAATGAACACTTAGAAAGCTGGGGACATTGCTGACTCCCTGTACCCTTATCCTGGCTGTGACTCTGTCACAGGGCACTTGTGTATCACATTCAGATCTGCTGCAGGTGCATTGTGGACGGAGAGGTGGCAATGGTGAATGCAGAGAGGCTGCCCTGTCAGACAATGGCTGCTCTTAGCTTCCTAACAGGAAGTAGTTTAGGGCAGCAACAAAAGGAAGGGTTTTGGAAGTAGGCAGTTCTATGTTGAGTAGCTGTGTGATTTTTTCAAGATGTTTAAGTTTTTTTTTTTTTTTTTCTGTAGACCAGGCTGGCCTCAAACTCAGAAATCCGCCTGCCTCTGCCTCCCAAGTGCTGGGATTAAAGGCGTGCGCCATCACCGCCCGGCAAGATGTTTAAGTTTTAATTGCTTTAATTTTCTCACCTGCAACCCCTCAGACTGCTGTAAAACTTAAGTGAGTCATTCAAACAATAAAAAATAATTATATCACATAGGATGAGTGACTGTGCTTGGAACCCGTAAAGTACTACTTGACATGTAGTGTCTCTTATTTCTAGGAAAACATAAAGGCATTTTGACAATGATGGCCTATTTGCAACTATAATATCAGATGGATAATGTGGTTTCATTACCCCCATCAAATGAACAAATCAATTTCACCAGCAGAAGCCCATGCCCCTCTACCTCCCTTGCCTCAGTGAATTTCCACTTACTAGAAACCAACTTCAAGAAACTGTGCAGATTCTAAATTCATTCTTCTCCCCTGTTACTCAAGGATCAAGCTATAATCAAATCATTGCCATGCAAAGCTAGGGACAGTTCTATGTATTAGCTGAAAAGTCTTATCATGTAAATATAGACACTAAATTTGTTCTCCAGTATATCAGTAAATCAGTGATGAAGAAGTTATTTTTCAGATCTCCAAATTCCATGTAATATTTATAGCCTCTGAATCTATTTAAAGCTAAGCATGGCAGGGATAAGAAAATGTTCCATAAGGAGAGAAATAAATATGCTAAATGTGTGCAGTATATCTGTCCTAGGAGGCCCAAGCATGCGTTATGCAGTGTTGAGAGTCTGGGAGTGAGAACTAGGCAGCATTTGCCTGGCTGTTCTTTTTAACTATAAAGGAAGGTGATAAATTATAAATGTGCCTGAGCCAGGCAAGTATGACAGTTTTAATTTTCATTTTAACAATGTGTACAATACCGAATGTATGAGCTGCAGTTGGAATATGACAAGATTACAGCACAATGGAAAGGCTGAGTTGGGGAAGTCAGCTCGATTTCCCTGCCTACTTAGTTCTGTCCTGTGGATGCCATTTAGAGACTGCCAATATTCTCAGCATCTTGCCACCTTTCTGTCTATGTTCCATCTAACAGAAATTTGTTAGTTTTTCTGAGTATCTGAGTTTCTGAGTTTGGTATGCATGTCAATGACCAATGGGATGTTTTAGTGGGTCACAGATTCCTATGTTAAATAGAATAAAACAGATAACTTTCTGCTCCTTTTTCTTTTATGTGTTTTCTCCCTCATTGTCTATAGCTGGCTGAGTATAATTCTCTTGGAATCTCCACCTTTTCCCCTTTAGCTCTCACAAAATATTGAACTGCCCTTTAAATTTTCAAGACTTATACTACCTCCTCCTTTTCCCCATTATCCTTGCTCTTTAAACTCGTCTGCTTTCAGGCATCATGGTTTGGTTATTTCAAGAGTGACCATATTTTGCATTCTATCTTTATGAAGAATTGTTAACAGAGATGTGAGGAGAAAGTCACTTAATGGGCTTGTACAATTATAGCTAAGATTTAAGAACAGCAAAGAAGTCCTGGATAAATAAGGTCTAAAGTTAAAGCAGACAAACCAGTGGAAGGAAGGAGCGGACTAGAGTAGCATCAAAAAAGCATGGCACCCATTGTGTTGTCTTTTCTCTCATTCCATATGGAGACTGAAAGTGGCCATGTGGTAGGCACTTGACACTTGGGAGGTGAGGATGGTTGACAGGAAGGAGAATGAGGAATGTGTGAGGGCTGGTGAAGACATTCCATGTGGAGCCAAATGAGGCTTTTGATTTATGTCATAAAGAAAGAAATCTATCTCAACACTGGGATTGTCTTTGTTAGGAAAATGAATGGCCCCATACAAGAACTTCTGATGAAACTCAAAGTTCTATTATGCGACAAAACACAGCCATATAATGAGAAACTCCATCCAGAAGACAGTAACCAAGCAAATGCCTCTGCAGTGTTGTGATTTTTAGTGTTCATTTACAATTTGACTAGACTGAGGAACACATAGGAGACATACTACTGGTGTATCCATGAGGGTGCCCCAGTGAAATTTACCTGGGGAAAGAAGATCCAGACTGAGTGTGGCAGGCACTACCACATAGGCTGGGGTGCCAGACAGAATAAAAAGGAGAAAGCAGGTTGAACTGTGACATTTATCTCCCTCTGTTTTCTGATTGTGGACTCAGTGTGACCAACTGTCTCAAACTACTGCTATAATATTTTTTCTACCACAATGGACAATTTCCCCATGAATCATGAGCTAAAGGGAACCTTTCTATCCTTGAGGGTCCTCCCCCTACACCCAGGTATATTTTTTAACAGTCATGAGAAAAGTAGCTAACACATAAGCAGAGAAATGGAAATTTCAGATGACAGGCTCAGAAAGTCCATGGACTATTTTCATCTTATGCTGACCCTTGCCAGACAAAAGACAAATAAATTCTCTGGCATCAAGTCATACTAGGAACTCATCACAGCTCTAAGAGTCCTCAGTTTCCTCTTGGGTGATTGCTAAGAGTTGATGCCTCCTTCAAAGTGTTATGGCAGTATTTATACAGTTGTCTGTGATAACGATTAGCACACAGCATCTGTTCAGTAAATATATGTGTCTGTCTTACCCACCACTCTGCCATTAGTCATGCCCTAAATAGTGGGATCATTTAGAAACAAAGGTTTGCCAGTGCCGATGGAGCCTGGGCCCTTCTCACACACCAGTGGATATTGCTGGCACTTGTGGAGATGCCTCTCATCTGCTCATCTGCTCACTTGCTCATCTCTTGCTCACCCCAGTTTCTCTAATATCTTGATTTTGCCTTTGGTATGCCTTTCATTTCTTGACATCCATTACTGTTTATTCTGAGACTTTTGACTTTGAAATTGCCTTTACTCTAGATAAATTATATCCTGGCACATTTTCTGTCTTCCTTTGGATTGTAGACTCAGAGTCTGTCTGCATAATTCTAGATCGGTGGTCCTCAGCCTGGGCATTGCACAGGACCTCTTTGTGTATATGGGGGGTGGGGAAGATGAACAATTCGCTCACAGGGGTCTTAAGACATTGGGAATATATAGTATTTACATTATAATTAACCCCACACTAGAAAAATTATAGTTATGAAGTAGCATCAAAAATTATTTTATGGGTGGGGGGTCACCACAACATGAGAAAATTCATTAAAGGGTCACAGTATTAGGAAGGTTGAGAACCACTGCTTTAGATGTACATTTCAGTCACATGTGATTAAAAAACCACCTCATCAAAACAGAGCAAAACATCTAATACTGACCATTATCCTTTCAGGTATAGAGTTCCATTGTTAAGAGATTCATTCTCAAAATGTTTTCGTGTTTCATATTTCCTTATGACTGTGATCTGTAATGCTTTCATGAGTGAGCTTAAATCTAGTCCAAGACAGAGGCTGATATGTAGTGAAAATATCCATTTGAATAAGCCATATCCCCAAATCAGAGATTAGGAGTGATGGGCAATGCTCACTTAGGGACACAGGCTTCTGGATTAGAGAGAGGAACTAGTAAACAGCGGTCAGAATGGTTCCTATGGACGGTTCATGTGGATGGAAGCTACATGGGAGGGAGGTCTCAGGTGAGTGGTGCAGTGAGTAGTGCTCTTGGCACAGGAACAGGGAAGTCAGACAACATGGCAGATGCAGCAGACAGACTGTAGTTGCAAGCTGCGTGAAGACTGCAGCTGAGAGTGTGCTTATGCAGACATGGCAGAGGAAGGGTCGTAGGACATTAGCATAGCTATCTGCCACCAAGTCATGGCTCTATCTCCTGGGACCATCATTTCTGACTGCAGTGCCATACCAATCCTAGCTGAATTATAAGAACTGATGGAACACAGTCTTGGTTGAGATGTTGCATTATGCTTCATCCCCTGTAAATCAGTGGACAGCTGAAAAGAAGGTTGATTTTCTAAAGGCTGTATTTATTTGGATTATTGTGGCTCTAAAACCTTATTATTTTCCATGGGGAAAGTTCACCTGATTAGGATATAAGACTGCTTTCACAATTTACATCAAAATTAAAAAGGAAAGTGGAAAGTGGCTGCTTACAAACTTACTTCTTTTCTCATCCTACACATTTTCTTCTGATGACCAACCACCGAGATCTGGTGTAGAAAGTGCTGAGCACAATAAAGAGGCATCTATTTCCCCCCTCCTCTTTGTCTACCATCACCTGTGACAGGCAGGAGAGCTGGCCCTGCCCCTCACCTGCTGCAACACTGAGGAAAGTGGGCGTTGTACCTTTCCTGGGCAAGGCAGCACAGTAGAGCTGACCCTGGTGACTGGGGCACTTGTGAGTCAGCCCTAAGGGCATTGTCTGCCATGTGTTGGCACAGTCAAGGGAGAGATACTCCAGACACCCCCATACACATGTTGCTCCTGAACACCTATGGCAGGCAGGAGAGCTGGCCCTGTCCTTCTGCTACAACACTGGGGAGAGTGGTCCTTAAATCTCATCTGGGTAGCACAGTAGAGATGGCCCTGGTTGCAGGAGTGGCAGGTGAGACAGACCCAAGTTCACAAGAGTAGGAGAGTTGGCTTTGCCCTCTAGCTGGTTGTGGCATTGGAGGAGCTGGCTGTGCCAGAGAACTCACCCTGGAGGTGTAAGTGTGGGAGAACTTAGATCTGACCAGCTCAGATATCTCCCCGGCCTAGATCTAGTATTGAGTTGGCCCACCATAACATCTACCCTACCAACGAACAGCTAGAGTACAAGAAGGGTCAGGATCTCCATGACACAGGGCAATAACAGTATAACCAAGAGGAGTCCCACTGAGGATCCTGTATTGATAGTGTATCAAGCCAGAGGCCTCAAATCAGACCAATGGCTCATTGCAATGAACATTTGCAAGCAAAAAAAAAATGTGGACAAAAGGGTATTCTGTGTGATACAGTGTGACACTCTACAATTTTCATTATGAGGGTTTTTTTTGGGGGGGTTATGTGGGTGGGTACAAGAGAACAGGGAAATAAGTGGGTTAAGGTGCATGATATGAATTCACAAGCAATCAATAAAAAGAAACATCCTTTTACACAATAACAGTAAATAAATGCATTAAATTTTGTCTCTTACAGAAAGATTATTAACTGGCCTAATTAACTGACAAAATTCTTAGGGAATTGTGTTTTTAAATGGTGTGTCAACTCGACTGCTGAAATCCCTAAACTAGGCTCCAAAGAATGTTTTGCTCTCTATTTTAACTCAGATGTGGCTAAGGAGAAATACAGGTAATGAAGAATCTGTCAGAGTGGAAAGTCAGAGGCCGTGGACACCAATGGCCACTGGACTAGAGGGTTCTGTAGGGTATAAGCAATGATCCAAATTCCCCCCAAAGACTGAGCAATAGAGTTTCATCACTACTCTACATCATTGACTGATAAGTGTGTCCTACTCTTTGTTTTACAGAATATCGATTTTTGTTATAGTTATTATATTTCTACATCAGTATTATACTGTATGTATTGGGACTACCTGGGAAGAGATGCAGAATGTTTATACATCATCGGAGTATAAGAGCCATCTCCTCCTCCTGGTGAACAATATGGTAACCAATTTGCATGCACCCTGGGTGGAGAGAGTGGAAAGGATTTTGAAAGTACCTTATTTGACTATTCAAAGTCATTGACTTACATGGAGACCGCTGAAGACTATTTTTTCCTGCCTCCCTTGAAGCTAGATGTGGCCATATGATAGAATTTGTACGGATAAAATAGGAGCAGAGGTGATGTACGCAAACTCATTCTTTTAAGTGAGTTTTTTATTATTAATTTTATTATTCCTGTTGCCAGAGCAGAGATATAGCTTCAGTTCAGAAGATGAAAATAGCATTGAGGGCATCTTGGATTTTTCTTGGGACAAACCAATGGAGCACAGCTGCACTGTCAGCCTAGACTTGCCTAAATTGTTAAATAATTGAGAAACTTATACAGGCTGAGAACCCCAATTCAGAAATCCAAAATCCAAGACATTCGGAGTGACAACATGCCTTAGTAGGAAAATATGCACCATAAAATTTTGTGGCATTCCTAAAATTATTTAATATCTAAAATTACTACCTACCTTGGTAGAAAATGGATTCTACATATCATTAAAAAATGCAAGTATTCCCAAATGGAAAATAGCCTTGAAATCCAATGAGATTGCAAACATTTCAGATAAATGATACTCAATTTGGCTGGGATATAGTTTAATAGTCGAATGTTTGGCATGGATGAGACCCTGGGGCTAATATCCAATATGCCTCCATCTCTCTCTAGTATATTTAAGCTATTGTCACAATGTGCCTCTGTCATGGCAAATGTACCCACTTTTATATCAATGTATAAAACTATTATTCCAGAATGGTCTGATATAAGAATACAAATATGAACATATATTTAGAATGTTTTCAGTTTCAAGTTTCAGGTCTAGGTAAGCAGGTCTCTTTTCTAGACTCAAATCTTTAGGTCAGGAGAATAAAGGGCATTATTTTTGGAGACAGAGTCAGTCATTCTACCGCCCAGTGTAGTCTCAAATTCATTACAATCTTCCTGCCCCAGCCTTCTGAGGGCTTGGATTATGAGTGTGAGCTACTATGCTTGGCTAGGAGATGCTTTGGAATCTGAGGTGTATCTTTTAAAATCGTATCTAAAAAGCTTAAAACACACTTAGAAAAGGGCAATTATTTTTGAGATAGAGTTTGACACTGTAGAGACAGGGTTTGGCATTGTAGACCAATCAAAGTGTCCAAGAAATCACAGCAATCCTCCTGTTTCTGCCCCCAGTCGTGTGCTGGGATTACAGGTGTGAGCCACCATGCTCTACTTCATGCTCTACTTCAATATTACTTTCTTTGCTTTGTTATGTGATGACCGTGGTTAGCCTGGTATTTGCTAGTTAGATCAGGATGACCTTAACCCTACTAAGTTCTGGCTATAGAAAAATGACATAAAAATCTATAATACCGAGTTCCTGGTATAGCAGGAATAGCAGATGCCTCATTACCAAGAGCTAAAAATAACACACAATGGCTGCTAAGTCTCCTGCTTCCATGATATCACCTGATTACAAATCAGCTATTGGCTTCCTATTGCAAATGCCTGTGTTGGTTGTATTTTGGGACCAGACCTGAGCCCCTGAGCTCTTTGAGACTTTCCTTGATGTCTTGAATGCTGGAATTGCAGGCAAGTACCACAGATATTGCTAAACTTTAATTTTGTCAGTTGTTCAGAATTTGTCATTAGTTAGTTAAAGCACTGCCCCAAATTGTGTTAATTCTATATCCTTCGTGAAATCCAGATTTAGAAAGTTGCTAGTAAGGAGAGGGAGAAGCCTTTATTATAGCTCTGCTCTTTTGGTTAAGTAACCATGTTAGATAAAAGGTATAATGAGGCTGAACTGAAAGGATACTCAGGTACTTTTGGCCAGTCTCAGTTTTAGCTTTGAGAATTTGTAATGTATAAGGAACGAAAAATGGCTTATTATATTTTTCTTGGCTGTTATCAAGCATTTGTACTGAAAATGGGCCTTTTGCCCAATAAATCAATAAATAGAATTGACTTAATAATATTTCCAATTCAGTGATTTGCTTGGCAGTACTATGGCATGCCTTTGAACCTGTGCCATTATTCATTAATTCTGAGATAGTCTAATTCTAGGCATCATATAACCTATGTGAACATAACCATCAACAGAAAGGACACAATTCAGTGCTCCAATCTCCAGTTGCATACAGCATAGAAGGACTTGCCCAGCGTGATTTGACATCTTTCTTAAAAGGCAATTCCATAAGTAAATGTGTAAGATCTAGCTGATGTTGTGAGCAGATACATCAAAACAATTAGTACTTTTATGTATAAGAAAGGGCATGAACACTGTCTACAGTGAAGAGACCTTGAGAAAGCCAATACACTTGGAACTTAGAAGATTACATGAAAAAATCCTGAACCATTTTCATTCAAGGGAAGTGTGGGGGCCAGGAGTGCTGGCATATGGCCTTAACTCCAGCACTGGAGTATGTGTGTGGGTAGAGTAGCGGTCAGTGTAGCTCTGTGAGTTTGAGTCTAGCCTGGTCTACACAGTGAATGCCAAGGCATCAAGGACTACGTAATGTGTGATCTTGGACAGAAGGTAGAGAGGGAAGAAGAGAAAGAAAGAAAGAGAGAGAGGAAGAGGGGAAGGACAAAGGAGAGGGAGACATGAGGAGGAGAAAGAGAGAGATAGAGACAGAGAAAGACACAGAGAGATTCAAAGAAAAACGATACAAAGGAGAAATACCTAGGTGCAGGAAATATATGTAGTAATTGCAATGGAAACGTAGCAGAAGAATTTTGGTCATATTTGTTTATTCTTCTTGGTCATGTTTGTTTATTCCTTACAAACACGAAGGAGAACTGCCTAAAAGGGATGCTCTAGGTGTCGTGTGTGAGTTACAATTCGAAACAGGTTTGGGGCATTATCAGAGCTCAAAATATCTTGCTTTCTCTTGAAAGTGGAAATGTCAACGTAACTTAGAAGACAAGCATCCTTAATGCCCTTCAACTTACAATTTTAGGGCTTCTTTAAGTTGTGAATAAAAAAGCAGAATGCACACATTATAAATTACAAAAAACCTATTTTCTCAAATAGCACAAAACCAGGCGTATTTTCATCAGCAAAGCACCTATATATGCCACTGCTGGAGGAATGACACACACTTTACCCACTGACTATATCAAGGAAGAATTTTTGGTTTTGTTTATTTTGGACAGCAGGATTTAATCTATAGTATAGCTATCTGAAACCTCATAATAGCAATCCTTTCTATGACTGGGTTCTTCCGTGTTGGCATTCAGATCAGATGTCAGTGTTCTTTGATCTTTGATGCTCAGATGTTCTCATTACGTGGAACAGAATTCAGCAGGTGTTTGATTGTTTAGCCAGCATTAGGGAAGGTGAGCTGGGATTAAATGGTTATGACACAGCTTTGTTTTAGGCTCGCTGACTCTGGTTGAATTTGGAATAATTGTGTTGCAGCGATAGCAATCTTGCTAAGTACAATAGGACTCTGGAACGCTTGGCTCGGAGCTAATGGACTGCAGCTACCATCTGCAGGATGGAAACTAAATTCCTCTAAAAGAAAATACTCACAAACATAACTAGCCATCTTGTTGATTAGCTTTCTGGTGGATAGGAATCCCGTTGCCTCAGTGAACCAGCCCAGCCTTTCTCCCGAAGGCAATTGCGGCTGAGCAAACACTTGCTTTTGAATACACATTTGCCTTCCAAGTTCCAACACACTCAGAGCCTCTTTTAAAGAAGACACAATCAAATTATGCGAAATGTAGAGAATTGTGTCAATATTTCTCCAACTATAAATTAAAAGAGGGGAACATAAGCTCCCGTGCCAGCGCTTAGTATAAGGCGACATTCTCTAACCCAGTGCACTTAGCATAATCATATATCCCGTTCTATGGGGCTAGGAATTTCAAACTTACATTTTAAAAATTTAAGCAAAATATAATTTTAGCATCAATTCTCAGCATTAGCACACAGTTTTCTATTTTTTTTTTAACATTCAATCTTTGCAAGCACATACTTTCAGCCCTTTTATCATGTTTATTCAGACAACAGATACATGCTTAACCACATCACTTGTTATCATGTATAAGTTCTTGGGCTCAATCTCCTGCACTATGTATACACACACACACACACACACACACACACACACACACACACACAGCACACACCACACACACACACACACAGCACACAGCACACACAAACACACACACACACACACACACACCACACCACACACACACATCACACACCACACACATACACACACACCACACACACACACACACACACACACACACCACACACCACACACCACACACACACATACCACACACACACACACACACACACCACACACACTCACACCACACACACACACACACCACACACCACACACACACCACACACACACCACACACACACACACACACCACACCACACACCACACACACACACACA
>JANHMN010000019.1:18220326-18273302 GCA_030674055.1 Rhabdomys pumilio
CACACACACACACCACACATCACACACACACACACACTACACACACATCACACACACACACACACACACCACACACACACACACACATCACACACCACACATCACATACACACACACACCACACACACACCACACACACACACACACACACACACCACACACACATCACACACCACACCACACACACACCACACACACACATCACACACACATACACACACACCCTACATACTTGATCATTATTAACACTTCCACATTCTTAAATGTGGATGAACCTTTGAACCTTTCGCTTTATGATTTTAAGTTTTGGAGACTTCATTCTTGTCTGAAATTCAGCTACAGGTAAACTTTGAGGTAATTAGGAATAAGTCTACTTCTACCTTAGCCAAAAATGGACTAGTTTTTACAAAGAAGAAGGGATCTAAAACTCTCAGGCAGTTTCCAGATTTACTTTCCTCATCATTCTTCAGGATTTGATCTTGCAGCTCAGAGAAATCCAGAAGCTAGGGTAGACTCACTGAGAGTGGTCAGGGTTCAGCAATGGCTGCTTTCACCTTTGTAGAGTTGTTTTCTCGACTATTCTCCCTGTGCAGGGGCTATCCAAGCAGCCTGCTCCTTGACCAATCAATTTCTATCTCAGTAGGGACAGGTACTGGGATTCAGCATCCTGTATTCTTAGCTGCTTCAGACTTCAGCATGCACTTTGAACTATGTGCTAGCCACGCTTCTGTGTTGCTTTAACCCAGTGGTTTTCAGTTTGCTGAGTCTGAGAATCTGCCTATAAAATTCCCTACCTTAGTTGCTATGTTATACCAATCTTTCTTTTCTCCTTGAGACACATTGTTATGTATCTTGCTTTAACTTCCTATGCAGCTGAAAGATGGCATTGAATTCTGATCTTCCAGACTCCATTTCCTGAGTGCTGGAATTACAGACACATGCCACTTGTTGGTTTAATCAGTGTTGAAATTTAAACCTAGGACTTTGTAGAGTGATTGCCAGCCTACCAACTGAGCTGTATCAGCAGCACTTGCCATAGCAATCCAGCACCATCTTAGTTTGTGTAACATATATTCTCCATCTCTCCTGATTCTGATAAATTCAAGTATTGTCTTTGTGTTCTAGCCAGTGCTGCATATCTGCTAAAATATCCTCAAGAGTAATAGTCGACTTGTTCTTTAAAGTATCTCCTTCTTACCCCTGTGTACCGACTTAATCATCATAACGTGGCCACTGCTGTTAAGATAGTAGCCTCAATCTCTGGGTATACAGTTCCTTAGAGTAGTTGGGAACATATGTTCTTGTATGCTTTATATTGGTAAAGAAGTGCCAGGTCCTGACCTCAAGTCTGTCAGGCTCCAGTATATCCAACAGAATAGAGTAACTTCACTGAGTGACGATAGGTTAGATATGAGAATCGTTCTATTGGAAATGATTACACTTGCAAACATTTCCAACATCTGTTTGTACATTTCCATTGATATACTTTTATTTCCCATCCGTCTCTTGAAAATATTCCATTTCTTTGCATGACAAGTTTTACCTGATGTTTGTTTTCATACTTGTATTTACGACTAGACAGAGTCCTACCGTGACATTTTGGTGGAGAGATCAAGGTTGTGCCTTGGTCTGTCATGCTTTGCTTTACGTAGATCTGATTAACTGTTTTACACCCAGGCAGGTAAGGCCAGTAAGAGACTTAGGCTAAAACTATCGGCTTAATTCCAAATGTTACTTTTCACTCATTTCTTCTACGTCTAATTCCTTGAGTCCACTTCTTTCAAAACATTTTATTCTGTCATATCAACAGCGTATCAATAACTACTTTACAAATAGTTAATGCCTCATTAGTATTCAAAGCAATCCTGCAGCCTGAGCAATTTCAGACCCATTTTGAAGATAAGTAAACTAAGATCCAGATATGCTTTGATTACTTTGCATCCCAATCTTTGGTGTTCATGTTATTTAAGCAGCTGAGAGTGAGTAGAGAGAGTTATTTAGGAGACTGGAATGCATGAGGGTTCAGGGACCATTCACTGGGGGACAGACATGATTTCAGGAAGGTTAGATAGGAGGTAGACAGATGTACAGAGACCTGAGTTTTGGATGGTACTGTCAGGGAACAACCAGGAGGCAAAATGAGAGGACAATATCCGAGTGTTAAATGCTATGTCTGGGATGTCTGGGATGGTGCATCTTCAGTTCTCACCCTTTACAGTGTGACTAGAGACATCTGTGATCTCTTATTCCTGCCTGCCTCCAGAGGCAGGAGTTGGGGGTTGGGAGTGGGGAGTAGAAGCACACTTATTTTCTTATTCAGCTCATCTTGGTTTCAGATCAAATCTTTCTTTTTTATAGCTGAAAGAAAAGTTAAGGATGAACGAACTGGAAAAATATGAATAGGATGTATCGAAGCAAGCAAGGTGTTTATAAATATGACTTGCTGACTGTATTTGGCAAAGTCTGAAAGTGGCTGACAACATCATCTTGTCCACTGCATCTAATTTTGTCTCTGTCTGTTAGTCCTTTCTCTAACCTATACCACTGTTCTCCCTGCTTGGGGAAGGCAGTGGTCACAACACACGGCAGGTTGATGTTCCTGCTTCAGATCCTTACCAGGCATATGTGGTCTTCGTGAAGTCCACTTCATTTAGGGATAGGCAACCAAGCCATAGTGGGGAGATACAGAGTCCCCCCCCCCCCACAAAACCCAATCTATTACATTCTCAAGTGATGTTAAACATTTTTAAAAAGAAAAAGTTTCCGAAACATGATTGTTCCCAGATCTCTTCTAAACACAAATGTCATATTCTAAGCTGGGCTTGAGCTTGGTGTAAAATGATGAACATTTATAGACAGAAGTGGGAACTGAGTTTTCACATGGAGTTCTTATTACACCTTCAAGTAATCTGCGGTGCTTCACCCTGGTGTACGAGTGGAAACTGCCTGTGGAAATGAATGAGTGAGTCTAAGCGAATGATAGTAAATAACACAGCCAGCGGGAAAAACATCCTGAAGAAAATTAATTTCAGCAGTGGAGGAGAGCAGGGGACACAGGACTATGCTTCTCTTGATCCTGATTTATAACGCATCCCCTCTTCACTTACGGTAATGAATCACTGGCTTTCCCTCCTCAGTCTGCTCTGAGTTTGACTCCACAGATATAGATGCAAGCACAGGAACTCTCCAGTTAGCATATATAAATATATATAAATATATATATATTTTGCTATGCCTCACTACAGCCTTTCTCAATATTAAAAAAAATTACCAGAAAATAATTGTTTAGTGATGAAAAATCTATTGTGGTCTAAAGTAACGTTTATACCAGTTCTAGTTTACTTTCTACTGCCGTGATAAAACACTAACAAAAATAGGTTGGGCAAGGGAGAGAGAGTTTCTGGTTTTAAACTCCCATTTCACAATATATCACTGATGAAAGATAAGGGAAGAACCTGGAGGCAGAAACTGAAACAGGAGCATGGAGGAATACTGCATACTGGCTTGCTCACCAAGGCTTGTTGAGTCTGCTTTCTTGTAGGACCACCTGCCCAAAGGTAACACCACCAACTGTGGGCTGGGTCCAGGTAATCAAGAAAATTCCCCAGCTCCACTTGCCTACGGGTCAATATGATGACAGCAGTTCTTCAGCTGAGGACCCCTGTTCCCAGGTGACTCTAGTCTGTATGAAGTTGACAAATGCTAACCAGTATAAAAATATGTATTTTAACAGATGAAAATCATTTAATTATTTTAATTTTATGTTTATAGAATGTGCTACTTGGTTATTATGTTTGCTGGGAAATTCCATGGACTCCTTCTTTTTTCTTTTCTTTTATTTGCACCCTAGCTTGGTTAATGCTAGCATCTTCTTATCAAAATGTCCTCACATCTCATTGTCAAGACCAGAGGTTGTGCTTTCAGTGTTCACATCATTTCCCAGTGTTGTAGCATCTGATATTCTTATCTGTTTGAACTTTTCTTGTAATATGTTTTTCTCCATTGGTCACCACAACAAACATTCTTCTCATGTTCCCACCACTCTGAGATTTCTCAGTATTAGCATTTCCTCTAGGCTTGGCCCCAAAATTATGTAGCAACTGCCAGGTAAGGGCCAGGAGCCAGGCATGATGGGAGTTGGGTCTGTCTGTCTGTCTGTCTGTCTGTCTATCTGTCTGTGTCTTTCTTCTTCCTCTCTCCCTACTTGTTCTTTTATGTCTCTCTCCTCTTTTTCTGTCCTTCTCTGTTCCCTTTCTTTCTCTGCCTCTACTTCCCTCCCCAGTCTTCCTTCCTAGACCCCAAGAAGAAGCTTTCTTTTATACTGGGCCTGTCATGTGGCTGATACTTCGGGGGGATACCTCAGCATGGGTCTGCTAAGGCACCCCCTCCCGCTCCATCATACGGCATTTTATAAAGCATATCACTCACTATCCTCTGAGATTTTCTTTGTCCCACATCTCTATAATATGGTTTTCTCATTGTTGGGCTGTCTTTTCTCACTGTGGGCTCTGCTTAGGCAGCTTATCCTGTGCCCCTATTTTAATATTGCTGCTATTACTTTATTAGCTATATCTTCAACTGTTTTACTTTCTGGACTCATAGTTATTTAATGCTTCTAGGTATTCAGAATTTAGACGTCCCATCTTCTATCTCTTATCTTCCTTCTCTTGCTGTCTTACCTTTGAGATGATGTGAGAATGACAGGGCCATTCTAGATTGCCAAAGCTCTTCATTGTCTCCCTATTTCTTCTGCTAAGACTCAGATTCAGTCCTCTGTTATCTTCTCTTTGGTTTACTGCTCTGGGGTCCTCTCCATTCTAGTCTTTTTTTATTTTTCCATCCATTTTTCTCATCTTTCACCAAAATGGCTTTATTTATATTTTTATGTTGGAAATAGAATTATTCATCCTATGTTGGTCCCAAACTTACTATGTAGGAAAGCATGCCCTTGAATTGCTGGTGTTCCTACTTCCAACTCAGAAGAGCTGGGACTAAAGACAGGTGAACTACACCTGGGCTAAGCCATGCTGAGACTGAACACAGAACCTCATGCATGCTAAGCAAGCATGCTGCCAACTGAGCTATGTCCCAAGACGAAAAGTGCCTTTTATAATGTACAAATTTGAGTAAAGCACTTAAATTTAAATCCATCCAATGACTTTTCAACAAGTATAATGGATCCCAGGAGCTGGAAAGATGAGAATTAGAGAGTGGGGATGGGAAGTTGTGGGGTGATTACCTTTAATGATAATGTTTTACAAATTTCAAACTTTTGGAGGGAGCCTGATTTGTCTATTTCACATTGTACCTCATGTATCAAACCCTTATGTTGTACGTACACACACACACACACACACACACACACACACACACTCACACACTCACACATGATTTTCCTTGTCAACTATGCACTACTAGAAAACAATTATAAGGTTGTTTGATAACTGCTCATTTCCTGATAACAAAGTCCCAAGTTCAGAACACGAGTCTTAACAGACAGGTAGGTTACTGCTTGCCTTGCAGCATTTTCTCTTTTTTATTTTAGCTTAATTATTTATTTTGATATCTATTTAGCATCATCCTTATTGGAGCACATTGCATATCCAAGTCAGCACATTTCACTCTGATGTTCCCAGCTGTGCAAATGTCACAGTCCTCTATCTCTCAGTTCTTGATGGATTTTCATTTTTTTTTTCTATTCTAGCCTTGTAAGCTTCCAGCTTTCAGGATGTCTACACTTTCAATGCTTTCTCATGTATGGTGCATCCTGTTATGTACATTATCTCCCCTTCCTTCATTTGTGGATGCCTATGTATCTACTTGCCAAGCTTTCTTTCCTCTAAGAAACCTTTGTGAGGTGAAGTCTATCTTCTGTACAGTCCCATGTTGCCTGAATGTTCCCTAGGTGCTTGGTGCTACCCTTGTTTTTTTGAGTTTCCACAGCTTCATGCTCCCTGGGTTACTGTCTGGATTATTTGTGAAAGAGCACTTATGTCTTTCCTAGTGCACAGAACATAGAGACACTCAAGTCTTGGATCCCAAAGAGGACCCTCACATTAAAATAAATTAAAGGAAGAATGAAACTTATTTGTCAAGTTATAATCTACTTCTAAGCATACGTGTCTACTGATAAATTTTGAAAACAGAAGCTTATTATTTTCAGGGAGAAGTCAGAAGTACACTCAGCCAAATGATACCTCTCTTCCTGGTTGCCAGTTTAGTTGATTAACAAATTAGTCTATAAAAAAATAATTAATTCACTTTACATCTCAATTACCTCTCATTCCTCCTCTCCTCCCAGTCCCACCCTTACAAATCCCTTCCTGCCCCATACTTTGATTTCTCTTTAGAGCCTATAAATCTTTCATCTTTTGGAAATTCTCCCCCCACTACCTCCTCCCCTTCTCCTCAGAGAAAGGGAAGTCCCCCTTGGGTACCACCTGACCCTAGGACATCCAGTCACAGAAGGCCTAAGTGTATCCTCTCCCTGTGAGGATTGACCAGGCAGTCCAGTTGGAGGAAGGGAATCCCAATGGCAGGCAATCCCAATGAGAGTCAAAGATAGCCTTCGCTCCAATCAATCTGCTCACAAAACTTTAACCCCAAATTCTGTCCTGCCTACAAGATGCACAGGGATAAAGATGAAGCAGAGATTGAAGGAGTGGCCAGCCAGTGACTAGCTCAACTTGAGACACATCCTATGTAAGAGAGCCAATCTGACACTATTAAAAACACTCGGTAATGCTTGCTGACAGGAAGTCACAGTTTTCAGAAAATAAAGTTCAAAACACAGCCCAATCTCATCTCCCATGTCCTGTCTAGAGACTGGACTGGGGTGACAGACTGAGGAGACACATGATTATTGGGGGAATGTGCCTTTTCCTTCTAGCTCCAAGTCGGCTTGCACAGGTGTGGTCCTTCTGTGGCGCTTTTCAATAACCTCTAACTGCTGCACTGCTCTCACAGACCCCGTACCCAGGAAAACTGATAATCACATTTTCAAAATAAAATTCTGGCAGAATGGAAAAAAAATTGTAAAATGTTTGTATACATAATACTTCAAAAATTAACATTTGCTCCAGTTATATCATCAAAATAAATATTTCAATATGGAAAATATAAGCCTCCAATGACAAATATGTTTAATATGAAAACAAACTTTCTTTTGGCAGTACTTACCAGGGTGGAGGAAGTGGTGTGAAAGCTACTGAACTGTGGCTAACTTTGCTCATGAGTAGGTTATAAAAGACCTAACTTTTTACCTTATATTGCTTTAAAAAATACAGGAATAAAAAAAATACAGAAATACAAAGATTGGATTTTTACATTGTTGCTTTTAATGTCTCAACTGTTGTAAAACATCTGCCCCATAATATTATTTAATATATATATTATGTATATATATTATTATATATATAATATGTGTATATATTATTTAAATTATTTAATTATATGTATATGTACATATATATGTGTATGTGTGTATATAAGTATATATACATATATACTTATATACACACATACATATATATATATATATATATATGGAAAAACACTTCCAATTCATATTTTGTACTTTTAAGTAATGTATTCTTACTATGACTTTAAAATCTGTCTAAACCACCATTAACATTTTAAAAGAAACTTCTCTAGTTCTTACCAAACAGAAATAAATAACATATATATATATATATATATATATATATATATATATATAAAGAGTGGGGAAGGTGCAGTGGGAAATGAATATGATAAAAATACAAGCTACAGTTGTATGAAATCTCAAGGGCTAAATATATTCAAAATGCATTGCATCTTTTCATCTTCCACCATTATCAATAAGTTATTTCCTTTGAATATATCTACAATATCTGTATCTTTTTCTCTCTTCCCTCTATCTATCTATCTATCTATCTATCTATCTATCCATCTATCTATCATCTATCTATCTCTTTATATATATGAATGGATACCATGTATTAGATACTATTTGGAATACGTCTGATCAATCTTGTCATGTGGAAGTACAATGAATGCTTTTAATATCTGATTAGATGGTAAATTACATATTCTTGCTATCTTAGATACACTGTGTGGATGAAAGTCTGATGGGAAGACATCTCTATCAACATTGTACTGTATCACTTTACAAGGTCTCTTTAGGTTACTGTATATTTTCTAAGTGATTCTACGACGTAACAAATTATTTATGATAACGGCATTTAGTTTTAAAAAGAGACTTGAGATTTAAGGTTTAGAAAATAACTTAAAATTTTCTCCCCACCCCCATTACATTTAGACAAACATTGAAATCAAAGTATTATTCTCTCTGAGAGTAGTTATACATTAAACTGCTGTCAAGAAACCTTAGAACATATTAGCTTTTAGGGAAAAACACTTCCAATTCATATTTTGTACTCTTAAGTGATATATTCTTACTATGACTCTAAAACCTGTCTAAACCACCATTAACATTTTAAAGAAACTTCCTTAGTTCTTACCAAACAGAAATAAATAACAGCTGACAACCGCATTAAGGAGCATAAACATAAAATTACCCGTTATTAAAAACTGAGCACATTTTTCTCGAAGAAATATACGACTCAGCTATAAAATAGTATGTTTGCCATTCACACTAATGTTTCTACATTATGTTCAATCTTCTAAAAAGCTGACATGGAAAATAACGGTGTAATAAACTAATTCATCATAATGTGCAAAAGAAACTGCTGGAATAAATTGTAATAACCTTTCAAAAACTAGCAGCTTTTAAAAGTATTAATTTCTACTCCAGATAATTGGAAAAGACACCTGGGTGGGGGGCAATATTTTTTATAGGATTGCTCTGTCAGGAGCTTGTGATTGTCTCAGGACTCGGCACTGATCCTTTAGCACTAACTGACAGCAAATCTTGCAAATGGGTCTTCCTAGATGGTGTTTGCCATAAATTACCAAACTCAACTCCCCTCAAGGTCAGCTGCACAAAAGGGCAGGTATGAAACGGCCTTTGTGGAGACCTAGAGTGGTCCTCAGGTTTCTCATAAATGGACAATAGTTGTGTTGGTTGCCATAAAATCAACTTAATGGACTGACGACATAAATTACCATCAAACTTTGATGACATTCCTCTTTCTGAGAGAATGGACACATGCTTTTATATCAAAGCTGGAGAAAATGGATAACGATATGTTAGCATTTTTTATTATAATCGTAAATATTTTAACAATGTTAAGTGGGAAATGAATTAATACTAGCAGGTACAATTCGCTTTGCCTGATGCATTTAAAACAGTACCTAAGTGACACTGGCTTTCTGCCTGTGTGTAGTTTCAAAGGAAAGTTCCATTGACCTGACAACATTTCTCCTGAACACAAATAACTAGAGCTAATAATCTTAGCTTTCTACTCTATTCTGTCCATGTGATCTACGTGGCTTGGAAGAAAAAGCTAGATGCCTGAATCCTCACTTCCTCAACTAAGCCATTGATTTACCTGTCCTAGGATTCTTGCTTCCCATCTGTACAGGTAAAATAAATGTCACACTGAGCCATTGTGAAACCAATTGAATTAACCTGGAGAAGAAGGTATCGTGAAACCCTCATCTTGGGTAGAATACCATATTGATGCATTTATAAAGATAGACTATTCTACTTTTAACTCATAATTTTAAAAACTCAGTTGGTAGGAAATATAACAACTAAACTGAAAAAAACAGGAATTTGGATGTAAATGAAGCATCACTATTTAGGTTAGTTTTCGTTGTTCATCTAATTCCTGGCATCCCTCAACTCTAGTTATTAAAGGATATTGTGCTAGAATAAAGGTTACCTTCTCACATCAGCCAGTTTATGAGTATCCATTTTCTCTTAAAATGCAGGAATTTAACTGAATATTTTGCTAAAATAAATAATGCAATGAATAAAGGTATCTTCCAAGGTAGAACTTCCTATTTTGGCTACTATATACAATGTTTCAGTAACCATATATACATTGTAAAGAATACAAGTCCCCAAGCAGAATGTACTTCCTAGCTAGTCACAGGGCTGCTGGTCTTTCTTTGTGCCATCTTGCCTATTTATTTCTTTTGTTCTGTTCCTATTGCCACTTCTGTCCGGAACCTCATCACCTTAGACCTGAATTATTGCAGCAGCTTTGTTGTTCTGGTCTCTTTCTACCAATCCATCCTGCCTTATCCTGCCAAATTAATCTTTTTAAAAGCATTACTTTAATTACGCCACTCCTCTGCTCAAAAATTTTCAATAACTGCCATCACATGGGGGCCAAAGGCCAGAGTCTTTAGGAAGAATAAAGGCTGTGGGTGTCTGACTTCATTTCCACTTCCAGATGTGTTTTCCGGAGTTTCCCTGCACAGAACTTCAGGACAAGGTTTTTGTTGTCTTCCAACATGTAAAAGAACCTCTCTGGCCTGTGTCTTCAGGCTCTTTTCAGATGTAGGAGAGGACTTGTAAACCTAGTCAACCCAAAGCCCTCCTAGTCAGAAACTTGGAGCACTTTGCTTGTTTTGTTGCTTGTTATTAAACTTTAATTTCTTTCACTATTATACTATTATAGAATCTTGTGTCGTGCAAATTCACTAATTAATTTGCATAGCTCTTGGAAGGCAGGGTTTTTTGAGTTCTCATTATCTGCCAATGACCCCAGCATGGAGTCAAAAAACAGCAGCAGCCATTAGACACTTGTGCAGTGAATGAATGCAGTGGGCTGCCTAGGTATCCTGTGTGTCAGGATGGGAGTCATTGAGTTATGTCACATTGTAACTTCAGATGTTTCAAAACAACAGTTTATACTTGTGAGACAGTTTCCCTGAGTTTAACAAACTTTATTTTATGGTTTTGGTTCTTTATGAAACTCTACATGATGAAGCACAAGCTTAACCCATTGATATGTAACCTTAAAATCTAACTTTGACACAAATATGGGCAGCAATAAAATCAACAAAAACTAGTGTATAGTAATTGAATACACAGTAACTTTGTGATAGTTTCCTGCTACCACAAAACTCATTCACTTCTAAATAAAACTGCAATCAATGAAGGAATAAAGCTGAAATCATTGAAGGAAGAGATTAAGAGGAAAAGGTAAGAATAATGACTTAGTCTGAGAGCTTTATTTGGATTAAAATAGTCTATAACAGAAAAACTGATATAGATTAGTAAGAGCTGAATGGCCATGAGAGCTATTCCTTCCTAGGTATATTTTCTTGCATCCACAATTCAATGTCCTTGAACCTTAATATTCTCTAAGGCAGATAAATCTCATATGAACTTGGAATTCATCTGGAAAAGCTAGGATGAATGGACCCTTTGAGTTGTTTATTAGGATGACAGATTTAAATCTCTGTGGGAATCAGCACCTGGCACATTAATAAACGATAGTTATTATTAATTGCTGTTTTTGTTTTGGTTGTGTTTCTTTTCATTCATTACCACCCGACTTACCTAAAAGTTAAAGAGCAAGGGTACTGGAGTTAGATTGGCGTGTGTTGGCTTTAGTATTTATTATCTTATTATTCATTAAACTACCCAAGCCTCAATTTCCCTAGGTGTCTAATATGGTGAACTATCGTCATGCAGTGATTGAACACACACACACACACACACACACACACACACACACACACACTCACCAAGAATCAAAAAAATATTTATAAGTGCCCAGCATTGTGCTTGGTAGTTTTATGTCAGCTTGACATAGCTAAAGTCATTTTGGAAGAAGGAATCTCAATTGAGGAAATGACTCCCCCCACCAGTCTTGCCTATAAGTAAGCCTATGGTGCCTTTTCTTGACTGAAATTGAGGTGTGAGGGGTCATTTCACTGTGGGTGGTACCACCACTAGGGTCTTAGATTTTATAGGGAAGCAAGCTGAGTAACTCATAAGATGCAAGTCAGTCAGCAGCACTCCTCCATAGCCTCTGCTTCAATTATTTCTTCCAGGTTCTTTTTTTTTTTTTTTTTTTTTTTTTTTTTTTTTTTTTTTTTTTTTTTTGGTTTTTCGAGACAGGGTTTCTCTGTATAGCCCTGGCTGTCCTGGAACTCACTCTGTAGACCAGGCTGGCCTGGAACTCAGAAATCCGCTTGCCTCTACCTCCCAAGTGCTGGGATTAAAGGCGTGCGTCACCACCACCCGGCTTTCTTCCAGGTTCTTGTCTTAAGTTCCTGTCCTGATATCCCTCAACAAGGAATATGACTTGAGAGATGTAAGATGAAATAACCACACCCCCCCAGTTGATTTTGGTCCTGGTGTTTTACCACAGCAATAGTAACCCCACTAAGACAAGCACAAAACAGGAACCCCCATGAGTAGCAAATACAAAGCCTGAGTATTTTCAGACAATGCTGTCTTACTGTGTGTTGAAGAACATATGGTTAGGAACCCTAAGCAAGAGCCAGAAACCTTTCTCCATTGTGTCTTACTATTATGCAGTAGTACCATAAACTGGCATTACAGACATTTTATTTTTTTAAAAAGGGAGATAATATTTGTATAGATACAGTTTACAAAACACCTTTGTAATTGGGGACTACATCCCCCCAATATGCCATGATTAGTCTCTTGCTGTCGTCTTTCTGTAATCATTATCCTTGCATCCCATTCTTTCATCCAGATGCTTAATAAGTAACAATAATGATCAATGCCCCTCAAAAAAAAAAAAAAAGGCTATTTAAGACCTCAGATGCATTGTTGCCATCACAGGCTTATATTTTTAGAAACACTTGACAGTCAGAATTGGACAGATGGAATTGAGCAATTGATCACAGACTCTCCCTCTTAGCAGTAGTTCTCAGAAACAGAGCCTCCTCTGGGCAGGCTTTTACAGTGGACACATAAAGCTGCTTTTCTCATTTCTCTTTGATTACTAAGATACAGGTGAAGGTATCCTTGAGGTTACCTGTTCTCATGCAGGCTAAAATATGGCTTTGTAAAACAATCTAGTAGCTTGCATCTGAAACAATGGATAAACAAAAGAGTATAAAGAAACAATGGTAACTCTCTTAAATCTACATTAAATCTTTATGCTGCATGCCGAGTTTAATGCGCTATTATCTTAATTCAGTAGGAATGCAATTAAGTGCTAAGAAACGGAAAGAACCTCACGGTTTTCTGAGATTGAGATGTTTTTATTATCAGAATAACTGAAGCTTGCACTTAAAAATTCAGTAAATATATTCACTTTCCAACAGTATCTACAAGGTCAAAACCCAGACTAACACAGTAGAAGATCTTAGGGTGTTCCAGGCATCCTGGGTGGTACACATGTAATATTAAAAACTATGTATTTATAGGTTGTATTACTCATGAAGTTTCACATGGATAGCTTGCCAAACAAACCATTCCTTAAATGAGACTCCAAATGCGATAGTCTTGAGTTCCAACTTTTAACCCATTGATTTAGATTGGTTAAACAATGAGTTAGATGCAAAGGAATGAAAACACCTACAGATGTTTCTCATGACACTTAAAAAAATGCAAGCCTGTGGTTAAGCATCCTTGAAGCTGCAGTTAAGTTCTTTCTGTTCTACAAGGAGCTAAGGTACTGGGAGGATTTAGTGAGTCAGAGCACAGGCAGGTCACTTCCCTCAAAAGACCTCATTTTTATTATAGTATCATTAGCATCGTGAGTTTGATGGCCTCTCATATGCATATTGTTGGATTACTCTCAAGTCTAAGTAAGGTAAAATAGGGAGAAAGATTTAAAGTGGAATGGCCAAATAGCTGTGAGTAAGAGAAACATAAATACTGATGGAGTTAAGAAGTCCACAAATGATTCAAACTCATGGGACGCAATGGTCAAGATATAAACACAAGATATGGTGAAAGAAAACAAAGACAAAGATATTGAAACAGTACACTGTGTAGAGATTCTGGGAGCAGACAGTAATGGGCCAGTACCAGTGGTGATTCAGTGCTATGCAGTTATAATTACTTAAATGTCAAACACCCACAATATTTAGTGGAGTTTTGTTTGTTTGATAATTCATGTTTTAAAATGCAACTACATGGGCCATAATCAATAAACCAAAAACTTCCCAAAGTATCATCGGTCTGATATGGCAAGAATTCAACAGCAGACACAAAAAGTAGACTTTTACTACCTTTAGAGAAATCCAAGTATACTCCAGTGATGATGAATGGGAAAAGTTAGCAGCCCTGACTGATCTCTGGCTTGCTATTTTTATTTTATTTTGTGTAAAAAAAAGTCTTTTATGAAATATGTGGCATATTCATAAGTTTGTGACCTTCCCATGACAAATCATGGAAAAACAGATCTTCCTTTGAGTTACACTTAAAAGCCCATGAGCGATGTGTCCCCTCAAGACTCATGTGCTGAGGCTTGCTCTCAGTAGGGAGATCTCATCATTTTGAATTGAATAGATTATGTAAATTTTCACTCAACCAAGACTAAATCCTTCAGTGGTTTATGGTATGATATAATTGTTGGAACATGTTAGGAAGTAGAAAGTAGACATAGGCTGGAGAAAGTAGGTAGTGAAAATGTATCTTTAAAGGATTCATCTTGTCCTAGACTCAACCTCCCATACTTTGTTTTCTGCCTGCCATGAGCTGCTAAATGTTTCCTCTGCCATAGTAGTCTCCACACACTAGCCATGGCCCATAATCACTGAGAATGTGAGCCAAAATCAAACTTTCTTTCTGAAATTGCTTATCTCTAGTGTCTGTCAATAGTGATGAAATCATAGAAACACTCTTATTATCCACTCTTGGAGATGAGAAAATGAATGACTAGAATGTTTTATTATATAGCCTTGACATGGTCCACCAAATAGAAATCGTCTGAGTGAGTGATCAAACAGATCTACTTCAAATGAGAATGTATTTTAGCTTGTACAGACATCAAAGACAAAGGCTTTCTATAGTCAAATAAATAATGATAGGCTTCAGCAAGGAAGAAATGGGAATATTGAAATTAGAGTGGGAGATTGACGATCATATTGTAGAATGTTTTAAAACCTCAAAAGACAAGGGAAGACCTCATGCTCGATACCCATTGAGTGGTTCTGCATAGATACTTCTGTGTGCAGGCAAGCAATGCTGAAGTGCCTTCAGAGTGCTGGTGAGGCAGCAGGTGTGGATGACCATATGTGGTTGGAAGTTAAGAAGGTTAGAGGGAGGTCCTCCATACACATACCTACATTCAGACACGCCTCAGTTACTCCAGAGAGGATTATCTGGTTAGTGGTTGTCTCATGGCTTCGCCTCACCTCCTGGTTGTCCTCTTCCTCCTTGTCATCACCTGGAAAATAAAAATAAATATTACAGTTAGATTTTTAAATCCTTTTCTTTAATAGCTGTATTTAAACACACACACACACACACACACACACACACACACACACACACACACATAGACACACACACACAGAGACACACACACACATTTGTGGAAAGAGACATACTCTTGATGATAGACAACCTTTGTGCCATGGTCATTCTAGCTCTTTTTTTTTTTTCTTTAAAAAAAAAAAAAAAACAATTTATTGACCAGGGCCATAAATCACAATGTGCAGTTTAACCCTAGAATACAATATACAATCACTCATTATACTTGATCAGGAGGTGGGGTTAAACATGGGAGACTCCCACATGCACTCCAAATAATGTTCTTAAGGGGAACTAGGTTTCTTATCTGGAGTCTGAGGCTTTGATGTGAGCATGGCTAAATGTATTCTCTTTAAAAATGCTACATTTCCTGTATCTCTATAATGACCTTTTTATGGGCACAGATGACTCTCCACATCAATCACTCTTACCTTTGGCTACAAGCTACCAGGAGACTGAGGAATTTTCTAGCTAACGTAGTTGACATTTGAATTTAAGACTAAAGTGTTGTATGAGAGAGACTGCAAAGAAGACATATATGGCTTAGACTCTACCTGAACAACCTTATGAGGGTGACAACTATTATATCTGGTTACTACTTCGAGCCTGCACGTCCTATACATAGATTATACAAAATTAACACATCGTTATAACTAATATAGATAAGTAATAGTGAACACTAAGATCCAAAGTGGCCCCCAAATCCATCTTTATTTGAATACATGATATTCACATATATTTGAAATACAAAGCAAGCACACATCCAGACACACACACACACACACACACACACACACACACACACACACCACCACCACCATTTATAAATTCTTTTTTTTGTTGTTTTGTTTTTTTGTTTTATTTTTGTTGTTGTTGTTGTTGTTTTTTCGAGACAGGGTTTCTCTGTGTAGCCCTGGCTGTCCTGGAACTCACTCTGTAGACCAGGCTGGCCTCGAACTCAGAAATCCACCTGCCTCTGCCTCCCAAGTGCTGGGATTAAAGGCTTGTGCCACCACCGCCTGGCTTATAAATTCTTTTTGACTGTTTTTATTCAATTAATTGTGAGCTTCTTATGACATATTTTGTTCATACTTACTTCCTGTTCCCTCTACTCTTCCCAGATCCAGGCTCTTTTCTCTATCTACACAACTTTGTGTCTTATTTTTACAAAATATCCTTAAAGACAAATTTAGGCTGCCCAAATTCTTGGATACGTGGCCTTCCATTAGAGAGTGGTCAACTTACCTGGCTACACTCGTAGAGAACACTGTCCTTCCTTCTCCTAGCAGATGAAAATTGATAATAGAAACCTACAGTTAAATACACAGGTTGTTTTTTTAAAAAAAAAATCCGTGGGTCTAAGGAAACAAACTATATACTTGAATAATATTATCAATGGACCTCATTGAATTTTTTCACTGATTAATACATTGTCATAAATGATTGACAATTCTATTTGAGTTCTTGTCAATCCTCTGCCACACAATCTCAGTGGAGGCTAGAATTCTAAAGAAATCTAAGAAGGAAAGGTGAACTCAGTTGGGGCATTTCACATGTCTACTCTGCCTACTCAGTAGCCAGAAAACTAGTCTTGGTGCTCGTGAGTACCTAGCCTGCTACCAGGTCTGTTGACCTCAGCAAGTGACAAAACAAAACTCCAGCTACGCAGCTTCTCATTTTGATTAAAAATCTAGAATTATTTTCCAAAGATCTCAGATAAACAGAAATTATTATAATTATGAATAATTAAAATGCTAAACTGAAGAGGGCTCTCAACATTCATTGCCTCGTGAGCTGATCCCCGGAGGGCAGCGTCTTCAATTAGTTCAGTTTCACAACAAAAGATAAATGTGACAATCAGTGATTGCAGGTATTCAGTTCAAGTAAGAAAACAAGTTAATTCATTGTAAAATCGCCTTCTCTCAACTCGTGGGTGCTCGACTCTTTTGGTGTTCAAGGTCTGTTCTAATTCTAGAATACGGAAAAGCATCAGAGAGCAGAGAGAAGAATTCTGCCGTAGAAGCTGTGAGTGGATGCATGCCAGATTCATCAGTTATTTCTACTGGGCAGCAGAGAGAAGGTAATTGGTAACAAAAAGTGTGGCTTTGAAAGTTAGCCCTGGGTGGAGACGATGGCTGAGATGAAAGCATTTGCTGTGCAAACGTGAGGATCTGGGTTGTATCACTGCAATGCACATACCCTGGACACAGTTGCATGGGAGGCAGAGACAGGAGGATCTCCACGAACTCACAGGTTAGTGAGACCTGAGTACAAAGCAATGCATCACAAAGTGACCCTGTCTGAAACAAGGAGGAAGGTGAGGACAAACATGACACGTTGTCCTCTTGCTTCTACACATATCATAGCACATGTGTGCCGGAACTCACATGTACACATGAAACACACATACTAGATAAAAGAAAGTTCTTCCAAGTATATCTCGTAAATTCTGTGAATATATTTACTTAATTCACAACCTGTCTTTGATGCGTCAAAGCTAGATCTTGCTATGCAGTCCAGACTAACTAGCGTCAAAATAATAGTCTTTCTACCTTGACTCAAGTTCTGAAATTCCAGTCACCATGTTCTGCACCATAGCATTTATTGTTAGTTTATGCTAAATGGTTGCTAAAGTGCATTGTTAAGAACTAGCAGAGTAGAAAAAACTACATACAGATATATTTATATAGCTTCTCAGACATAACGTTAGAGCAATGTATGACTACATTTTATCAAATCAAGTGGGATTTTTTTTGTGTGTGCTATTGCAAACAAATTTTCTTTAAAAAATTAAATCTAAAATATTTTAATATTTTTATTCAGAACTCTTTCTACAAATGTATATATGGACACACACTTTTAGCAAAATGTATACATTTTCTTTTTGTAATATTAAGTAGTTTTATTACTGAAATTTTTCTTAGCTATAATGGGACGAAAATAAATTTTCAGTTGTAAGCACATTAGCAAATAGAAAATGAAAGTTCACATCGAAGTCTCCAGTAAACATATGTCTTCATTCAGATTCAACATATGATTTGGCCACCACGACCCTGTAAAGACTATTATTTACTGGTTGTCACACTGAAGAGACACCTTAAGCCATTCACTCAGTAGAGGAAACGCTCATTAGACAAGTGGTGCCTGTGGCTTCTGAACAATAAACCTGAAATTATTGATTCTGCTTTTAATGATTAGTTGTCTGCCCCTTATATTTAACTGAAATGGTTAATTAGATATCTAAAGATGTCAAACTTACACACAATTGGCTAAAGTTTGTTGCTACCATGTCAGCCATTTTGAAACTAATTAGTTTATAGGAACATTCAAAGAAGGGCTATAAAATGTAATGGCAAATGGTTCAGAATCAATCTGTATCTTTTGTTGATTTCATCTGTGTTTACTCACAGTTTACATTAGGTATGACTTGGGATCTTCAGCACAGCTATTGTGTAAGAGAGTCAAATGCTGACATGCCCTTGATGCACTATTCAGGATATATATTATAACATTGTAGGTAGTCTATGACTACAAAGAAAACTATGCCAACTACCAAAAGGCTGTCAGCTTTAGAGATTAATTTGGTCTTAATACATTGAGGAGGACATGCTGGCCTTAGCAAATGATTCATAACAACAGTGTAACCAGAAAATAGTTTCAAGAACATTTTTTATAGGGCCTTCCCTGGAGTGTAGCCAATATACCTGGTATCACTCCATTGAAGAAAACTGATTCAATATCTCCTGGCATTTATCAATTGCCAATACCTACTTTGCCAGGGCTGGGACTTTGTGCCTACTTTCCCTTATCCACATTGGGATTTTTTCTAGTGTGAACTTGAACAAGTTTTGAATTTAAGTTATGTAAACAAACAGCATGACCACATACTTGGGAAGTAGGAGTATGTAAGCCATGAGGCAGGACAAGTTTCCTGGTCAATAAACTCTGAAAATCATCCAAGCACTCTAAGAGTCAGCTGGAAGGGGTTTCCTCCTGCACTCAACCACAGTCAGCACTGAGTTGAGAATAAAAATCTGTGAAGCCATGTGCACTTGGCTGTTATGGCTCCTGGTAGTATTTATTAGGTTCTGAATATGGCTAGGGCACTGAGTTAAATAAATACTTAATGAAGTTATATTAGGGCTATTTTCTAGATGATGGGTCAAAGCGTCAAAGTTTGGAGGAACCAAGGCATACCTTTTACCTTTAGAAATCAGTAAGGCATGGAGGTAGGAGTCAAAAATCTTACTCCAGAGTTTACTGGCCCTACTTCAGAGGGTTTGTCAAGCACCCTCAATCTTAGGGTCCTAAGAACTAACATCATCACTTCTTTCATGTCTGCAGCCTCCTCTGCTGCAAAGTTCTTCTCGTTCACTATGATAATGCAAGTTAAAGAAGACTAAAGGTAGCACATTTGTTTTGAGCATTAACAACTAAGGTTTGGTACTACAATAGTCTTAGTATTCTCTTGTTTTAATTCAAATGCTATTGCCTTTATAATACACTGATCAAAAACAAAGTTGCAGACGAATGAGTTTATTTCAGCTCACAGGTTACAGTCCACCAATGAGGGAAGTCAAAACAGGGATTCAACTGAACCTGGATGCAGGGACTGAAGAAGACACTGTGGAGGAATGTTGCCTACTGGCTTGCTTCCGGGCCCACATTTAGCTTCTGTTCTTATAGCTTCCAGGACCCTGTGGGCTGGGCATTCCCATGTTATTCAGTAATCAGTAAGATGCCACACAGACGTGTCCATAGAGTAATCTCAGTTGAAATTCCTTTTTCCAGGTTTCAAGTTGACAACCATCAAGGTTAGCCATCACAAGACTACTCTAGCTCAAATTCCATCCACAAACACATCACTTAAAGCCATAACCTTTCCTTGTCCCCAAGATTTCATGTTAATATAATTATATAAAACAACCTCATTTAATAATTTCAATAATTTAAAAGCTCTACATTCTCTTTAAAATTCTGATACAGGGATTGGACTGTGGTGGTTAGAAGGAGAAATGTCCCCTGTAGGCTCACATATGTGAACCTTTGATTTGCACCTGGTGGTGCTGCTTTGGGGATGACATGCAAGCTTTGTGAAGTTCAGCCTCAGTGCAGGAAGTACATGACCTGCAGCTGGCTTTGAGAGTTTAACTATGGTCGCATTCCACAACCACACTGCTCTCCCTGCTTTGGGTTCGCAGTTGAAAATGCGATCTCTGAGCTTCCGGAGCCTGCCTCCACGCCTGCTGCTTGCTGCCAGGCTTCCCCTGCCATGACTGACTCTTATTCCCCAGGAACAGTAAGCCAAAATAAAAGCTTTCTTCTCTGAGTTGCTTTTGGTTACAGTAATTTTTATCCCAGAAGCTGAAAAGTAACACATATGCCTTTTCCTGTCAGTTTCTGCAAAATTTTCTAATATTTTACTTAAAACCTATGTTTTTATAGCTGGGGGAAGGAGCATTTGTTCTCATCCTTCTATGGAAGCAGTTAAAGCTTTTACATAATTCGTGCCTCTACCGGTAACACTTTGGGAGATGTTAATTGTGAGCAGTCAGCAATCAAATGGCTGGAATCTTTCTCTTTGTCACTTGGACTGTTCTGTGGCATTGCAGGGTATTTTTGAACTCTACTGAATCTCAAAGACCTCGAATACCATCCATTTCTGTTGCTTCCCTTTTGTTCCCTTCGCTTTCTACCTGGGCCTGTTCTTTGCATAGAAAGTGGATAGCAGGTAGAAATTACCCTCCTAAGTAGAGAAAAGCTTATTCGGTTAAGGTCAGAGACAATAAGCTATTGATTTTCTACTTAACATTTCAAATATCAAACATCATCTTAACTCTGGACATCTTTAGAAGATTCAGAGCATTGGGACCATAACAGAGGAACTGCAATAGGGGACCCCTGAGGACACGAGACTGGCATACAGGCATACCTGTCTTATTAATCTTGCTAAGGTCTTTACCATCCATCCTCCCAGTCTTTTCTGGCTACCATCTTACCAGAGGCTATAAAAGTTTTAAATGACTGGAACGGGACACTTCTGGAGAGCACAGGTCGAGATTTTAATTCTGTATGTCATGGAGAGACAATGCTGTTGGCTGCAACAGATGTTCCCAACAGATAAATGTATAGTCACTTTCTATAATATTACACAGAGCCCACTGGTAGACAGCAGTATCATCACCATGCTGTTGCCAGTCTTAGCAAGTCTGAAGAAAGTCCATTTAGAAGAGAGCCAAGGCTAGTTTTATTTTACATTAAATTAGTGTTATCATGAAATAAAACTGGTAATTCTTTGTGGAGACAGGGTTTTAGAGTCTAACAAAACCTAGTAAAGTATAGACGAAGCTGACTGTGGTGACCAGCAGTGAGATCAGGCATTTTGTGTTCTTTTGTGTTTGCTTTGGAATGTTAAGCAGGTTGGATTCTTTTTAAAAGAAAACATTTCATTCAGAACATTCCCCCATGAAAGCTCTCTTTGACAAAGTGTCATTTTTTTGATATATTAGTGCATGTCTGCCTACATTTTATATTCAAAGACTGCAAGCAATGTTTGAACAACTTTTGACAAGCCCAGGGATTTAAAGCACCATAGAGGCGACTCTTTTTAATGTGGTTCTATAGCCCGTTTTGTTTTCTATGGTGTACTTTAGGGCAAGCTATGACATTTTCAATTACATCAACTTATGTTTGAAAAAGTATAGAGCAATTAGAGGTAAGCAATGAGAGTGGCAAAGTCACCTCACCAGCAAAATAATTTTTAAGCACAAAATTCCTATATTTGTTGAGAAAGAGAGACATAGACATGTATGAAAGAATGAATGAACGAATAAATGAATAAATGAATGCTGAATGGGTAGAAAAAATAAGTCAAAGATGCTTCTAATAAAACATCCAGGGAGTCAGGAATTTCAGCTACTTCTTAAATACAGTTATCTCCTAAACTATATATTGTCCTCTATTCATTCCTACTAAAAACCTCAGAAGGAACCTCACAGGTACCCCAAGCCAGCACACACAGAGTCTATCACTCCAAATGTCCCTCCTGTGTCCTCCTTTGGCGAACCTATAGAATAGACATCCTGACTATGTCCCAGCCACATCTATCTGTATGTCATCTGTCCTTGCTCATCCACAGGCCATGCTTCCTCTCACTTCTTGACTGTGCTAGGCTCTTTCTCCATCAAGATCAGTCAGCTGATCCACAGATGGCTTTTCACTTGTTTGGTGGCAGCTGGATGCCACTTGCTTTCAGAAAGATTTCTCTGTCCATTATTTCACCTAGTGTTCCTTCTGTAGATCTTCACCATTCAACTCTTGTCTCTCAAAGTTCACGATGCTTCTTTTCAAGGACACATCTTCAACAGCCCCTAAGCTCCATGATGGCTAACGATTTTGATCTTTCCTGTATTGTTTCACAGTTTTTGAGTTATTTCAAAAAGTTTGTTATGAGGACTAATGAAGCACTGGAGAGAGAAGTTTATGAATAAAATGCGTTTTTATAGTTTTTTTCCCTTTTCGACAATAGTACAGACTGCTAAATATAACCACATTACGAAGTGGATTACTTTGGCTTTTCCATGTTAACATTCCGGTTTGTCCATTTCATTTAGCTTGCAATAAGTTTCACATTTTAGTCCATGGCATTTTCATAGCCACACCCTTCTTTAAATAAAAGCTCAAGTGGGATGATTTGAGCATGAGGGCTGTTACCGCAAAACACTGTGCTCGGGTTGAGTTTAACATTCACAGTGGAGACCACAGGGCAGACTAAAAGGACCAGAAAAAAATTACGGAAATGAAAGTCAACACCTAAAGTTGCTGTAGTTTTTCCTTTAAATGGCCAAGTCATTATAATCTGAGAATGTTTCCATGAGACCTGTGACTAAAAAATGTGCATATAATACTATGTCAAGGAAATGAAACTGGAGACTAGATAGTTGTACACACTGTTACCAGATGATGAGGAGCTATAGTAGTAATCGGTATTCTCCTGAAAGGGTCTCAAATCTAATGAGGCAGCTGTGGATAACTAAATTATGACCATGACAAATTCAGGGGATCAGCTCAGGGCCCTTAGCATCCAAAATTCAAATAAGCAGTCAGAGTGGGATTGCATTAGCTGACCTCTGCAGACCACCTCTGATAGACAGAAAACATTAGGAAATAGGCCCAAAGTAACATCCTAGCCTAACAGCTTCTATGTTTCACAGATGCCTTAGTTGAAGAGGAGGGTGGACCAAGCCCCTTGAGGGTGGCTGTGTGAGACATGAGAGTGGGGGTGGGTGGGCAATACTTGAAGGAGATTAGTACAACCCTTACTTTTACATTCACCTCAGAAGTGCTTTCCTTAAGTCAAGATTAAAATTACAGTGAGGTTATGGAATTGTTTCCCCTACAGCATAAAGTAATTTAAAAACAACTGTTTTATCCACACATAAATTCCTTAACACATCTGCTCTTAGCTTTCTAGACTGTGCTGCATGGATGGACTGTTGTATATAGAGAAGATGGTTTTGTTTTTGTTTTGTTTGTTTTGTTTTTGTTTTTTCTTCGGTGTTTGTTTCTTAAGCAATCCTTCTGTTTTGAAACACATCAGAATATTTTCCCAGGCACACACAGAGGTCTGTTTGCATTTGCCTTTTTCTAGGCTTCCTGGGGCCATCCTGTGGCTCGGAGCATAATGCTAGTAGTCACAATGAATGGATTAAGCAGAGACTATGTAGTTCCTACTGAGGAGCTGCCTTTGCTTTACTGAACTATACTTTTTTCTAAAGGATTGTCCATCCCACCGCCCTTCCTTTCCAAATGTTCTTGGCAGCAATTCTTATTTCAAATGGACTTTGTGGAATCTGAGGTTTCCATACTTTTTCTGGCAATACATCTCTTACCAGATCAGCAGAAACAATGTGAAAAAATCTGTCATGGTCATTTCAAATGTCTCCCAACCGTCACATTATACATGAATGATCCATGGTTGCAACATGGCCCCTGAGGAAAGACTTCTTTCCTTTTTTTTTTTTTTCTTTTTAAACCAGGGAGGACATTTAATTTGAAAGTTTGTGGTTCAAGCTTTTGATCCTAGCACTTGAGAGGTAGAGACTGAAAGGTCTCTGTGAGTTTGACCATTGAATATTGAATTGAATATCCAAATATCAAATATTGAACAAATATTATCATTTCAACAAAACAAGAAATAAATTCGGAAGTTTAGCAGGTAGACAAAAGCCAAGAGAAAGTTTAAGTGAGTGTGTCTGGACACAGGACACACTTCTAAGGCTGGTAACAGCAGGGAGGACCTTTCCTGTCTGAGTGAAAACATAGAGTAATGTCAAAGTGGGAAGGGCTGTGTTTCAGGAAGGACTTTTTCAAGAAAGACAGCAAATGCTGCTGAACATGTAAATTAGAGACTTTGTAAGAGAAAGTCTCATGTGTCATGTGAAAAAACTTAGTTTTTATCTTTATTTTCAATTAGAGCCAAGAGAACAGTTTTGGGAGCTAATGTTGCTCTCCACTCCCACTGAGCATTTTGTACAGATGCACCCTGACTCACAGGTGTAGACAACATTCAGTCAGACTCCACAGGGGAGAAGATGAAATGAGTTAGATGGCACTAAGGTCATCACCATATGTCTACTTAAGGCACAAGATGAAATATCTCCCCTCACCCCATGCCAAGCCCCAAAGCAAGGAAAGAGAATTTTTGAATATATATAGGGTTTTCAAAAATCATTGAAAAGCCTATTTATAACATGCATTGTAAACCCAATTTTTGTATCTTATGTACCAGTTCTTTTCTGCATTCTTCACTTTCATGATAGGTATTTTCAAGAAGCCTTGGCTTCCCAGACGAGTCTCTCATGCCTCCAGAGTTAAAAATTCTGTTCCCAAACCACCCTGTATTCTGCAGTCCAGTGACAGTCTCTTATTTGTAGCAACTGATACAACCCAAGTTCTTTCCTGAGATCTTGAAACTTGGCATGTGTTTGTCTATCCAGTGTCCATTTCCTGCCCTCACACCTTCAGTCCCAGACTATGGAGTCCCACACATGTATCATACTCAAGGAAGCAGGTATGTATCATAATCTTGTTTACATTTTTTATGTGAAAGAATAACGTGAGAAATAACTAGTAATGGAAGCACATGTCCTGATGTCCAGATATTTTCCTTCTTGAATTCTTCATAGTTCAGAATTAATCTATGATCACAAAGTGACGAGGTACTAGAGTCACTCAGAGATTTTTAAAATTGGAGCATCTCTAAAGCGTGTGTAGTACTCAAGTAGGTCTCCAGGAGATTTCAGCACTCTGTGGCCACTGAGGCAGAGCCAAATGCAGCTTAGCTAAAGTTAGCAGTAGTCTATCTTCAAAGGAGTGGGGCAGAGCTTTCACCGTGTTGTAACCACATTTATAGCTCTGTTAGTATTTTCCTAGGGTCTCAAGAACAAAACAAACAGCACAGAGGTCTTAACTGAGATCCATGTGTCTAGAACTTACTGTGCCAGCAAAGTGCTGAGAGAACTTCTGTTGTAAATCTCTCTTTGGTAAGAACTGCTTGATACTTGAAAGGTTGTACTTCTTTGCCATTTGAAATTATAAACATTCATCTAAAGCAGCAAATTGAGAACTTATATTTGCCATGATCCATGGGATAAACACAAAACTGAAATGACACTTGTCGGTAGCTAGCCAAAGTCACACATTTGTGCAGTTATGCTGGAGATAAAAGGACAGGCAAAACCTTGTTCTAAATAAGAAAAAAAAATGGAATAAGTCTAGTTGGCCTCTAACTTCAGCAATGTCTATAGCAGTAATCTATTTACCATAATTGTTTATTCATTAATACTTTGAAAAAATATTTACTCTTACGTAAACAAAATTTATTCAAGAATACGATGGTAGGCAGGTGGTACAAACGCCTGACATAGTTATTTTGATTTTGGATTTTATATGCATGAATGTAAGTCTCCCCCAAAACAACAATGGAAAACGAGGTTTAGCTGTAAACCAAAAAAAGAAAAAGACCAATTTATTTTACTACATTTCATATAGAGATATCCATTTTTGAATGGATATTTAGGCCATGAAAAGTGGTATATTCCTAAAAGTGGAATGTTTTTAAAGTGTGTGCAATATGCAAGTTGGTCTCCAATTTGGTATTTATTTTGGAAGTTTATGCTCAAGGACTTGGCAGATGGAGCCATCAAAATCTATGTACTAACTAACCTTGCACATGGCTGATAAGAGTGATGAATGCCACAAACAAGAAAAATCATCATGAAACAAAACAAAATCTCCCTAATTTCTTATGCAGGAAGGATTTAGCATTTTAATTTGCACCCAAAGTCAGGAGAGAAAATGAATGATGGCAAAAGGCAGCAATATAGCTCCCTTCCTTCTGCGGTGTAGTGGTTTCTTCAGACATGAAAACATTGGGAAGCTCCATAAAACTGAAGTAGATAGCTCAAATAGCTTTAGGAAATCCCTGAAACTGTCCAGATTCCTGAGGCTCTTCTCTCTTTCTCTCCAAAAATGTATAATCAGTTAAGACTTCAGAGACTCATTTTGAGATAAGACAAGCTGAGATACTTTTAGACAAGACAAACTGAAAAAGGGGTGGAAGGGAGGAAGGGAAGAAGGGAGGGAGAGAGGAGGAAGAGGAGGAAGAGGAGGAGCAGGAGGAGCAGGAGGAGCAGGAGGAGTAGTAGTAGGAGGAGGAGCAGCAGGAGGAGGAGAAGCAACAGGAGGAAGAGGAAGAGAAGGAGGAAGAACAGGAGGAGGAAGAGGAGGAGGAGAAGGAGGAGCAGGAGGAGGAGAAGCAACAGGAGGAAGAGGAAGAGGAGAAGGAAGAACAGGAGGAGGAGGAGGAGGAGCAGAAGGAGCAGGAGGAGGAGGAAGAAGAAGAAGAAGAGGAGGAGGAGGAGGAGGAGGAGGAGGAAGAGAAGGAGGAGGAGCAGGAGGAGGAGGAGGAGGAAGAGAAGGAGGAGGAGGAGGAGGAGGAAAAGGAGGAGATACTTGGAAAAAGCTTCAACTGTGCAATCTGAAAGAAGTCAAGAGAACTTAAAGTGCCTAGGAGAAACTAAGATCAGCTGAAGTTCAGACCAACCGAGCTACTGAGAAAGGATATCTTACAGTCTGTTGACTGCTTACAGGCTGTATAGTGTGCTCCAAGTTTTCTGCTTTTGTGAATTGTCATCCACGGTGGCTGGGTGTTGATGATACAGATGTTTTTGAGTCATTTCTGCTCTTGTAAGTTTCCCCTCTTTTATACTTCTGTAACCCCAATACAGTTCATTGGTTCAACAAGTTGGACTTTGGTGGTATTGATACTTTGGTTTGGTTCTGGCTCCACATCATCTGTCCAGGATTAGTGTCACACTGTTACCACTATTAGAAGCCTCTGAAACTACCCAGCATATGCTTCCAGGCACAGCAAGAGAGCAATCCTGTGGCACAAATGAGTCATGGTGAATTTTTACTTTCCTTTTTGTAATTTTTATCACATCTCCGTGTGTATATGTGTTTGTGTGTGCACACATGCATATCACAGCATATGTGCGGAGATCAGAGGATAAACTTGTGTGTGTCCTATCTTTCTACCATATGAGGTCTAGCGATCTGACATGGGTTTTAAGGTTTGGCAGCAAGGGTCCTAACCTTGCTGAACCTTCTTACCAGCTCTTCAGTGCATTTTAAGATAGTCTTCACCCTACTCAAGATGAAATTTTTGAAAGCTAAGGCTTAGGAAAAATATAAGAGAACGATATATTAAGAAACACTTCTTGTGTGCTAATAGTTTTGGTTTTTACATAAGACTCTCTTTGAAAATGTTTATTCATTCCATGTGTATGGATGTTTTTCCTGCACTTCTTTGCACCATATACGTGCAGTGCCGTAGCAGGTCAGAAGAGAGTGTTACATTTCCTGGGATTGAAGACCTTTGTGAGACACCATGTGGCTGCTGAATCAAACCCAAGTTCTGTGAAAGAACAGCCAGTACTCTCAACTGTGGAGCTATTTCTCCAGCCCCAAGGCTCTCAGCCTTTTTAAAGAAGATGAAGAGAGGCCTTTAGAGAATAAAGTTGATTGATGCCTTTGTGCAAAATGCTGCAGTCAACAAGAATCTTCTTGCACTTTTGAAAAAGAACCTTTTTTTTTTCCAAGTTTGTGACAAGTATTTGCCAACTCCATACCAGGAGCTCTGAGTGACTTAGACAATGGTTCAGACATCACGTGTGAGCATGCCTGGGAGCCGGTCTACTTATGGTTCTTCATAGAAGCTTCATAAATTAGGGGTGAAAGCTCAGTGAAAGAAGTTTTTTGTTTGTTTGTTTGTTTGTTTTCCTTTTTATTTACTGAAATATGTTACTGTATTTGGGGTATGAACAAATGAGCACTGCTCAGACCACATATTCACTAGCTTTGGCCACTACTGATACTCACTGGTTCACTGAGATGTTAGCATGTGACAAATCGTAAACACGTAATATATAAACAGAAACTCCACACAATGGAGGCATTGCCATCTCCATTTTGGAACTGGTAGTATTCTAATTAGGATGAGGGACTAAATAATATAGTAAAGCCTAGTAATTTGTAGGTAGAAAAAACATAACTCTTGTTATGCTAAATACTGGCTTCACCTTGCTTAGTAATCCTGCTCTATCCACAGTCAAATAATTTTCTTAGATTTCGACCCAGTTTTCACCCAGACCCCTTCTCTCCCTGAGTACAGAGTTCTGGTTTGCAAGCCTTGCTTCCATCCATCAGTCTCACCAGGGCATCTTTCTCTTAATTTCTGAGTCAGTAGGAGCTGCCGTCATGTACTGTCATGTATTTGGTAACTCTTCCTTTCTTTTTCTTGTTTTCCTGGGGGTTGGAAAGGTCTAGGTTAGGATGCCAGCATGGTCAATTCCTGATGGCCGTTTTCCTCTTCACTTACAGACTGCAGCTATTCTTAGGGTACCTTGGTTTAGGCTCATAAGTATATCCCCCTCTTCAACCCTTCTTCTCCTTTCCTTCTTTTTTTCTCATCCCCTCCTTCCACTCCTTTCTCCTTCTCCTCAGCTTTTTTTCTGTCTCCTTCTTCCTCCTTGTCTACCTAAATTATCTCATAAAATTTCAGTCTCCCTGGGAGAAGTAGCACTTTGACATGTGATTTTGTAATTCAGTCTATACCTGTTGTAACAACACAATTTATCACACTTCTCAGATCACATGAGTCACTGACACATTTAAAGAAACAGTTCTTTGCCACCTAAAGTGTTTCCGCTTTAATAGTTTTGAGGATTAATATGCATATTTAGGTCCAGTATGTATTGGGTTGGAAGCACTGTTAGAACTCTCTGTAGACAAGCCATTCTGCTGATGGGTTTTTTTTCCCATGAAAATCTTTCAGAGTTGCTAGATTTTTCAGAAAATTCATCTTTGCCAGCCCATTATCAATCAGAGTCACACTGCATGGATGAGTACAGAGTTAGAATCATAGGCACAAACATTTTTACCCATGTGACTTGGAGAGCATTTGAAATTCAGGTAATGCATCCATAAAATTATTGTTTTTTTCTGTCCACTGAATCTTTGATATACATTTCCCAAGGAGAAGTTTTATACATACTATGTAACATTGAAGTGTCTCTAACATATACTTATATGTATAACTATTCATATGTTATTTTCCTATCTGCAACTCTGCTGAGAATGCTTGTGTGTGTGTGTGTGTGTGTGTGTGTGTGTGAGTGTGTGTGTGTGTGTGTGTGTGTGTGTGTTTATGGGTATGTGTTGCTCCATTGTTCCTATTGTGGAGAGGTTTTTAAAATGTGCTTTATTTGCTTTATATCTTAAAGTAAAATAGTGAACTTTATTTTATAGAGCTCCCAATATACAAAGAAGACTGTAAATGCAAGAAACAGGTATGTCATCTGCATTACAGTATCTATAGAACCTTCTTGGAAATGATATAACAAGTTAGCGTTGTTAAATTTCACATTATTTATGAGTATAAAATACAAATGATTTAGACATGCTACCCCTAAGCTAATAGGCATACATTTAGACAATATGCATGATTTCAGTAAATCAGTGTGTAACAGATATTTTTACTAAATGACTAAAAAAGTAATTATTTGCAATATTCCTTTCATCATTAAAGTTTCCCATTGCTGGGGAAAACCGTGATAACTAGTCTAATTTAATTATTTTTTAGTTTTTCTTAAAAGGCCAACCTGTATGGGAAAAATGGTAGTGAAATGTCCTAGGTCCGGCACTGGAGATGTGAGTTACTGCTTTGCCTCTGGCATTAAGGAGCTCTGAGAATTGAAAAGATTACTTAACCTCTGGAACTGAGTTTTCTTGTCTTTGAAAGGAGAGGATAACATAAAATTAAATGAGCTTTTAAAGTCCTTAGAGGTTTGCCCAATTTGGGATTCTAAGTGGCTATTCCTATGCTAGACTTAAAAGATGAGCCTTCATGAGAAAAGAAGATAGGAAAGGTTATGCAAGATGAACATTATCTTTCCTATGGGTTCAGCAACTAAACTTTGTCATTATTAAGCAGCACACTCCAGGTAGCATCCTGCAATGATTCTTCATGTAGTGACTACTTTTTTTTTTTTTTTTTTTTGGTCATCATGAGTGGGCCACAAGGTTCCCACATTAAACATTATTTTTTAATGTATCTTTTAGGGTATTTCCAAATGAGTTTAGTGTTTGATTAGATCAGCTCCATAAAGGAGATTGGCCTCCATGAAGAGAACAAAAACACGGAAGTGAAGATGTGTTTGCTTTCAGCCTGTGTGCTTGAGTAGGGGCGTTGATTCTCTCGTACATTTATTCTGATCATCTTCCCAGGCTCTGAGGTATTTGGATTCATCTTGAAATTGACCTTTTAGCTTCCATGGATGGAAAGGGTACATTCTGACAAGCTAGAAGATGGAAATGAGAAACACATCCACGGATCACAGAGAATAAGTAATGCTGTAATGTGGCAAAGAAGCTGTCTTAGTTGTGGCCATGGTCAAGAACTTTTGTACAAGACAAAATTTTCAAGCAATGAAATTTAATAATTAGCTGGGAAGATTTTTTCCCCTTTTATTAAAAGTAGATTTTTTTCCTCACATAATACATTCTGCTTACAGTTTCTCCTCCTTCTACTCTTGCCAACCCCAGCTCCTCCCCATCTCTCCTTCTATCTGGAGCCACCCTCTTTTTTGTCTCTCATTGAAAAGCAAACAGACTTCTACGGTATAATAATAAAATAAAATATAATAAGATAAAAAAAAAAGCAGACATAAAAGCCACATTCACACACTCAAGAATCCCATAAAAACACTAAATAAAAGAAACGACAATTTATTCTAATAAGGATGTAAAGTAGAAGGACATTTATCCATTGCTGGATGAGAGTGCAAAGCGGTACACCCACTATGGAAATCAATGTGCACATTTCTCAGGAAGATGAGAATCCGTCTACCTTAAGATCTATACCACTCTTGGGCATGTACATAAAGGATGCTTTGTCCTACCACAGAGACATTTGTGAAGTGAAAATTTTCTGGTTTTGTTGGAAACTCAATTGTGTCATGTGACGTTTTTCTGGAAGCTTGTCTTGTGAGATGATGTTTTGTTGAAGCAGACATGAGAGAGGGCATGTATTTTTTGCTGGAGTGGACACTTGAGAGGGCATGTGATGTTTGGAAAGAGTATAACTGGAACCCCAAAGACAGTGAAAGTATGCTCTTGCATTTTGAATCTGTGTAAGCATCACTGGTCTTTGTTGGTCTTTGCTGGTCTTCATAGAGGGAAGTATGCCAAAGAACTTCTTGTGGTATTCCAGCTAATTCTTGCAACTTCCACTGACTTGTGTTGATTGAGCAGTCTTGCAGTTTTTGCCTGATCTAGTCACTGTTACTGGTTTTGTGTTTGCTATTAGACTTGCCTGCTGGTATCCTGACAATTAAGAGTGGAATTGTCCCAAAAACTACCTCTAAACAGGTCCAAACCCCCTTTTCCTATTAACCAACTTTCTCCCCAGCTTCTAGTCAGTGAATTTGAAGGGAGGTTGAAGTAGTCAAGAACCCTAAGTAAAATAGATTTAAAAAATTTTAAGCCTACACACTTGCTCAACTTTGTTCATTGCTGGTCTATTCATAATAGCCAAAATTTGGAAACAGCTCGGATGTTCCTCAACAGAAGAATGTATAAAGAAAATGTAGGACATTTACACAATGGAATATTACTCAGCTGATAAAAATGACATCATGAAATTTTCAGGTAAATGGATAGAACTAGAGAACATTATCTTGAGTGAGGTAACCCAGACTCAGAAAGACACATATGGTATGTATTTGCTTATATGTGGATATTAACTATTAGGTCAATGATAACCAAGATATAATCTGTAGATATATAGAAGTTAGGTTTAGAGTAAGAGACTGAGGTGAGGTTAATATATCTCTCTAGGAAAGAAAAATACAATAAACAGTTATGGGTGGATGGGGGTACTAGAACAGGAGAATCAAGTGGGGAAGGACAGTAAAGAGGGAGACAGGGAAGGAATACAGGGAGAGACAGCTAAAATTAGGGGGCATTTGAAGACTAGTATAGAAATACAGTAGAATCTTCTTAAAATAAATACATATATGAAGGCAACCTAAATAAAATCACCATGTAATGGAAGAGACAATTCTTGTCACCATTTGGTGATGATGGCCATTTTTTGTCACCAAATGAAGCTTGCAGTTTAGGGAATATGTTACATCTAATTGCATTGTTGGTCAAAGAGGTTCTATGGAAACCTTTAAACAACCCAGATTCTTGCCAAGACTATAGGTTGCTGTACACAAATCGGGAAGATTTTTAACGAAAGTATGTACACAATAGCTTGGATCATCATTACTGCTCATATAATGCAAGATGAGAGAAATTACTTAAAGACATAATTATTAATCAAAAAGAAATTAAACCCAGGGATTTAGTAAATCCCCAGGCTATGTATATTGGAGAGATGGGGGAGTGAGAAGCAGAGGCAGAGGGAAGGTAGAGGTGGAGGCGGAGGCAGAGGCGGAGGCGGAGGGATGAGAGCTCTCTAGTGTAGTCAAGAGTCTGTTTCATAAAAAAAAAATAGCGAAGCATATTAGATCTGTATGTCTGCAATAATAGCAGTCAAGAGGCTTAGGACACATAACAATATATTGTATTAAAGGGAAAAAAATCATGTGTGGTTTCTGGGGCTGAGTTCATTTGTAGAGTTTGCTTAGCATACACAAAGCCCTGGATTGGTTCAATTCCTAGCACAGACTAAAGTGGATATTTTGGGCTACGCATGTAACCCCCAAGCACTAGGGAAGTGGAAGCTGGCACTCCAACATCTCATTTTCATTTACAAGGCCAACCTCAGCTACATAAAACTATGCATAAAAAATAAGGGAAAGAAGAAATTAATATGCGTGAGAATCATGGTGTTAATCAATACCTACTTAGGTAGGAGAACTGCTCAATTGCACTGAAGGATAAGAAGAAAGAAAAAGGATGCTTGGACATCTTGAATTTTAGAGGCAGTGGCTACAGATTTAAATTGAACACTGAGCACAGCCAGTTCTGAGAATGAAAGGTAACCCAGAGACTATCAAGGATTTATTTCAAATAAAACTGGAGAACACTGCCTCACTTTCAAAATACTAGTTTATTACTGTAGTTTCCTACTGGTATAAGACGCTGTCTACTCCAACATGTCACTTTAGGGAAGGATATGTATGTGATACTCCTCTTATTATGTAAGCTACAGCCTTCTGCATATAAGGAGAGAAAGAATTCCATTCTAGCAGTTAGCAATTGGTAGTCAATTGCATATTTTTGAAATTCTGTCCTATCTCCTTTATTATAATGTAAATACAAGACCATTAAAAGTGGGTAGAAGTTCTCGAGAATTCTAAAATGAAACATGGTATTGGGAAGTGTGTCTATTTTTTCACAAAAGACTAGCAATGCCACTTTGTAAATTCTACACTAGAAATAGTTTTCCTAAACCCCAGTGCTGCTCGTGGGGTACTATTCCTTAAGCTGTTGGTTAGGTTTGTCTTGCAGACCTTCAAGACAGTGCAGCCTACTGATACTGTTGTTGTTTGACCACCATAATCAATGGTAAGACTGTGTTACTGAAGACATTATACACTTTGGCCATGGGACATGAAGGAATCAAGATCATACTGAGTAGAAATATTCCTCAGCGTACAAAGTGTAAGTAGAGGATGGCCTTATGTGGGGTGCTGGGAGGAAATTACCAACAATATTATTTACAGTGGAATCCTGTGAATTATAATAAATAAAGTATGCCCATGAGTAGAATAGTAGCGTAAATATTGTGAAATTAGCCAACCACTTTCTGATTGGATTTAAGATTCACTCCATAGGAAAATGTGCATGCCCAGTATTGTAAATCTCCTTGAGAACAGTTAGCTAGAAAGTACATAGGCCTTAGGGGTAAGCTACTATTTTGTTTTGCTAAATATACACTGTAGTATTAAATCCCATGCTCAACATGTATGTCTATACCTATCTATATCTATATGCAACTCTCAGTTTTCATGAGAGAAGAGTGCAGTGAATAGTGGCCCATACAGAGATACACAACTGTTAACCACAGACTAAGTGTCTATAGAGTGTTCAGCCATAAGAGAGTCACAGATGTGGCATCTCCATCCCCTAAAGTTCAGGAACCATTAGAGAATATGATGTAGGAAGTTTGTGAGAAGGTGAAGTCCGGGTAGACTACTTGATTATTTGACACTTTGACTACTTTGTGTGAGGAGCTACTACACGTGTGGACTTACCACAGCTGTGGCTGCCTGCACAAGACCTGTACAAGACCAACCCAGCCAACATTCCAGCACAGGAGTGGTGTCTCATAACCCCCTCCAGACCCCTAGTTGAGGAGTTATAATTGGCAGTTTCTTGGGAGAGATAAAGTCAGTTTTTATGAAGGGTGTGGATATGGGTGTGGGTATGTCAGCCATGCTCCAGTGGATGGCCTCATGCCTTTGAGTGTATGGGAAATGCAAATTACAGTTAATGTAATTCCTTTGAAGGTTTTCCTTTGCCATTAACATAGTTTACTCATAAAAGGACATCCTTATCATTCAAATATGGCATCAATAGGCACATTTTTAAACCTTCTTTATTTCCTGCCTTTCTGCCATTTTACCTATATTTACCCTTCATTCCATTTTTAATTTTTTATAAGTTTAGTTTCCAGACATAGTTTCTGCTCTGTAACTATGCATCTGTTATAGTGTATTCTTCTTTTGTGATTGAAACAGTGGTCTATTTCTTTATTTTCTATACTACATTACTGTTTTGTGACTGTTAAATTAAATTCATTCTTCAAACACGTGTGCTCTGCTAGTATCTTCTAAGTAGTCAGTTTATAACTGTGAAAGAGAAAGCTCAATTGGCTTTTCATTCTAGTGTGATCTCACTGGATTGTTATCTTGGGAAACTAAAGGAAACTTTAGGTATTAGTCCTTATGTATTTATTTGAGGTTGATTGAATTCCCAAAAGAAGATTAATTGAATATATTTGCTGTAAAAAAAACTAACTATGGATTATTTTAAGCTATTGGAAATGAAAGTGCCTCCCCTGTTCTCTCTCCTGCTGTATGGCTCAAATCCTCTGTCATTCTTCTTCATGAGGCATTAACAATGCTTCATTTTATTCTGGCTGCACACACTACAGAAATGTCATGGCTCTTGGTCAGTTTTCCTCCTATTTAGAGGACATTAACATCTCAGTTCTAGAGACATAAACCATCTTGATAGGTTTCTGAGGAGCCTTTGGTTGAAGCTGGCTTGATTCTGGAATTTTCTGGGTTTCATGGCTTCACAAATCAGCATTCCTGAGTTTGCTATGTTAGCTTCCACAATGACATCCAGTTTCTATATCTGACAATGTATTGTTGTTTACTGTCCCATGCACTTTGGATTTTGGATTTTTTTTCTAAGCCTTTCAAAGTAGTTATTATGACATAACTACTTTGTTCACAGTGAAATCCTCCACAGGGTGAACTGTGCCAGATGTTTTAGAAGGAATATAAGTAAAAGTGATCGACTGAGCAAAGGAATCACTGTATCTTTTCATTCATGTGACTAAGGCTCCACCAACTAAGCAAAGTCACTGGTTGATCTATGTACGACCACAATAGCCTTAAGCATTCTTTGCTATCTTAGTGGAAAGTTATGTGTGAATATCTCTGGTGTGCTAGAGCTCCATGCTTGTGAGGATATATTTTATTAGGGAAAATACACCATCTAGAAGAGAACAAAGTTGCAGACTCCATAAAAGATAAAAAGCTCGCCTGTGGCCAGTACTGCCATCTGTCCAGTTTTCACTAAACATGTGTATTTGTACTTTGAATAGATTCTTGGGTGGTGAAGGTCACTTTATGGTGGCCTTTATCTATAGGGTCATCACAAATAACTTCAATTTACAGCTGTGACCAAATTGAAAAATGACTTGAATTGTTGACACTTGCCCTTGGTCCAGACATAATAGGGTCTAACAGCATTAAATATGGAAAACATTGGACAAGAGAAAACATAGAGTCACAAAACGATCCACTGCATATATCGCAATAGGTTTTTTTTTTTTTTTCTGATGGGAAGGACATCAAAATGTACAGTCCAGATGCTTGTGGGTCTCCCCCATATTCCCTTAATTTGTATATTTTTAGTCACAAAGGCAATGTTTACCTGTATATAGTATTATAGAATTAGTCTTTATTCTTTGGTCAAAGGGAGGATATCCAGAAATAGGACTCATATTTTATTAGAGAAATGCATGAAAATGTAGCTATAAACTACAATCATGCATTTTGAAGTGAATTAAAAAATAATATTCATTTTGTTACACTACACTCACTGTGTTGTATCTTAGGTAAACATTATGTGAGAAAAATCAGTTTTGAAGTTAACTCCAAAAAGAAATGTCTTGAGGAAGAAGAACAAGAGAGAATTATTTCTGTTAAACACTGAAAGACACCATGAGGGTAAAGTTCTGTTGCATCAATGGTGTTACAGCAGGCAATGTCTTGTTTTTGGAAATCAAATAGATGAATATGAGAATTGCTGTTTCTATCTCTGTGAAGAATTGAGTTGGAATTTTTAGGGGGGATTGCATTGAATCTGTAGATTGCTTTTGGTAAGATGGTCATTTTTACTATGCCAATCCCACCGATCCATGAGCATGGGAGATCTTTCCATCTTCTGAGGTCTTCTTCCATTTCTTTGTTCAGAGACGTGAAGTTCTTGTCATACAGATCTTTCACTTGCTTCCTTAGAGTCGCACCAAAATATTTTATATTATTTGTGACTATTGTGAAGAGTGTAGTTTCCCTAATTTCTTTTTCAGCCCATTTATCCTTTGAGTAAAGGAAGGCTACTGATTTGTTTGAGTTAATTTTATATCCAGCCACTTTGCTGAAATTGTTTATCAGCTGTAGAATCTCTCTGGTAGAAGTTTGGGGATCGATTAAGTATACTATGATATCATCCACAAGTAGTGATATCTTGACTTTTTCCTTTCCAGTTTGTATTCCTTTGACCTTTTTTTTTTCTTCTAATTGTGCTGGCTAGAACTTTAAGTACTACATTGGATAGATATGTAGAGAGTGGTTAGCCTTGTCTAGTCTCTGATTTTAGTGGGATTGCTTCAAGTTTCTCTCTATTTAGTTTGAGGTTGGCTATTGTTTTGCTGCATATTGTTTTTATCATATTTAGGTATGGGCCTTGAATTCCTCACCTTTCCAAGACTTTTAACATGAAGGTATGTTGAACTTTGTCAAAGGCTTTTTCAGCATCTAATGAGATGATCATGTGCTTTTTTTCTTTGTTTATATAGTGTATTACATTGATGGATTGCCTTATATTAAGCCATGCTTGCATTCTTGAAATGAAGCCTACTTGATTATGGTGAATGATCATTTTGATGTGTTCTTGAGATTCTACCTCAATCAGAATGGCTAAGATCAAAAACTCAGGTGACAGCAGATTCTGGCAAGGATTTGGAGAAAAAGGAACACTCCTCCATTGCTGGTGGGAATGCAAGCTGGTACAACTAGTCTGGAAAAGAGTCTGGCAGTTCCTCAGAAAATTGGAAATAGTTCTACCTGAGGACCCAGCTATATAACTCCTGGGCATATACCCCCAAATGATCTAACATATAACAAGGAAACATGCTCCACTATGTTCATAGAAGCCTTATTTATAATAGCCAGAAGCTGGAAAGAACCCAGATATCCCTCAACAGAGAAATGGATACAGAAAATGTGATACATTTACACAATTGAGTACTACACAGATACTAAAAACAATGACTTCATGAAATTCTTAAGCAAATGAATGATCTAGAAAATATCATCCTAAGTGAAGTAACCAAGTCACAAAAGTACACACATGGTATGTACTCACTGATAAGTGGATATTAGCCCCAAAGCTCAGAATACCCATGACATAACTAACAGACCATATGAAGCTCAAGAAGAAGGAAGGCCAAAGTGCAGATGCTTCAGTGCTTCTTAGAAGAGGGAACATAATAATTATGGGAGGAAGAGGGAGGGAGAACTGGGATGGTGAAAGAAGGAGGAGGATAAAGGGCAATGCAGAATCAGGTGTGGGAGGAGACAGGAAAGAAGTACATAGGGTCAGGAAATTGACCTGTGTGTAGCAGTGGGGGATGGAGATCTGGGGTTAGCCACTAGAAAATCCTAGATGACAGGTAAGCAATAGTTTTCCAGGACCCAATGGGATAACATACTCAACACAGGAGAGATGGAATCTGTAGAGACCATATCCAGTGGGCACAGCCCTGGTTGAGGGATGGAGCCACCCACCCATCTAAAAAATTTTAACCCAGAATTTTTCCTGTCTAAAGAAAATACAGGGACTAAGAGTAGAGCAAAGACTGAAGGAAAGGCCATCTAGAGACTGCCTCACCTGGGGATTTATCCCATCTGCTTACAGAAAACCCATGCACTTTTGTTGATGCCAAGAAGCGCTTGCTGACAGGAGCCTGGTATAGCTGTCTCCTGAGAGTCTCTGAACAATACAGATGTGGATGCTGACAGCCACCCATCAAGTTGAGCATGAGGATTCCAATGAAAGAGTTAGGAAAAGGACTGAAGGAATTGAAGGGGATTGCAACCCCATAGGAAGAACAACAATATCATCTAACCAGAACTCCCAGAGCTCCCACGAACTAAACCACCAACCAAAGAGTACCCACTGGGAGGAACCTATTGGAGCCATACATGTAGCAGAGGATGGCCTTATCCTTGAAGGGGAGGCCCCTGGCCCTGTGTAGTTCAATACCACAGCATAGAGGGATGCTAGGGTACTGAGGTAAGAGTGGGTGGGTGGAGGAGCACCGTCATAGAGGCAGAGGGAGTGGGGATAGGATGGGGGTCTTTCAGAAGAGAAACCTGGAAAGGGGTCAACCTTTGAAATGTAAACAAAAGACAAAATAGTGGCTGCTGGTGCAAGGGTTAAGATTTGATTCTTCCTTTCATTCTAGTTCGCTGCATGATGGGGTTATAGCTTGCATGGTCACACTGGTTTCATTTTCATTTCATTTAATTGGAAAGAAACTATTGAGACAGGGTCTCATGTAGCACAACATAGTCAAAGATGATCACAACTTGTGATCCGCCTGAACCTATCTCATTAGTGCTGGGTTTCCAGGCCCCCGGCACCCAGCCTGGTTTTATTACTTCTTGTATTGACAGTCTAACTCAGGGCTTCATGAATGTTATACAAGTACTTTGCTTACTGAGTTTCATCCCCAACTTTTCATCTTCATTTCAATGGCTTCACTAAGAACAATGAGAAGCTGCTCAAATACCATCAGACATCTCATGACTTAGTGTCTTGCAGTGCCAAGATGTGGGTCTTCTCACTTACTTTACCTCAAGTATACAGGTGACAATTTTCTGAGGTAAAGATGGCCTGGACCCCGGTGGTCCTTTGCCCACCTTAGTTCTGGGATCCACTGCTCGGTTTTGAAACATGCTTTCTAATTATACTACTCTTAGGGGGCAAAGCTGCATTCATCTGCTTCTTGGTTTAGGGAATCAATGGTTTAAGAATATCCAACTACAGATACTCATACACACACACGCACACGCACACACACTACACCAAGAAACTCTAAAGGAAAACCCTGTATTAGTATTTGAAAAACTGAAGGATGTTCTTGTGGATGAAATGACACATGAATCACACACTGAAGGATAAGTGACAACTTGGTGAATTATTTTAGGTAAAGAGAAATCTTCTCATAATATAATAATTCTGGTATGTTTGAGGTTTGCAGCAATGGCTGTAGAGAACATGTGTGTGAAGAGGTGTTGAGTAGAGATTTCAGATATATTCATATCATTCTGTCAAATACTGTCATTACCCTTGTGAAATTCATTATTAGTTTTGCCATGTCTTTGTTTTTTACTGTATATAATAGGGAAGAAAATAGTTTATAAATTCAAGAGTTTTCAGACACAGGTGAAATAGTATTACAAATCCCTCAGCACAATGAGCACATAAATGTCAGTGGACATCCACAAGTGTTAATTGTTATTACTTTCCTAATGAGACATCTCAATTTCAAATAATAAACATCATCAGTTGACTGACATTTTATATAACTATAATGTCATAATAATAGTAAGAAATATGAGATTATGTTTCCATATTCTTTTGGTCAACTACTCTCTTCTGTAAATCAGAACATTGTACCTGAAGGGTAATAGCCCAGCATTGATTTCATTTCTGAACACATTCTGCTCTACTAACATAATAAATAAATGTATACATAATAAATGTATAGTTAGTAGAAACGCATCCAGACCTAACTGTAATAGATGCCTATTGTCACTAGATTTCTTGTGTATATACCTTAGAAGAAATACAAGGCATAATTTTGGAGAGAAAATCATTTTGTTAGAAACAGATTCTACTTGGGATAGATAGCTGAAAATCCAATTCTCTAATTTTAACTGAATTCATTTATACATTTTTGCCTTTCATTCACAAAATCTGCAAGGCTCTAAATAATTAATTCTCTAAAAGCTAGCTCCCATTCACTAAATAATATTAAGTGCTCATTTCGAGAGAGTAAACTAACACAAGCCACATTCCATGGGAAATTTTGAAGCCATTGTGGAGGTCGGGAAATCTCTAGAAACCTTTGTATTGAGGTTGGGATGATCTTCCTTTTTCCTATATTGGAATTCAATAAGACAGACTGGATTCCATGACCAATAGATCTTTTTTGGATCCCCAAAACAGGCCACCTTAAAAAGGATAAACAGTCATGTTGGTGGAGGGAGGTAGCAGCCAAAGGCAAAGAAATTTTATGGACTAGAGAAAATGGGATGGAAAACGAAAAAGCATTTAATGCATGGCTAGACAGACAAACCAGAACTACAGGTGGTACCACGAGAAGGGCTGTATGTGAAGTCAGCAATAGGCAGTGGTAAGGTCAGATTTGTCAAATTGTCCAAACCAAAACAGACTGATTTAAAAATAAAATAATATGGATTTCTCTGTAAAGTCAAGATATAGCCAGTTAATCTTTGGGAATAACTGAAATTCTCTTTCCTTAATGGTTCTGTGTTCTTTGGTTTCTGGACTACTCTAAAACGAAGGAACCAGCCATAGCCAGTCACTTGGAATAATTTTTTAATAATATAGAAGACTGGGTAGATAAAGCAAGAATGTAGAATTTCCTGTTAGATTCCCTTATTTTTAGGACAAGGTGAAATTTGGTTGGTGAGATACATATTAGAGAAACCTGTTTTAGCGGGATGAATATTTTCTAGTTAGGATATCATATTCTTCCTGCAAGTAGAAGGAATGGGTTGAGAGAGCCCAGGACCATGAAGGTCTTTCCATGCTGGCCCTCCACTGTGAGAGACTTTTGTGGTAGAATGAAATGTTGCATCTTTTAAGGAAAGTCTATTGAAGTTATATTATTTACATCTTTGGTTTTATTCTTTACTTTCAAATGGTAGAGAAAATAGAACCCCAATTCTAATGTCAATATCTTAGAATAAGGGAGTAGCCCCTGGGACGTTTCTTTTTCAGTGAGCTAGACCTCAGCAACTGCACTGGGACAGTTCCCACTACTAAGTAGCCATGTTGTACGTCACAATAACAAACTCAAAATGTGCAGTAGTCTAGTCTGAGCGTATACACGACATGGGTGTTGGATACGAACATTAGTACGTGGGGATGATGTCACTAGGTGGCTATTTTGAAAACTTACTGATATGTTTAGTAGAGTTTTGATGTTTCTCTTCTACAAGGGAATTTGATGACATCAAGGAGAGTGAAATGAGTATCTTGACAGGTTTAGGACTGACATAGAGGAAGAAGAAGAGGAGAGTAGAGCATTATTTTAAAGGCAGGAAAATATAAGTAAAAGTGTAGAGGCTTGAGAAGAGGTAATTTTAGCTTTAGAAATAAGACAGCTTGAGGTTCCAACCAGCTGGTCAAGGGACAAACACTTAGAGTTAATGGAGAAAGGCAGGACATGGTTTAAGGAGCAGTTAGCACCTTTCCCTGCACAGCAAAAATATAGAAGGTGACTAGTCCCGAGACAGCCCTGAAGTTGCATACACACATTTCAAAGCATAAATGTATAAATTAAAAAAAAATAAACCATTGAGGTTACTTGGAAATCATTCTGTTCTTATTGTGGACTTTACCTCACTTTATAAATTGTGACTTGAAATTAATGATTAATGGCAATAAACGTTACTTGGTATGTATATTTAACAATGCATTAATAATACATTAATGATACATGGGCTATACCTAGTTCTCATGGTGGTTAATGTCTAAGGAAAACCGAACACTTTTCTATGGACTATATACCCAGGATGCTATCCCCCAGATGAAGTTTCAGTATTTTCTAGCCAAGGGTTCTTCCAGAATCAGAAATGGTTTTCACACATACCTTCAAGTGCATAAGCAGGAAAGCTCCTCAAATGTGGAACCAAAAATATAGTCCTTTAGTAAAATTAAGAAACTTATAACATATTGATGCAATTATTGTTAAAGTAATAAAACATAGGATGTTTATATTTTCCTTAAGTATGTAAGTAGAAACACAAACATTGCATACAATGTGCCAAATATAGGTATTAATACAAATTAAAAATTAATGCCCTTTCTGGTCTGTGCCTGAGCACTGAAAAGATTCTGGGCTATAATTTTGCATCTAATCCCACAAAACCAAGAGGAGGCAGGGCTCCCAGGAGCTCTAACCCCAGCAGGCAGTATATTAGGCAAGAAGACAGCAACACCTGCCCCAAACAGGGAGTAACTGGGACCCACTGGGAACCAAGAGTTCACTCCTGACCTGGGGCATTCACTCCTTTTGGTCTACCCCCAAGCACTGAGCAGATCTTGGGCTTTAGCTCTAACCCCAGTGCAGGGAGACGAGAATGGGTAGATGGTGGGGGCACACCTTTATAGAAGTAGGAGGATGGAGGATGGTAAGGGGCTTGGGGGAAAATGGGAGAGGGGATAACATTGAAAGGTAAATAAATAAAATATCCAATAAAAAAAACAGATAATGGGTCTGGCAATTGAAGTTGAGCAGTCAGGACATTTTGTCAACAATTTATTATGAGGGTTGTGTATAATCCTCAAGGACAAGGTATTGTGGAAGAGGCCCATGGAACTTTACAAAGATTGGTGAGACATACTGTTGCTGAGACAAAGAATGATGCTGACCTGTGAGCTTGCTGAGTGCCCTGACAGGGGTGACTGGGGAGCTGTATTGGACTTATGTTCCTGACCCACCTTTGCTTGACTATGCCAAATGGGACAAGCTGCCTTGCCTCAAGTTTTTAGACCCTGTGGGATAGAGAATAAAAAAGAGAAGTAATAATGTCTCTTGTATTTTTCTTAAAGGTGACAAGCTATTAGGACTCAATCATGTACTGGTCTAGAAATCAATCCAATATTGACAATAATAGTCTACTTTTGGAAGGCTGGATCCGTACATTGTCAGAGACATATTTGGAAGTTAGCTGTAGTTTACTATGATGTGATGATAGCAAGAAACATAGTTGGGACAGAATCTGGATTTCAAACAAGGGTTAGTGCATGTTTTAAGGCTCTTCTAATTGTCAACCTAAAATTGGTTTTGTCTCTTCTACAGTATTTATTGTAAGTTGCATTGACTGTATAATTTCTAATTGTGTTAGTGTGTTGAAACCTGGCATGGCTGTTACAGGAGTCTATCAAGAAGCTTTTGTCTTACTGCCCCGAGTATTAGAAAACCTTGATTCATTGAAAAAAGATTGAAAGTGCTGGAAGAATTGACTTAGACTTTAAGCAGAAGCAAGAGGGTAGTGGACTTGATTATTGCTGGTGTAACAGCTTTAATTTCATTAATTGCTAGCACCACTACTTCTGCAATAGCATTGACACAAGGTGTTAAGACAACTATTTTTGTTAACCACCAAGCAAAAAATAATGTTACTAATGTATTGAGTATACAAAAGGATTTATGTAGGTATCTGGAACAATGGATGGTGTTCTATAACATATTAAAATTATCTGAAGGAGGTTCAAAGTTAAAGAGTCAGGAGCCATCCCAAATCTCATGACAAATATCATTGGAGTAGTGTTACTTCTAAAATTTATAATGATTGTCATTATAATTAGAAAAAAATTAAAGACACCTGTAGGATATTTGGCATAATCCTAACACCTCTCTGGGTGTGTTAACTTTGCATAGTGAGTTTGTGAATTTAAAGAATGCTGCTCTGTAGAGCTTTGATGCTGCAGATAATGGCAATAAAATTATTCATGGCCTGAGGTCAATATTTCCATTTTGTTCAAACCTTAGGAATGGCATATATAGCTTGATCAGGCTAGCCCTTCTTGTCCTGGGAATACTCTTATTCCTGCCCATCATGTTAAAGCTTTTGTACAGGCAGATATAATCAGTTGACTATTCTGCAAGTGTGTCCTTTTCTGGACAGTAATTTGTCTGTAGATGGAGAGAGGCAATTCTTGCCTAGTGGCTGTCTCACCACAACTGGAGTAACTCCAAGGATGCTCAATTTCTTCTTAGAATCCAAGACAGGAAGCTGTCAGGAGAAGACAGGTCTCTAATCAAAATGAACATTAATATAGAAATATTTGTGACATCAATTCTATGGATTTCTGACGTTTTGAAATCCAACTATCCATGTAAGGTAACCTGGACTGTTGTCTGTTAACTCCTCTCAGCTATTTCTAAATAAAATATGGAAAACACCCTAACAATCAGCCCTTAATAATTCTGCATCACTAAGGTCTGTCAGATGAGTTTGGGCCAGAAGGCTGAAGATTTGATGCTCCAACGTTCAGAAGTATAGGGGCTGTCCAGGTGTTTAGCGGTTTCTATAAATTGGCTAAGTTTTAGAAGCTATGCTTTGTGCTTCCCATAACTTCAGTTAACTCAGTCATTCTGAATTTCTGACGAGGTTGAAGACCTATAGTTTCATAGCCAATCCTGGCTATTTACTTTGAGAGAAAAGATCTGAGTGGATGGTTTTCAGCTGACATTCATTCTAAAGCCAAGAAAAAAAGCCAGGTTCAAAATTAAGTGTTTTAGTCAAGAGAGATGACAGAGGTTCTGGTTAGTCAGCAAAAGGATGGACTGGGTATTAAGACTATCTTGTACCTCACTGGTACAAATAGGAATAATTATGCTCTAATTGTATTTTGAGAGAAAAGTTTTATTTTAACAGGAAGGGTGATATGTAGGAGGAGCTAAGGGAGAGGAGCACCGAGAGGAAAAGATGGAGTAAGGAGAGGAGAAGATGAAGGAGAGGAGAAGCTAGGTGATGAGAGAGAGAGAAAGCAAGAGAAAGAGAGAGGGGGCATGGAGGCAGAAGTTCATGTATCTTCACCAGTCAAAGATAGTTGATATATCTAGGTTGGGTATTGGGTTACACTTCTAATTGAGCATTACCATACTTATAAAGCCTTTGATTAACATTTAAAAAATATTGTATAAAAGCAAAATGGAAAAGGGGGCACGGGATAGGGGTTTTCTAGGGAGGGGAAATGGGGAAAGGGGATGACATCTGAAATTTAAATAAAATATCCAATAAAAAAAAAAGCTTTTGTCCAACTACATCAACAGGCTGGCAGCCAAAGTATATGACTTGAAACTGATAATGGACCCCCAGATAGAGTTATTAATTCAACAGCCTGGCAAGCCAAGGATAGGTAAGATTCTGCACAGATCCTTACTAACCTAAGACACAAGTGCATTGCTTTTGATAATGCATATTCTGTGATGGGTAAGGAAGGCATTCTTGTCAGAACAACCTCAGACAGGCTCATTCTTGTTAATGAAAAACAAACAAACAAACACACAAAAAAACGGAGAGAGATGGAGAGCCTTTGTGGCTGCTTGGCAAGAATCTGACATGGGCCAAGGACAAGGAAATGGGCTGCTTGGCAGGAATATGACATTGGCCAAGGACAGGAAGTAGGCTTCAGGCAGGAATCTGATGTTAGTCTAAAACAAAAAAGTAATTTCAGGTAGGAATCTAAATCTTAGGCTAGAACAAGGAAGTAGGCTTCAGACCTAAAAATGACCTTGGGCTAGGACAGGGAAGTAGGCTTAGATACTTTGGTCATCCTTGTAAGTCTTTAAAAACAGTGATCATGGGAGTGTTCAAGTAATTGGGTTTAATTCCTTGCTTTTTCTTTGATTATTTGTGTTTATTGTATTGCTTGTTCCTTGACTATTTGCATCTATTGTATTGCTAGTTCCTCAACCTAGAACTAACCTTATTACATGCATGTAATCAAAATTCTATAAAAGCATAAAGGAAGAAGGGGTATAGGATGGGGGTTCTAGGGAGGGGAAATGGGGAAAGGAGATGACATCTGTATTGTAAATAAATAAAATATCCAACAAGGAAGCTAAAACTAAAAAACAAAAACAAATGCATAAAATAAATCAAGCTTTTGGTCATGAAAAATACAGGTATAGAAAATGACTGAAACAAGATTATGTTTTTCTACATTTTCAGGACTTAGCCAAATCTTTATTAGGTCAATGTGACAATACTGTGTGTGGATCAATTTGTGGAATATTGGTTCTTTGGCAAGCTTCAATAAAAGCTAGTAGTCCTGGATCAAATAATATTGAGAAACATCGCAAAATATATGCCTTGGAATTTGAATGCACACAAGCAAATTAAAGGCTTTGAGATGGAGCACTGGTCTGGAAATGACTATCTTTATTTTTCATGTGGAGCTAAGCACTGTGATGACAAGTGAAATTGTGAATACTGTTTTTCCCTGCTAAAAATAACAGAAAAGGCTTCTCCTATCATTTATATCTTAAAGCACTTAATTTAAAAATAACCTTATATTTGGGGGCTGGAGAGATGGCTCACTCAGTCAAGTGTTCACTGTGCATGCATGAGGACCACCCTTGTAAGAGCTGGGAATAGTGACACATGCTGGTAATTCAAGCATTTGAGAAGCAGACACAAGAGGATCCCTGGGGTTCTAAGACTTTCAATCAGGAGTCACAATAAAATAAGGTAGAGGGATTCTTGAGATGTCAGGGTGTAAAAGTGCTTCTCAGATTCCTTGTTGGGATTTGTCTATTAACCTATACACACACAAGCAAAATTTGAAAATGAGTGCGTACTTATGTTTATGTGTGTGTGTGTTTGCACATGTGTGCATGTGAGTGTGTATGTGCACACACACAAATCAAACATTAAAAAAAGGAGAAAATTTACAATTTTAAGTGAGCACTTTTTTCCTGTCTAAAATAGTATGCAGAGCTCCTTCCTCACTTCCATGGTATTAATATGGAGAAATGGAAAAAATAGGTGGTGGTTTTAACTGGCGAGAAGGGAAGAGGACAGGACAGAAACAGAGGGGATAAGGATAAATAACACCAATGATGTTTAAAATAGTTATAGAGAGTCATATTATATTTATCTAAAATTACATATGGTGCACATATGTACATACACATTATCTATCTATCTATCTATCTATCTATCTATCTATCTATCTATCTATCTATCTATGTCTCTATCATCTATGTATCTATCATCTATGTATCTATGTATTTATGTATCTAGGTATCTATGTATCTATCACCTATCATTATATATCTACCTAACATATATCTATAGTTTAAAAGAAGTTATGCTACTTCAGATGATAATGTCTTCCCTAAGTGCGATAGCCTTTCTAACAAAATCCATAGTACAAGACATGAGAAACTTCCTTTTGCATTGGTGGTCAGGAGAGATGGAGAGATTTCTAAAACCATATAGACTATTGCAGCTGCTGTTGGTTGTCTCCCAGAAATTGAAGGCAAGCTCCTATTGCTGAAGACTCCATGTTTTGAACACAGACTCAAGAGGATTTGAGCTACATCTGACATGAAAGCCTCCTTCCCCAGAACTCACTTTCATAATACTGGAAGGTTCTAAGCAAGCAAGCAAGCAGCCAAGGGAGAAAAGTAATCTACAGTCCTACCTAGCTATGATTCCTATGAACCACAACAAGGACCAACACAGCACAGTAACATTATAATGAGACTTCAGAACTCCTTAACAGGGGGGAAATTATGCTTGGTACTGAAAACCTAGTCAACTACCCAGTCTTAGTGCAGTCATAGACCTTACAGAACAACTTAGTATTGTCATTGTACTAAACCAACCAACCATTCATAATTATGCATTCTAAATATTTATCTTTACACTCACTGGTCAGTGTAGCACTCAGCCCTCACCAAAGAAACTTAGCTTTGTAACAGATAGGGATCATTCGAGATATCCACAACTGGCTAAAACATATACAACAATGGACTGTGAGGTGTTCAGCTACAACTAAAGTAAGTACAATGCAACTCCTACAGCTAAGGCTTATGGGATATCATAGAAGAGGGGATGGAAAGACTGTGAGATCTTAAAGACCTAGAAATCTGCTATAAGATTGTGTCTTCCAGATATGATAGAAACACTACACTCACGGGATCTCAACACTGTAGCTGTTTAAACAAGACCTGAACAATGGCAACATTAGTTGACATGCTAACAAGGATGGAAGAAATCCCATGAGGCCCCACCCCTAGGTGAAGTTCTATAGGCAATTAGAGAGAATTGAGAGAAAGAGAATTATTGGTCCCCTGAGATGGGACCCTAATTGGTTATTCAATCCCAAGTGATAATTCCTAATATATATATATACACACAAGAAACACCAAACATGTGTGTGTGTGTGTGTGTGTGTGTGTGTGTGTGTGTGTGTGTATGTATGTATGTATGTATGTATACAACAATAACTAATAAGAGGCCACGAGTTGTAGACGAGGGGCATAAGACGGTTTGGGAGGAAGAAAGCGAGGGAGAAATGATGTACTTATGTTTTAGTTAAATAAATTTTAAAAATTATGCAATTATTTTTTCAGCTTTATGACCTAGGAATGTCTTTTTCAAGGATTTAGGAGCTTTTTTGACTTAATGCAAACATCAGAACAAAATGAGAAGAGTAGTTTCTGTCAAAACAAAGGATCCCAACTCAAGGAAGCATCCTCTTCTAGCACCTGGGGGAAGGTGGAGTCTTGCTGGTGTGTTTTACTAGTTCAGTAGTGCGGCAACTTCTAGCCATAAAGACGTGAGATTATTTTTTTCTTCTGAGTAAATCCAATATACTAATCCACATGACCACTCCAGTTACCACACGGTCCATGGAAAACAATGCTACCAACCCTTCTTACTTGAATACCAGTTATTGTTTATCTTATTATTTATTACACATGTCATAGGCTGGATATGCTAGGCTGTAGGAATGATGGTGAAACTCCCCTCTATTTGCATAGTCCAGCAGACTACTGGGATGTGCATGACCTTTTAATGTGCTGACAATTCAACGATACAAATGTTGTCTTCTTTTTACAGAAGACTCTGGGATGGGGGAAGATTTGTTTCCATTGTATTTTCCGAACACTACCCATTCCTCCACTGCCCTTTTTAGAGCAGAATTTAAATTTGTATATAATTGGAAACACTGTTTTTCTGTATTTTTGCTTTAGGTCTAAGAATAACTGAACAATATTTTTAAACTTCAAAATAAGAATTGAGGAAATTTGTCTAAAAACCTGGTCAGGAGCTTACATCTTTCCCTTTCCACAAGGCCTTCCTCGTCTGGTTTATTTATTTGAGCAACAGAATTAAAACATTCTCAATTATCTCAAGAATTCTGTACAACCAATGTCATGCTAAATGCCCAGGAGAGAGATTGAATACCCAGAACAGATAGATGCTTCAAGGCTTCAGGGCATAATTTCCTTGTGAAAAACCTAGTTGAGAAAGACTGCTGGTTCTGAAGAACAGAGGAGCCTTGTATGTTGATGGCTCTTCATCCAAACTTCAGACTCACAGATGCAACTGTAACTTGACATTTCCACTTACAGTTTAATAAAAAGCTCAACATGATGTACCTAACATTAAATTTAATCTTTCTCTAGCAACCACTTTTCAAAATGTGAGTATTATGCAAGGTGATAGCTAGCCACCCTATTGTTCTAATTGTCAAGTAAACAACAAAGCCAAGCGTGACTCCTTTACCTCTAAGAGAGAAATCTTTTTGATCCTGCCTTGTAATTATGTCCAATGCAGTGCACACCTCCTTCCTCTATTGCTATCACTCAAAAGTATTTTATTTTTTAACAGTGCTTTTTTCTAGTTCCTCTGTTCTTCTTTCTGATCCTATCCTGTCAAGTCATGCTAGCAGGGCAACTCTGAATATCTGGCCTTATCTGGGCACACTTCTCTCCTTATTACTCAGGAATATCACACACTGTCACCTAAAGTCAAAGCAGCCCTCGGCCCATATGTGTCTCTCAGAATGGAACTCCTTTCTCTAACTTTGTTCAGATGTTCACTTCTCCAAGAAACAATAAACTTCAGCTCCTTCCTCAATTCATGATCACTGTCTTGTCATTCTCTCCCATACTTAATGCCTTCAGGTATACTAGATAATTTTCTTCTCTGCAATATTTCTTGCTACTTTATCACTCTTGTTCCAAGGTTCTTCGCTACACAAGAAGTAGTTGGTGAATAATATGTGGAACAAATGGAGTTTGAAACAGGCAACAAGATTAGGTTTTATGCATGGAGGAAAAATGCCTAAATAGGCTCATTTTCAGGTCAATGAGCAAAATCACAAAATTGTCTCCTAGGAAATTCCAAGTCCAGAGTATAGTCACAGATGGTTTAGGGTTGTTAGTGGAGTCAGCTTTAATAGAGAACAATGAAACAAGTGTCTGACAGACTCAGAGAACCTTATTTTAAGGAAGAGAAGAGGAGACAAAAAGAACATGAGAACTATGTTTTCCTCTTGAAATAAATATAGAAGGTATCTACCAATGAGACATTCTATTGTCCTTAATGAAATCTATCCTGAAAAACCTACCGATGAGACTGGAGAGATGGCTCAGTGGCTATGAGGTCCTTTTCCAGAGGACCAGGGCTCAATTTCCAATACCCACGTAGTGGTTCAAAACCATCTGTAACTCCAGTTCCAGGGCATCTGACACCCTCTTCTGGACTCCAAACACACATGTGATATGCAGACATATATGTAGGCACTCACATATATACGATTATTAATAAGCAAACTTATATATATCTTAAAGATTCCCTAACAAAATGGTGTTTCACATAACTCCAATTCTGACATTATCTTCCAGTTTTACCGGTGACATCTTAACTTTCTTAACCAAACCACAAAGAATAGTTGCAATGTAATGGTGACTCATTTTTTTTTTTTTTAATAGGAACTGATGGTTGGCTGAATTGCAAAACTACAAACAGTGAGAAATTGGTGATTAATACACATTTTAGCTTTAGACTTTTTATAATTATTTGAAAAAGATTCATAACATTTTTCTGAATATGGGTCTGGTTTTGGGGTGCCTTATTTTCTTTCATGCCAAGTTTCAGTCAATATTTTAATATATATAAATTTCAGTCTGTATATTTAGAATAAAATCTTGCCTGAAGATTTTGTTAGTAGAGACTCTTTTTAATGTGTGTGTGTGTGTGTGTGTGTGTGTGTGTGAGAGAGAGAGAGAGAGAGAGAGAGAGAGAGAAAGAGAGAGAGAGGAGGGGAGGAGATGTTGGAGATCAAACCAGGGACTTCATTTGCATAATAATAAATATTTTGAATTATTTTGAAAGGTAGCATACAAATAATAGGTATCATATGTAAAATGGTGCATAGATGTACCATTCTTCTCCCCACTGTTCACCCCTGTGCCCCTTAATGCAGCTGCCCTTTGTCCTTTTCCACAGATTATTCTTCCTTGGCTTTCTTGTTACAAGTATTGCATTATCCTGCTCTTCTTGCCTGCCCTTAAAGTCTATTTCACTCTCCCATGATTCCCTTTTTAGTTTCCCTGCTTCTCTGCTTGTCTGCCTGTCTCTTCTCTCTCTGTCTCCCTGTCTCTGTCTCTGTCTCTGTCTCTGTCTTCTTCTTCTTCTTCTTCTTCTTCTTCTTCTTCTTCTTCTTCTTC
>JANHMN010000019.1:18302423-18323018 GCA_030674055.1 Rhabdomys pumilio
GGGGGGGTTGGATACTCCCAATGCACACTTGATGAAATGTAAAAATAAGATCATTTGAAGGATTCAGGGTGGACCGTGACTAAAGATGCTCTTCGTCTAAAAGCAGGAAGAAGTAGATGAATAAGAATAGTTATTAATATTTTTTTAAAAAACATTATGACACAGAGCTTTTAGTCATTTTCAATGATGTTAGACCCACAGAGACTTTATGAATGAAAAAGAGAAAACCTGGGTCTCAGGAGTTGAGCGGAATCCTGTGTCCACCTGGAACCTGTGCAGATGTCTCTTTAATTTTCCCTCTGTCTAGATGATTTATCTCCCCCTGCCACCACACGCACACATTATGTTTACTGATCGGTGACCTCCAAGCCATGAGGAGACCTTAGGGATGTGAAGGATCCAAAGATGCTTGAGTATTGGAAATTGTCCTATCTAGGTGTGCTTCCCACTCAGGTGCTGACATTATAGCTCTTAAGTGTCAGTTCCTAGCAAGTGTGGGAAAACTGTTACCTCCTTCAAACTCTCAGAACAACATGGGAATCAGTGCCCTTGACCACGGCAGATTTCTCAAGGACAAACAAGTTACAGTGTTCATTCTACATGACCCTGACTTACCTGATCCATTCTGTACATTGACATTCTTCACTCTGGCTCTTTTTTTTTTTTTAGTTTAAAAAGGTGCCCACTAAGGGAAATGCCAGTCAGGGATGTCTTTATCCTGTGCATTGTTGTGATAACTTATGCAAACCACACACAGCTCAGAGCAGGTAGCATTCACTTTATATAGGCACTCAGTTCAACTGTTCAGTGAGGCTCGCAAGTATTTATTGAATACATGCATCCAGCTGAAGAATTGTGAATGTTTTTAATTCTATTCATATTTCACAGAATATCCAACTGCCAAGTACCTTATTTTTTCCTGTTTGTTCCTTTGCTCTTCATGAGCTACAGTAGAGTATTTCTCTATTTATGTGAAGGGTCTCCTAAGTCCAGGGACTGTGCCATACGAATCTCTCTGCCTGCAAGAGAATGTTAGGCTGGGAACAGAAGCTTCCAATGCATGACGATGGTCACTACACATGGTATTTTACATGAGTGCAAAAGAAAAAAAATTACTATCCTTTATCTCCCATCATTTCCAATTTTTTTCTGTCTCAGGCAAGACAGGAGGTTTGCATTGCTTCTAAGTGTGAGCGTGATACATTTAGATATGCCTTCCATCACTCTACAAGATAAAACATATGCTTTGTAACAATCAGCATTACAATTTTATGCTGAATTGAAATATTTCAGACTTTGATGGGCTCAGCAGATACACGCACGGGGAAGAGAGATGTCAAAGAACAGGCAAATGTTTAACTATCTCCATCACTGATACTGTTGGCTCTGGGCCCACTCGGTTGGTGCTGCTTTCTCAGAAAGTGAATCACACATAGAAATTATTATGACTTTGAAAAGGGGTTTTTAGAGCTGAGGAGAAAGCTCAGTTGTATAGTGTGTCCTGTGTAACATTAGGATTCCCAGAAACTACTTCAAAAAAGTTGAGTGTGTTGGCATGCCCATGTAATCTCAGGACTGGGAGGTGGAAATAAATGGAATAGGTCTGTTCACCAGCCTAGCCACAGACCACTGAGACACCTTCACTCAAGGTGATCTTGTAGTCTCTATACTCAGCACATGCATGTGTTTATATATACACATGTGTGTGTGTGTGCGTGTGCGTGTGTGTGCGTGTGCGTGTGTGTGTGTATGACACACACACACACACAAAGAGAGAGAGAGAGAGAGAGAGAGAGAGAGAGAGAGTCACATGGTATAGGCTACATGCTTACGTAAGACAAGTACATGCTCTTAATGACCAAGCCATCTCTATAGCCCCACAAATGAATTTATATATGATAACATTATTCAACTGTCTACTTATTTTATCTAAAATTGAAGTTATAAATATGTTTTTAAAAACTCTAGTAATCATTAAAGACTTTTTAGGAGGGATGAGGATAAGGAAGTAGAAAATTCATGTTCAGTTTATACTACTGAAAATAATGTCCTAGTTGACAGAAAAATATTTTAAAACTAAGACGCATGGTATCGAGGAAATGTTCAGATAAGGCAAGAATGGAGAAAAATATGATTATTGGATTAATAATAAAATATTTTTTGATTTATAGAGTGGGAGCTTTCTGTAATCCAGGATATTTGTCACCTGAGATAAACCATCATTTCCTTAATGTGTTTACTGAGGAACACTTTACAAATGCTATGCAAAGTGCTTGGATTAAATTATAGGATTTTAATCCTTACTTTAAAAAAAAAAAAAAACCTTAAAGATTTTTGTTCTATTGAACTAATCTAAGTATCTAAAGCTTCAAACTAGAGTAGAAGTTTCACGACCTTCAGCATACAAGAGTGTGTGGATCTAGAGTTCTGGATGCAGTTCTGTGTCATGCACATCCCACAGCCACGTTTGCACGTACACACTGCACTTTGATCTGCACTCTCCTTCCAGTCTCAGTACTTTTCTCAGGAAGATTGACTTTTCAACTAATACATCAGAACTCCAACAGTCTGCATGCAAATTCCAAATATGGACTAACACATACACACACATATACAACATACATATATAACCGGGATGTATGAGAGGAAAGAGAAACACAGAAGTATATACAAGCGCATCGGAATTCTGATCTCCTAAAAACAGTCTACCGTCTCTTATAAAATGTTTAACGAAGTCCCAGGTTAGTTGACTCTGTGGGTGTTCTTACAGAGCCTAGCTGGACCTACATATTTGTACCAAATGTGCAGCTTGGTGTTCATGTGTTTCCGCCAATAAGTGGAACAGCAACTCTCTCTCTCTCTTTCTCTCTCTCTCTCTCTCTCTCTCTCTCTCTCTCTCTCTCTCTCTCTCTCTCTCTGTTCCTTGCCGTTAGTCTAAGTCCCAAGTCTTGAGTTCCTAGTTCCTAGTTCCTAGTCCCTAGTGCCTCCAAGTTCCAAGTTTCTTCTTCCAAGTGTTAAGTGCCTAATGTCTAATTCCAAGTTCTTCCTCCAAGTGCCAAGTGCCAAGTGCCAAGTGCCAAGTGCCAAGTGCCAAGTGCCAAGTGCCAAGTGCCTAATACCTAATGTCTAACTCAAGTGTCTGATTCTCTGTTCTTCCTCCAAGTTGTACTAATGTCAAGTAATCTGTTGTCTGGTTCTCTGATGTCTGACTCTCGCTTTTTGTATGTCTCACTTCTAAGCCACGCCTCTAAGTCATGCCCTTAAGTCATGCCCTTAGGCCTTGTCTCTAAATCTAATCTCTAAGTCACGCCCTTAAGACTCAGCTCTAAATCACACCTTTAAGTCTCACACACCCAAGGGAAGATCCTGGGTATCTAAAACAAGATGTTATCAGAGTGTGCTCAGCTGTTGTAGGTTAATGTAATCAACTCTGTTGCCAGGGTATATGACTCAAGATGGCTGCAAGGATGATAGCTGCCTTCTATTGGCTCCCTACACTATATGTATAAAAATATCTATAAATGACTCAATGAAAAGAAAGAATTAGATAGAACAAATTTACTCATGACTTGACAAAACCACACACAGTAATGTTCAACATCAGCACACAGTAGTGCTATCATCACAGTGCCTAACATCAAAAAATGCAAGAGAAACCACAGCTCTCCCAGATTCTGGGCTTAGTTTGAGACCTGGGTTTTGAACTATTGACATTTTTTTTTTTTTTGCTTGCTTGCTTGCTTTAATGCTTTAGCATTCTTCAACAACTAGGTCATACCATTCCTGTTTTGATCATTTTATGCATTTAAGTATTAAGAAATGTTGAAGTCAGAGCTTAAGTCATGATTACAAAAGTGCTGTAGGTAAGCTTTCAATTATCAACTTAAAATCTGAGAGTTTTCCCTTTCTTCCTTGAGTGACTATTACTTGTAAGATATTTCTTCATATTGTTCAAATCCAGGTTGAAAAAGATATCCCTTGATTTGGGTTCTGTTGTCAGTAAGTTTAGTTGTCATGGTGCTTAACTAAAGCAGCCTTTCTGCTGTGTGGGCTGCTCACATAATGAATACTATAAGACCCATCCCTACGTTCATCCTTTAGGATTTCAGACCAGGAGGAACAGCCTGACAGTGTGGTTCAAAACTAAAGTGGGAGAACAGGGCCCCCCATTTTTCTGCTTTTATTTTCTCTGGCCTCCTTTTTACAGTTAGGAGGCTTCACTTGATCACGAGGCACAGCCATAAGGATAGAAGTAACCGCTCACAGATGAGGAACCCAAGGCTGTACTTGAAAGTATAAATTTCCAGGTCCTGTTTTGTTTTTGAAGGGGCTTCATATCTACAAATAGGGGAATTCATAGTCATTCATAAAATTCATTTCATTGTCAGTCATATATTCAGCCAATATATTTGTTGCAATTTGCAAGCTACATTTTTGTTGACCTTAAATTGTTTTAAGTCAGTTCTGAAGTTCATATATAAACATTCATACTTAGACATGTATATATCATAGTCATATAAACATGCACTCACATACACCCATACACACACATATACAACATACATATATTCACACATGTACCTAAACACACACAGACACACATACACGAAGACACACAGGCACACACAAAGACACACATGCACACACACATATACACAAACACACACAGACACACACACACATATGCACACACTCATTCATTGTAGCTGCGATTCATCTCCCTCTCTGCTGAGTGACTTTAACTGACACTCATATTTTACAGGGCTTTCTCTGCCCTTGAGTTAATGATGATGTTTCTGCTGCTGGTAGACTTCATGTTGTGTTACATTAATAAATGCCACCTGCACACCTCCTGACCCCAGAAGTAAGGGATAACTCTCAATTTTCCTATGTTTGCTCTTTTACAATTAGCTGCCTTTCTCTTACTAGTTGTTAAGCATTAATTTATAAGTTTTACTATCGTTGGATACCTTTAAGATTATTTCTAATCTTCACCCAAAAATACCTCAATGGAATAAATTGCTCCAGAATATTTCAATATTAACATCCAGAATGTCAGATTCAGGAAGTGGGAGGAGAGACATTTGACATCTACTAGAGGTCAATCTTGTTATTGGAAATAGTTAACCAGAAATGATCCTTTACGGCTAAACACCAGACCAATGGAGTTGCCCTGGTTTAATTCCTTCACAAAAAACTACGGTAAATGCACAAACATTTTTTTTTGTGTGTGTGTGATTTAAAGTATAAAAAAACCCACCATGTAATCTGGACTCTCTTTTCTATGTAATTATAGTCATTTTCTAAAGTGTCTGGTATGAAAACATAGAGCCACAACTGTAGTTTACAGTAATTTCTCACGACAACATCTCTGAGATCAACACCCATTATATTGCTCTCTATACTCGACAACCCAAAACTACTTAAACTCTTTGCTGTTGAGCTGAGTATTGATCACAGCTGAGATGAGAGTCTATGGTGCTCTGAGTTCATTCATAATGTCATCCCAAGTGCCATTTCTGGGACCTGCTGTGCTGCCCAAGGAACATTGAAAGCAGAGGCCATTTGTCTGATGCAGTGTTCATATCAGTGGGCTTCACAAAGCAATGGCTCACTATTGATGAGGCATGCAAAAACATGTAGAGGGAGATTTAACAAGAGAAAGAAATCCGGGACAATTCACAGCCTCAAAATGACATCCTTCCACCTTCTTTAAGTTACATCTGTATATTTTGAAGAAACATCAGAAGCTTTTTTAGACTACAAAGCAAATTCTTTATGTCCCTTTTCTGCAACTTCAAAAGTCAATACTTACTTTTAAGAAATTACTCTCTTCAGGAACTCTTACTCGGGTATTGCAGTGTGGGAAAGTCAAACTTGCTTTGGAGCAGTCACATACGTTCCCAGATTAAGAACAGATCAACACTGCCAGTATTTTCTTTTTTTCTCACCTCCTCCATTCTCTGCCTTTGTCATTCCATACACTGCTTGTGAATCAATGCTTTCCCTTTTATCTGCTGGAATTATGCATTCTTTCTATAATCACCTATTTTTTTTAAAGGAACAGATAAGCACCCTGGAAAACAACTTGCCATGTAGCTTTTCTTTTATGAAAAGTTAGGTTCTTATCAGGTGAAGTCATAACGTGAGAATGTGTTTACTTGGTAATAAGATCTCACACAATATCCTTTTCTATATTGGTTTTATTACAAAGTGCATCTTTGTGGGCAGACTCAGGAGCACAGAGAAGGCTCCCTATAAAGGCCTTTGAAAAGGCATGCTGAAATATGTCCAGCTAAATCATGCTGAGAGATCTAGATGCTGATGAGTTTTGTGTGAGGGTGTCTATCAGAGTGCTTTTAGGAAGAAAAAGTTGCAGAAAGTTGCGTGAGAAAATCCAAGACGGTTTTCCAAGGTTAGACACAAACCTTTTCCAGAGTAAGCTGAAATGTGAACATCTCAGAAAGACAGTTGATGGCCGTGCTGTTTAAGCTAATCGTTGTTCATCATTATCTTACTGTATTTTTCTTTTATCACACCTCCAGTTATAATTATTTATCTCTTTGGTTTTTTTTATTTTTGCCTTTATCAATTGATTGTACATTGGATAAAGACCTGTGTCTTGTATTCTTATGCTATATAGTCTACAACTTTGCTAATAAAACAGGTACTAGCTATTTGGGACTATTCAGTACATGAAAAATGGTGCGTCCAAACGGACACTGACTTTTTAAAGATGGTTCAAAAAGCCTTACTTACTTATTACTTAGTAAGTGATTCACGTGGAAATGATAGTATTTTATTTACTTGATTAAATACATTATTCAATTTATTGTACCCATTTCTTTTCTTTTCTTTCTTTCTTTCTTTTTTTTTTTTTTTTTTTTGGTTTTCCGAGACAGGGTTTCTCTGTGTAGCCCTGGCTGTCCTGGAACTTACTTGGTAGACCAGGCTGGCTTCGAACTCAGAAATCCACCTGCCTCTGCCTCCCAAGTGCTGGGATTAAAGGCGTGCACCACCACCGCCCGGCTGTACCCATTTCTTATATCCAATGAATGTGACTGCTGGAAGATCTGGAATGTTATATAACTCAAAACACACTTTTATTAAATATCACCTGTCTGAAGAGTTAAATATGAATGGATGGATGCATGAATGACACATACACTTAGAGATGATACTACCAAATTAGTAATATCTAATTTTTCACACTCAAGGACCATTTATCAACAGTTGTAATAGGCTTCATCAAGAGCTCACGTCTTTCCCCTTTTCAGAATCTTCTACCAAAAGCACATTGCAATGTGCTTTTGCTGTTTCTTTTCCTAGATTCCCATTTGAGGGTTAATAATGGGTTGTTTAGCCATAGGAATGGTACTGCACATGCTGTGATGAAAGGTTCATCAAGGCTTACATTGGTTTCTGTCTAGCACTTTAGCCATTGTGAGAACTTGCCCATGTTGACTAGATCCTTTATAGAGAAGACATGTAGGACAGAATCCAGCTGCTGCCGTGAAGCCTACCTGTAACGCCCTCAGCTTTTCCCTGTCTAGAGGACCAAACACCCTGAGATAATGGCAGCAGATGCCTCAGTAGGATTAATATTTATTAGCATAGCTGCAGATGTTGCCCTGTTGGTTAGCCAGACTTACCCAAAGAGCTCCTTGCTATGGACATGGGATCATGAAAGCTGAGCTTTGAAACAGTTAACACTCCAGCTCACATCTATTCTTAACCTCTCAGCCTAGTTTCTTAGGTAAATACTTTTACAATGTTCACAAATATGAGAACAAGGAAAGATACTCTAAAAGGATATGGGCAAATTCCTTCCCCCCCCCCCCCCAGGTGTTCCTCATTGATTATCAAGGGGGATCTTAGGCAAACACCAGCTGGGATGCTAAAATGTAAATGAGACTGATCTATATAGCAAGACTTATTTTCTCAAGCATGTGTCAATTTTTTAAATTCTCCTTTATAAGCGTTCCTTGATTCCTATTGTTGAAGGAGGTTATATAACCAGCTTTATCTTGCTATGCTACTTGCTGAGGGAATTTGCTTAGTGGGACCATCACTTTCTTTGTACCCAAAACACTGTTGGGAAGAAGGTCTGTGTACTGTCTAATTGGCTCTTTGTGCTTTGGTGGTGCTGTATAAGGGTGGTGAGCATAAAAAAAATGACATTATGGTTAGAGACATAAGAGGAGAAAAGTAGATTTTTGTCCTTTCTTAGAAGACATGGAAACTCCAGTGGGATGGGGGAGGGTTGTGTGACAGTTTGAAATGAAAAAACTGCAAGAAAATGAGGTTTTAATGCCATAGACAGAAATGGGAAAGACAAATGTCTCTGAAGGTTTTCTCTACTTTGGAAAACCACACATTTGAAACATTGTTTAACATATTTATTTTTTTAAAAAACATACCACCATTCTGAAACTGATATTATAGATCCTAAACTCACGGTTCAATAGACCTCCTCAACCAAAGGCTTTTTCCTGAGGCTTCAATTACCCATAGTCAACTGCAGCATAAGAATGCTGTATGGAATTCTAGAAATAATTTCCATTTTAAGTTATACACTATTTGAATAGCAAAACAGGCTCATGCTATGCCATTCTGTGTTCCAACCCTACCCTACACATCAAGATGTAAATTATCCTTTTGTCCAGATATTTATACTGTGTCACCCATCAGATGCTTAGTGACTGTCCTAGTTGTCTGATACAGTGTCACAGAATCACACTGTACCTGTGCACAAGTGACTCTAATTGTATTTAATAATAGTTACGAATGCAATTGTCAGAGGCACTGGGCCTTAAACCTGGAAAGAACCGTTAATTCTCCAGTAGGTGGCAACACTGTGAGGCATATAGAAAAACTGCCCATTGAGCACCTAATACTAGTGTGCCTTTATGTACCCACCGAGAATTTTGGTGTGCTTGTCCATAGAGAAGGTGTCAGTGCCACAAGTGTACCAAGAGATTTGCTATGAACCAGAAGCATGGTGTGGTGAGCAGAACTGAGGAATCCCAGGACCTCCAAGGCCCTTTGTTGCTCATGTCATATACTAGCTGGATAACAGTTAGCTCAGCCATATACTTATTCAGCAGAGAAAAGCATCTAATGGTGGAGTGGTCAGAATTCAGGACTCCTAATCTCAGGATTAGGTAAGACAATGACTACTAAGATGTTTGGGGGAGTGCCCAGATAGAAACCTTAGCTGAAACACTGGAGCACAGTACTTCCTTTCTGAAAATTAAAAGTTAAGGCCACAGTCAGTGTGAGAATTGAACTGGACCCCTGCGTTGCACTCCCTAAGCTATGTTCCAAAATCCTGGCCAGCTGATTAAGCAGCTGCTAATTGAAAGAATTCTATCTTTTCTAAGGTCACTTCTGTGGAAGACCAAAGGCACTGCTTGCCAGCTGCAATTGACAAGGAACTTCCCAAGTAAGGGAAACTTCAGTGCTGAAAACTATAATCAAGAGGCTACTATAAACTTTTAAAATAAAACTCAGCAAGATTACCTTACATGTGATTTAATTATTGCCTCAGTGTACTTCAAAGGGAAGATAAGAGAGGTAAATGTTTTAGCCAAATATTTACTATCTTGCTTTTAACTATTTTCAGATGTTAGAGGTGAAGACATGCAGATGTTCTTGCATGGGGTCATGACTGCAGCCTTACAGAATCCTAGCTTTCACCAGCAATTCAGCCAGTGAGTCACAAGGTGGCACTAGGTTTTAGACACTGTTAGTGTAGAAGAACTGTAGGGAAAAGGCTTTGTTAATTTCATATCTGTGATTTGAAATATATAAAATAATAACAATAATATAGCATAAAAATTTATAGCTAATGCAATATAGGTAGTATGTTGCTCACAGTTGATAAGAAATACAAGAAGATTAAAAAGTAATTCTTTTCTTTTTTAGTAGTTTGAAATTATAAGACAGCACTGTGCTTTTGACATGAAAGGAGGTTTAGATTTATAGCATGTAGTGTGTGCCCTCATCCACAGCTATGAGACAGAGATGGATGAGAAAAACCCTCTGGTTCTTCCTATGCACTGGGAGTTATGCTTAGTGTAAAATGGCAAGTCGGGACCGCCGTCAGCAACAATGTCCTGGAATGCAGCCAGCCCAGTGGCATAGATTGCGACACTGCAGTTCTGCAGGTGAGAAGAAGAAATGACAACAGGACACCTGAGAATATGTAGTTTGATGAGCTGATACAGAGACAGTCACAAAAGCTGTGAGGACATATACACCTCTCCCATGATGCTACAGGAGAGTATCATTGGGCACTTGGAGGGCAATGGACTGCTGGGAATAGAAAGAGCCTGGCAGATTGCTCTGAAGTGGCACACTCAGAGAAAGCAGCCTTATCTTCAAGGTAAACTATCAAGCAATGTTGATGAAGAGTAGACTCCTAGAGTCCTGGCTTCTGACCCCTCCATCATAAGTCAAGAGAAAGAAGGCAAATGCCACACTGGGGAAGGAAAGCATGCACATGCCACCCAAGCCAGATGAGTGCCATTAGAACCGAAAAATTAAAAGCACCATGCTTTATATTGATATATGTTTTTTGTGGACAGGGCCCTGCAGTTAGTTTATAGCCAGTTTCATTGTCCTGTGGATAATGGTAATGGAGCTGACTATATCTGCAGGTTTCACCTGTAGGCAAACTGAGAAACACTGGTATGGTTTTTGGTCCTGATAACACCTAAAAAATCTCTACGTAACACTGCACAAACAGACTGTTCAATATATGCACTATAGTATACTCTGTTAATAAAATATCTTAATATAAATTTGCAGGAAGAGTATTTTTTCAGTGTTCAAATATTTTCATGATTACCAGCAAAGGAAAACACTGCAGAGAGCTGTATTTATGAACTAAACCACCAAGGGGGTTAGTGAAGGCTTGCAGGCTCAGTCATATGAGTCTTGTAATTTTTCAGTTGTCTCTGCTTAAATCACAGTGTTTTTAAGAGGCTCAAAAGAAATGTTAGATATAGGCATGACTTGTAATCCATCATCACTACACACACATACAACCAGCTTTAAAAAGTAATCAAGGGGGTTTTTCCACAAGTGTTCATGGCAGAATTACTATAGTCTCTCTTCTGCTCTTCTCGGCTCTAAAAGACTATGATATGGTTTGCCTACAATCACTTAAACTAAGGCAAATAAAAAGTGGCTTTAATGATAAGTCACACAGCTGCATTTCCATTAAAGGAACAAAGGGGTACCTCAACACCCTAGTTGCCTCCTTATTTATAGCTTCGAGGATGCCATCTTCCTACTGAAAGCTAAAATCATCTCTGGTTAGCTAGTTTAGACCTGGTACATCTGAAAATTACAAGACATATATGACTAAGCCTGCAAACCTTTTGTAACTGTCCTGGTGATTTAGTTCATGGAATACTGAACAGTAAGTCTGGGCATTCTTTATTAACTGCAGTGACTACAAAGTGCCCAGCGGTGGCTTTGCTCTGCACCTTCAGGGAGGCAAAGCTTCCTTTCTAGCCAATCATCACTTCACGTAGATAAACAAAACACCAGGAAGAACTCTGAACTCAAATTTGCTTCAGAGTCTGGTTTTGTTTGTTTCCATAATCAGAAAGAGGGCAGGAAGACATTAAACAGAATTTCTTCTTTTCCTAATGCTATTTCGTTTTTAATCAAAGTTCCTGTCCCAGTGAAGTCATTTTCATGTGTTTCCTCCTTAATTCTGTTTCCCTTCCCATCCTTGTGGAATTGGTAATTCACTCAACTGTGAGCTATTGAGTCTCATCTTTCAAAACGTCTGCTGCAGTAAGTGAAGTCCCTCCTGTCATTACTCTTGCCGCAGCCATTAGATTTTCAGCTTTGGTGGATTGGACACAAGAAGCCACATGAGAGAACACTCTGTTTTCTGGCAGAGTTTTCAGTATGAATTGGGGACAGCGGCTATTCAGACAATATGTTAAGCAAATGGCCATCGATAAAAGAAGCTGTGCTTTACCTGTTTCTTTTGATGAACTCCTGAAAACAGTGGACCTTCATGAGAGGAGACAGATAAAGGATGTGGAATTTCAGAGAGTAGCAGATGACTGAATTTGAAATGAGATTCTGGTCCAAAGTGTCAGGGCAACTGGCAGAAATGTGACTTGGAAAATATCTGCAGATTGCAGTTTATAAATCTTGTGATTACAAAGTATCAAAGCATATTCCCTATAGATATATGGATTCATCAGATTCTTAAAATTTCACCGGGTCAAAAATCAATGGAGAAGCCGCCTTGGGCTTAGGACTCTGCTCTGTCACTCACTTTTGCCCATGTCCTTGAACATCATGGCATGTCCTCTTGGCACACTATCCTTCTGTTTTCTCCTTGGTTTGTGTAATGGACAACACTGTGAATGTAAATATAAACAACATTTACTGGAGCTACAAATGTTAATTTATTATTTGATTTTTTTTTTAAAGTCAACAAAAAGTGTTCTGGCTAGCTTTTTGCCAGCTTGATAAAAGCTTTAGTCATCTGAGGGGAGGAACCTCAATTGATGAATTACATCCACGCTGACTCTAAGCAGGCCATTAGTATATTTTCTTAATTAGTGATGTTGGAGGGACAAGCCTATTGTGGATTGAGCTTTCTTATGCCGATGGCCCTGAGTACTATATGAAAGCCGGACTAGCAAGCTATGAGGAATAAGCCAGTAAGCAGAACTACTCCATAGCCACTGAATCAGCTCCTGCCTGCAAGTTACTTCTTGATTTGCCTTCCTGCCTTGGCTTCCCTCACTGAATTGTCAGTCAGGATATATAATCAAATAAATGTTTTCTTCTTCAAGTTGCTTTAGTCATGATGCTTTGTTGTTGTCATCATCATCATCATCATCACCATCACCACCACCACCACCACCACCACCACCACCACCACCATCATCATCATCATCACATAAATTTTGGAGACAGGTTTTCTCTGTGTAGCACTGGCTCTCCTGAAACTCATTCTGTAGAACAGGTTGGTTTCAAATTCAAAGGTCCTCTTGCTTCTGCCACCTGAGTTCTGGGATTAAAGGTGTGCACCACTACTGCCTGGCTCACCACAGCAGGATTAACCCTAAGACAGGAAGCTTATTTTTCTAATTGAATTTAAGAACTTAGCCTAGTTTGGTTAATAAAAAAAATTAATAAAATTTCACTCTGACTCCAGAGATCGCACACACATATACAGGGTGGAAATGCTTTTAGAAGTTAGATCTATAATGAACAGTAGAAATGGAAGATTGCTTTATGTTTTGAATACCACCTTGGAAATGAATGCAGTACAAGTATTTGGTGCTAAATAAGAAGTGAGCACTAACGGTTTACTGTACAAAGTCCTGTTAGCTTGCCAAAATTGACACGGTAAACAATTCAATCACCCATCAGGCAGCGTAAGGAGAGGGCATGGTCACCAGATTGCTGCACATAATTAAATTATTTGATGGATAATTTAGGCATTCATTTGCCAAACAAACGTCTGGTAAGGCAACGTGTTAGTTCATAAGGATACAATTCTCAGGTAATACGAACAGGTCTTGTCTTTCACTGTGGGTGCTTAGTCTAATCATTTAAGCAATTGAATAATTGCCATGATCAAGTTAGGTTTTAAAGAACATTCAGTATTTGAAATAAAAGTTTGACCTGATACGATTGTTCATTAGGTGAAAGGGCTTGCTATTGAGCCTGCTGACCTGAGTTTGATCCCTGCATTTCATGATAGAAAAAGAAAGCCAACTTCACAGAGTTGTTCTTTAATCTCTAGACACCACACAGATACTGTGGCACCTGCATACTTTAGTTCAGACCTACCCCCTACTCCAACCAATTATATATGACATATAATCATGATAGTCCTGAAGTTTAAAAGTTGAATGAGATAACAGTTACTGTTGGTATTAATATGAACAGGACTCATTCAAAAATAGATGTGGTGTTTTACATATGCTTGACCCTGGGAGTGACACTATTATGAGGTGTGGCCTTGTTGGAATATATGTGGCCTTGTAAGAAGCATGGGCTTTGAGACCCTCCTTCTAGCTCTCTGGAGGCCAGTCATTTCCTGTTTTCTTTTGAAACAAGATGTAAATCTCTTAGTTTCTCCAGCACCATGCCAGACACTGTCTTGTTCCCAGTTTGATGATAATAGACTGAAACTCTGAACCTCTAAGCCAGCCCCAATTAAATGTTGTCCCGTATAAAAGTTGTCTTGGTCATGGTATCTTTTCATAGCAATGAAATTCTAACTACAACGGGATTGCACAATACAAGAAATCTCTACAGTTTTACCCATTTCAGTACAGTAGCAGACTCCTAGCCTGCAGGCCATTCTCATGCAATTCTTTGACTATTGCCTTGCAGTGTATACTGTTATACTTTTGGTGGTCCCTACTAATAATGAGAATGCTACCCAATTCTTCATAATCTTGCTCAGGTTAGACCATTTAACCAATAGAACAAAACAAAATTATTTCCTTGTGCATTTCCCTATTTTTCTTCCTGCTTAGGAAGAAAAGGACATCACATACCAAACAGCATCTGAACACACATTGCCTAATTCTATACTTCTTTCATGAACATTCGTTTCACACTTTTATACTAATTAAGAATTAATCTTATTGACATGGAGAACCTCTAAGAAGTCGCATGCTTTTCTTATTCCACCAACCTTCCATTTCTCGTACTTTCATTGCTATATTCAACCATGCACCAAAGTTCTCAGAAATAATTTGTGTGAATGACCAGTAAGATAGGAGGCTGAACTCTTTTATCCCCTCAGATACACGCTTGTCAGTCTACTCCCCTGAAGATCTTTTCTGGGCCTGAGGGGGACAGTGTGCTGCATTGATTGCCTCTGCAGATGAAGTTCTCATAATCCCACCTGCTTAGCACATTGGCAGCAGTGGTTCAAAGGAAAGTGCTCTTTTCCTGGCACTACCTCTGATGGAAAGGAACTGCCTGGTCTAAGGTAAGCCTCCTCTCCATGGCTGTTACTGTCCATCCAGTGTCTGATAACTGTGGGGCAGGAGGGCCAGACCTCCTTTCATCACATTAGGACAATTCTTATGAGCTATGTGGGTCAAAAGATGCAAGATGCAGCTCCTGCCTTGAGACAGGTTTGCTGCTGAGGCCTCCTTCTGTTTAACTTTGCTTCTCCTACTGTCTTACCACTGCCCATTCCCAAATGTCGTCCCAAACTTTGAGTTCATAGGCTCCCCCAAAGTCTGTCTTCAGTGATATTAATGAAGACTGCGGTAAGATTATTATTCATTGTTTAAGACTGGAGCATCAAGATTTTAATCACCCAATAGAGAAATAAATTTTATAAACCAAATACTCCAATTTGACAAAATAAAATATTAAGTTTAAGACAGAATTTGTATTTGAGTTACTCGAGTCAAGGACACATGTGATCCTCTTTCCAAATGATATATATTTTGAAATATGAAGGCTATAATATAACTTATAGGGAAAGAAAAGAATTCATGTAAAATATGGTCATGATAAACATTGTTAACTTTAGTATGAATTGTCCTTTCTCCATCAAAGTTTGTCTTGTTATTATCGGTGTTTGTCCTCAGACTGTGTGATAGCTTTTCATTCAGGTGAGCAGGAGGCTGGCTGGAAGGACAGACACATTAAGCCTGCCTAGCATCCATATCTGTACACCCTCTTGCTGTCCGGAACTTCACTTGCTTATGCAGATCCTCAGAGTTGGTCTTTGAAGTCTCGCCAAAGCAGAAATTATTTTTTTTTAGTGCTGTTAGTGAGTAAATGGAGAAAGAAGTGAGAAAATCTCTGTGAAATGACTACTCTCAGAAAGATATCAGAAGCATGAGAAAAGAGCTCATGAAATGAAATTTCTAGCGCTAAGATCTAAGCGCCCAGCAATGCTGCCACAGCATTTAGATTCGGCCCAGCTAGTCCTGGGAAAAGCACTGTAGAAACAGGGATCAGCCCTAGAATCAAAAACAAGTCACATGTAAAGTGAAGGCATGAAGAGTGAAAGCGAAGCACTGTCTTCAAGTGAAATCTAATAGAGAAACCCAACACAGCAAAGAGACAATAGAGAAGCTGGATGTTTAATTTTGGAGGCATGGGTTGGGCATGTGATGTGCTGTTCCTCTCAGATCTGAGATACCTCTAGATAATATTTAGAACTGCATGGCTCAAAGTACAGAAATCAATTAGAAAGCTCTCAGCAGTAAGCTTATATTTATTTGTTGATTCTTAGTGTTCCCTTCTTAGCTTCTCCATACACCAAGAATATGGTTTGGAAGGAATTGACTCTTTCTTGCCTCTGAGAGTGGACCCTGATTGGCATAAATCAGATAACATCTCATCTCGAGGTCACACTAATTGGTTCAGGGTTGATTCACTAGGTTAGTATCTGAAAACATGCAAACAGGAATTAGGCATTGTCATGTTATGACAATAACAGAGGAAGTAAATAAGACTGGAGTCAGCACTGGGAACAGCAGTGAGAACCAGAGATGAAGTCATCAAAATGAATTCATCACTGCACTGTATTAAGAGTTCTCTGAAGCCAGCTGATTATTGTTGGCACTCCTCAAACCCACTCTTAATTGGGACTTCTGCAGTATGGGAGAGCACTGTGACTACGGCCAATTGTGTCTCAGTACCCACAAGAATACCCAGCATGATCAGGTAGCACACTAATTGCTGACTAACAGAGGTAAGAACCATGGCTCAAATTCCCTGCTTGGCATTAAGTGGTAATTTTATTTAACTACTCCAAATCTCATTTCCTTTATGTGAAAGACAAACGAATTCCCCAGATTAATCATAAAAATAAAGCCATTCCTCTGCTCACACGAGGTCTCTGTGATTTTATGCAGATGGTTTCTTTGGTGTTTCTATCTCAGATACACTAAAGACTGAGAGCTGATGTACCATTTCAGCACTGTGTGAACTAAGCCCTCGGAGAATTTTCATTAGCCAAGGGTTAAAGCAGCTCTGTTCCTGCCTCAGCTGAGCGCCAGAGTGTGAAATTATGGTGGTCCATAGATGATACACATCAGAAGCCTGGGAAGAACAAGTAGGGTTATCACTGTTTGTTTAATAACTTCCTGAACATGGAGCTGAGGCTCAGGAAGATTGTTGGACAAACTTTTGATTCTTGAATTATTAATAAAAATTAGAACTGGTTATGAGTTTTTGTTCAGAACATGGAGAGGGATGCTTTCATTTGGGAAACTGCACTCTATCGGTAGTTTAAAGCTGAGCCTGTCTGAGACTTATGGCAAAGCACCGTCAGATCTATCATCTTTGACCGCAGGGCAGAGTGAGAGTAGGAGCTCTGCTTTTTAAAAATTTCCATGGTTAAGGTTGTTCTTAGTCACAATCTGGAGCAATCTTATCGGATAACAATAAAATACAAGTGAGATACGCATGGAATGCTATTTTTTTTTTTTTTGCAGTTTTAAATTTCTGATGGATGTATTTAATAAAAAGAAAACAAGTTAACTTAATTTTAGTAATCTTATTTAGCCTGCTATATTAAAGCCCGTGTTTGAATATATAACAACTGTAAAAATAGGGAGATATTTCGAATCTCTTTTGGTGCTATATCTTTTTGCCGTTGTTTCTCTATGGTGTGTGTGTGTGTGTGTGTGTGTGTGTGTGTGTGTGTGATGTGAATGTGCGAGTATGTGTACAAATATACGACAGCTCAAGCATGGACGTCAGAGGACAACCTCACAAGTTAGTATTCTACTTCTACCATAAAGGTTCTTAATCAAACTCAAATAGCTGTGTTTGCAAGGTAAGAACCTATACCTGCTGAGCCATCTTACCAACCCTGGTTCTCAATCTTTAAAATCAGAAATGACAACAATGTTCAATAGCCCCAAAGAAACGAGTTGCTCCCTTATGCAATTTTGACATCAAGTTGAAGGAAAAACAAAGACAAGTGCTACTTTTGGCATTTGTTCTTCTCTAAGAAGCCAGAATTCCTCTTTTTTAAAAGCAATGAGACTTTAATATGGTCCAGCACTAGGAGAAAAGAAAGAATTGGCAAGGGAGGAGAGTGGAGAAGGTTGAGAGCTTTGTTGAAACCTGCCCAAACTTGGAGAATTGGTCCAGATGTTTACAACTGCCACTGTTCACAATTAGAAGTCACAAAAATGTTCACATAAGAAATGAAAGAGGGCTTGTAACCCGTTGACATATTGACTAAATGAGAAGACAATATTTCAGATATTAATCACTGGTTTTTTTTTTTCTGTAACTCTTCCCTTTTCCTTCTCCATTTAAGCAGATAGCAGACCGTCTGCTTTCTGCTGCAGGGAAACAGTAGGGCACGGTGAAAAATAGAAATGTTCTCTCTGGTTCTTTTCATATAAAATTCCCTTAAGGCCATTTAGAGACCTATGCAATAGGAATCTAGGAGATAGTGTGGATACATAGAGCAAATGGTATGGACAGAAATGGAAACAGGAAGGGCAGCCTCCAGGCACAGAAACCAGAGAGCTCAAAAGAAAGGGAGGCACTAGAAAGAAGAGAATGTGTACGAGCCACAGGAAGAAAAGACAAAGACTCAAGAGGAAAATTATTCTGTATAGCAAAGATGTGCCTACAGGGGGCCCAAGAGACAGTGGGTATTTGAAGATAGAAAGGGCTGAGAATAGCCTCAGAGTGATGCACCATGTGTGTCTGTGTCAGCCAGCAAAGCTCAAAAGTAAGATGCTCACTTGCCCTGTTCTGATAAGTTGTCAAGTGAACCTTGTAAGTGAATAAATTTGCATATCTGGCTATTCTGGAAGGGTCAGCGTATCCTTAAAACAGCAGGCAGCTGCGCTATGGAAAAATAGTGTGATGTCTTTCAGACAAGTATGCCTGTGAATTGAGAGCTGAGCAGGCTGTGACAGGGGCTACAGAGTCCACAAAAATGATTGCTGTAATTCAAGGGAGTGATGAAGTCTGCCCTGGGAGAGTAGTCACTCCAGAGAGATGAAATCCTGTCAAATTCTGCTGCGGAGGCAAGACTGGCAGTGTTTGGTGAATGGAGGTGGTTAATGGGTAAAATGTAGAGTCAGGGCATATCCTAAATTGTTGAGCTAGAACTTTTGAAATATGATTATCCTTCTGAGGTGCGTTAACGCTAGCACTGTTCTAAACTGTCGACAACACATTTAGCCCAAAGAATACTCCTACTCTGTACACAATCCCTTCATTGTCATTCTCTAGGTGGGAGACACTGTTTCAGAGGAGCCAAGTGATGTACCCCACATCACAGACTGTGAAGAAGAGGAGCCATGGTTTTGAAAATGCTGGGTTCAGCATCTAACCATACATCTCTACTCTCGGGTGAAAGACCAAACAGAGCTCTGAAACTGATTAAGCCAGGAAAAGCCTACTTAATGCCAGGCTGGGATTTTGATATCAAGGTACCAGATATTTGATAACTTTTGTCCAAATGCCAAGCCTGTCTTTATCCCTTTATTTGTATATGTCTTATAGACGGGTTTCTATTTAATAAGCCATTATGGAGTTCAGATCCAAATATAACTGTTCTTAAGCCCATCTTCTAATAAGTTTAGCTTCTGAATCATTAAATCCAGAGGCTCCCAATTGCCTCCTCTTATTCCCAATTAAAAGACAGTCACTGACTTTATTCACGTGAACCCTTCTTTGAATGACTAGCTTAACTCTGTGAAGAGTGCGTGAAGATTTTTTTCTGTTGCTTCAGCACCTGAGAGGAGTCAGGATTTCCTTGATGTGAAATTTGAATTTAGATAAAAAAAATAAAAAACCAACAACAACAAAATTCCATTCGAAACCACCATGTCTGTGTCAGCCAGATGATGACAAGCAGCAGGGTGGTCACTAGCAGAAGCAGGTCAGATTGACACTGCTTCACACTTGGGGAGTAGCACGAGGTCCAGGATTGGAAGGAAGACAAACAATGTGTCTACAACATGCAGTGAGCTGTGGGCTTTAAGATCAGGGTGCACACTGGGAGCCATGTGGGGCAAGGCACCCTTCTGCTGTTCCTCAACCTTGTAATTGAATCCTTTTGCCCCATCTCTTTTCTCTGGCTCTTGATCCTTGCTGGCAGGCAATTTTCCTCTAATTTAAAAACTGTTGCTTGTCCTGATCTCATGCTATATTTTTCTCAAGCCTGGAGTCCTAGTTTTGATCTTCTCAGTGCTGACCTGTCCTGCACACATTGATTTCTATTTGATAAAGATTTAGAGTCAGAGAGTATAGAAAGCAAATATTTACACAGGGGTTTTGGGCAAAGAACCTCCTTATTGAGGTTCAGACTCCCATCTAGTGGAACATTTATTCTTGTATAATCCATACTTGTTCACTTCATTAATCTTGGACTAAATCATATGTACACACACACACACACATACACACACACACACACACACACACACACACAACATCACTGTGATGAGATTGATAAACACACAGCATTCTCCCCTTACTAGATTTCAATCACTAGTAAGGACTATTTCTCTTGGTGTTTCATGCCTCCACAAATACATCTATCTATCTATCTATCTATCTATCTATCTATCTATCTATCTATCTATC
>JANHMN010000019.1:18323028-18335694 GCA_030674055.1 Rhabdomys pumilio
ATCTATCTATCTATCTATCTATCTATCTATCTATCTATCTATCTATCCATCCATCCATCTATCTATCCATCCATCTAACCATCCAGGTTTGAATTCAACTAGAATTGCTTGAGTTTGTATTGCTGGGTGTGTGTACCACAAGCATACTCAAAATCTAAATTAGGATCACATACTTATAAATATACTTATGAATTATATTTGTATCTCATGAGGTATTGTGTTAAGAAAACCAGACGGAATAGGTATCAGGCCTAGGGTAAAATGGGTCCTCTCTTATAACTTTGTACTGTACCGATTGTATAGAGGTAACATAATAGATTAATACCCAACCTATTAAATATGCAAGTTAAAATCAATCAGTGTAACACATCAGTGGTTCACCTTTATATACTGGGAGTTCAATCACTAAGATTCTTCAGGAATTTTTATGGAGTCTTTAAATATAATGATCTGCAGAAAGGCAAAGGTTGATCTCTGAAGAATGATTTAGCAAATCAGTACACAAGTGATAGTCTTCTCTAAGCATCTTAAAATGTAAGTTACTATCATGAATATTTAACAAAAAGCAACCAATTGTAGTAAAATTCTGTTAATAAGTTCATTTTTTAAATATAATTTTTAATATTATTTATGCCATAAAAATCCCAAGATCAATTAAATTGAGCAGCTTATTTTGAATTATTATATATGTTTATTACACAGTAATTACAGTTATTAAACAGTATAGTTAATAATCCAAAGGTCAGTGTAGATAAAGAGGAGAAGGTCAACTTAAGGGGTAAAGTCATAGGAAGCTGAGAGACTTTGCACATTCACACAAGTAGAGACAATGGTTCCCCAGTAGCCCACCCAGTTAGCTTCCAGACGATGTTTTTGAAGCCATATTGAGTGCATACTTAGAGCCCTGTGACCAAAGGGTAAGTCAGAAGACTTCCTGCCTCCTGCATCCCCTCTTTCTAGAGTCCAATAAAATTCCATTAAGTGGTTGTCATACATTATTGCTACATGTCATAAGTCAAAGCATTGAAATTTCTCAATATTTTATTGACTTAATTTGTAAATTATTTATCTGAATAATTGTGGTAGAATTCACCTACTGAGGAGTGATTTATAAGTGAAACTGTTGAAGTGCTCAGACCTGACAGGTCTGTCTTGTCTCTGAGTAAGAGACTTGCTACCTTCTTTAGCAATATTTCATAACACATACTTTTGATTAAGTTATCGTGACATGCTTCCTCTCATTTTGAATATGAAATAAAAAGCCTTAGCATTGTTTCAAGCAGTTTTATATTTATACATACTTTAACAACAGAGTTAATGAAATATCAGTACAGTAACATCAAGTATCAATATAGATTAAAAATCAAAGGAATTTAAAAATAATTATTTGGATTCAAGGAAAACTGTAAATTGTTATCTTTCTATATTAATTATTAATATTCTGAGCTCTATTAATTGATATTCAGTCTCTTAATCATTTTTATTCAGCCAATTATGGCTTTTTATTATTCAAAAGAAGAAAACATACTTGTGATAGAAAAAAAATCAATCCCGTGCTTTGAGTTCTTACTTTATACTATGTTTTCTCATTAAAAAAGTTAAAACTTAAAAAATCCTCACTAGCTAGTTAAGAAGTAAGTTATGCAGTCATTTAACCAAGAAAAAGCTATTTGAACTTCTAAAGTATTTTCTGATCTTCAAAGTCTTGAAATTTCTAGGTCTCTTTCTGCCTGGCTTGTCTTAGATGGTAGTTCACTTCTTTCAAAGTTTCTATAATCAATTTCTAGCTGAAAAGTAAAAACAGAAAGCTGGTATTTGACAATTTGACTCTAACTGAAGCAGTCAGGGTGTTCCCTAAAGGTCTTTATAAACCACCGGGTAGGCACTAAGCAGCAGCCTATAACTCCTGAGATGACTGGGCATAGGCTGGCATATCACCATGGTCTCCTTGAAATTTGGTGCTAAGAATAAGTGTACACGAAGAGAGCTTCCCTGATCCAGTAGCTGTCAAGGGTCAATCCTAGTTAAAAATGAAAAGTGATGCACTCACTCACTCAGAAGTATAAATTTGTTTGTTTGCTTATTATTTATTTTCATTGTCAGGAGGAAAAATCTCACAACACAGTTATGGGGAGAGTATTGAAATACATAAACCACAAGAAGTGCAGCAGTCACCACAAAACCGTCACCCAATCATTCACTCTCTGCCCAGTCTTGTATTTCTTTCCATATTGTTTTTAGGGAATGACTGAAAAACTTATTTATTTACTTATTTGTTGGTGTGGGACTTAGCCAAGGACCTTGGGCATAAAAGACTACTGAGTTTATATATATATATACACATATATATATACATATACATATACATATACATCATATACATATACATCATATACATATACATCATATACATATACATCATATACATATACACATACACATACACATACACATACACATACACATACACATACACATACACATACACATACACATACACATATACATATACATATACATATACATATATATATCCAACCTCAAACAATTCTAAAATATTTTCAAAAGCTTCATTAAAAATAATATTATTTTCATGTATGTATGATATATTCCCATGTATATCACATATACTTTATTTAGTTCATTCTTGACCTGTTGAGATTCAGACTACTTACAGTTTTGCTCTTAAAAACTATAGTGGAAAACAGTGTCTACCTATCATACATTTACAGAAGTGCCTATGTTCAAAGGACATTTGTGATCTGCCTTTTGTCCTGCATTACAAGCTACTCTCTACATGCATCGAGGTATTTCTCTCAATGTTATATGAAAGTGCTCACTTCTTCAACAGTACTTATGAGCACTATCTTAATTTTCATCTTACTCCAAGACAATGTTAGCTCAATTTTTGATTGCAAGTTAATTTTAACACATGTTCAGGTGCCTTTTGGGGCTATTTTGACATTTCCTCATCCTTTCAACTTCCCAATGAGATTCCTTTCTTCTTCACAGACTGGGAGTATTTTAATGGTCCATTTGGTGGGTCTTTGTGTATCAAATGTTCAGGGCAAAGCTTGGGCTAGCGCTGTAAACTTAAGAGCTTCAGCCTATGGGAGGCATTTAAAGTCCAGGAACAGATGTGATCACCGCTAAGAAAGCTTACAAAGTAAACCAATGGTGTCTAGGTTTCAAAACGAGCAAAAACAGTGACTTGTGTAAACTGAATAAAGAAGAACAAAGCAAAGGATAACAAAGAAGAGTTAGTAATGAGGCATTCAAGCAATCATGACAGTGTGGTTTTGGGGGTCTAGTGACCTGAGAGGTACTGTTAGAAAGACAGGGAGGCAATGGAGCAAGCCAACTGAATCCCAAATGGCAGAGAGCCTAAGCAAACTCTTCTGTGTGGTAGTCTGACTCTGAACACAAAGGACAAAAACAAACTGTGACTGGAGAGAGGGTCTGGGTTAAGTTTGGATTCATTAGCTCATTTCGATATAAAGAAAGGCAAGAGACAATGTGCTCTAACATAATGACTGTCATCTCAGAAAAAAAAAAAATCTTTGGCCAAGGTCACCAATGACCTTCACACTAAATAAAGGATCATTTTCAATTTCTATCTTACTAGACACAACTATCACAGGAGTCAATTATTCTCTCTAGTCCGATTTCCATAGCATCTCTACTGGTTCTCTTCTGTCCTTTCAGACTGTATTTTCTAATTTCTACATGGGACAGCTGAGCATTTATTTTTAGTGCATTTTATTACACATTTCTCCCTCCCAATCTACAGGCTCTTCCAAGATGGAATCTTTTTAATTATGCACGAATCATCATTTTTGTGACAATCGTAGGCATATTCAAACCTAGTTACTAAGTAAGCACAGCCCCTGAAAACACATATCTTACTTGATGGATTGATATATACTTTGACACAAATATGCCACAGGAATCTGGAATTTAAGAATCCCAACCTAAGCTTTTCTGGATTTACCCCTGGTTTCTACTGTTCCACACTGATAAGTACTAAATGTCATATTTGGAAACTTATATTACATCCTTTACCAGTCATATGTGAAGCACAATCATATTGCATTGCTGATTTGAAGAAATCACTAGAGAGTAAAGGGTTAATGAATTTGATTATCTTTAAGCAAGAAATAAGGTTGCCTATCCAAATAGAGTTGATATGTGTATGTCATATGTGATGGCAGCAAGTGAGTTAAATTTGATCTCCTAATAGAGAACTAAAAGAGTTCATGAATAGTATTGAGATTATGTGGGGCCCACTGAGTACAAGGAAGACCACTGATACAATGCTGTTATCCCTAACAGTGTTTAAAGAGGTTTACCATCTGGTAGCTTCTAATATTCAATGAGAAAATCCTGGTATAATTTTGGCAATAGTTCTAGATGAGATTAGTTATTATTAAGCTCTGGGCTCTTCAGACTACTTCGTCAACCTCAAAAGGCAGCAGACCAGCTCCTGAGCAGGCCTGATGATACTAATGAAGAAAGCAAGTAGTTTGATTTCTTAAGTATTAGTGAATTTACTCACTACTCAAATTCTCTTCTCTAAGGCTCTTTGGTACCCTTATTTTGTCTAGAGGAAAATGCTTGAGTTTAGACATAAGGTCTATAAATTGGGGACTGTGGGGCAGTGGGGCAGTGGGCTGTAATAAGCAGCTGGGTGTTTGGTCAAGCAAAGCCTGGAACCCTGGACCATTATTGGACGGCAGGAGTTTGCCTCTGCTCCTGGGCCCTGGTTCTTTTCATTTAGCTTCAGCCATCCACAGCCGCTCCCACAGAGAGGTCTATGGCCATCAGGAACAGGCCTCAGGCCCTAGAGAGATTTACATACTAATGAGGTACCTGAAGGCCAGAGGGTGGAGTCAATTAAGCATTCTTCCCCAGCCCCTCCCCTCTCTCTTTCCGTATTTAACTGGGTCTGCCTTGGGTTTTACTGGGGTGCATCCAGATCCATCCACCATCCGCCATGACATTAAAGCCTGTAAAAACCCATGGACCTTCTCCTGTCATTGGGGCCAGCCACACCGTGAGGAACCATAGAGAAGGCCTTTAATGAGCCACTGTAGCTGCAGCCGCTGTGCCTAACTTCCCCCTTGAGGAACTCAGCCAACTACCTACAGGAAAATACTTGAATTTAGACATAAGGTCTATACATTGGGGGACACTTACCAAAAAAAGAAATGAACTTTAAAAGTTGAAAAAGTTTTTACAGGTAAATAAGAGCCAAAATTTCTTTTTCATTTTGAATTTCTTAGGTTAAATGGAGAGGCATTAGCTGACTATATACGTAAGGTAAGAGAAAATCAAGTAAAGCAATTATTGACTTGACTGTCACTGTTGTACTATAAAATGTAATGTGTGGGTTTCTTTTCCAAAAATTCTCACAAATGCATCAAATCACGAGGGAGAGGAAACAACAGTACATCTTATCATGCAGTTTTGAGAACAATAACTTGACAGTGCTCATTTTTTCTGCTCTACAGGCACATCATCAAGAAGCTTTTGAAAATGACAAGGACTAACTTCTTCCAAAGAAAATGTATGATCCAACTTCTACTGCTCAAAAGGCAACTAAACAACTATTCACGACATCTGTCCTTGAGCATGTTGAAGTGATTGGCTAAGCTAAGCATCTGGTTCATAATCAGAAGACAGTGATTGGTTCAAAGTCAAAATACTCATGGCAAAATTTCACTTTTAAAAATCAAGGATACATAGCTTGTGAATGCTACCCCTGAAACCTTTTGCTCTCTCTCTTTCTCTCTCTCTCTCTCTCTCTCTCTCTCTCTCTCTCTCTCTCTCTCTCCTATTTCTCATGATGTATGTAACACCCCATATTCACAATTAATGAACAGGAAAAAAAGGTAATTACAGAATTTTTTATTACATACTCTTTCTATGTATATACATGTAACGTTAAGTCTCTGTGTTCTATGTAAGTCTGAAGCTTATGGCAGACGGTCATCACAGATGTCCATTGTTTTCAACTACAGTCACTATGAATAGGATGGAGAACCTCTGGCCACTGATTCCTGGCTTTGTGACCGTGTCCATCTGTGACTCAGGCATTCAAACTACGTTCTAAGTTCTCAGGCAGTCTTTATGTTACTGTATGGGTTGATTTGTATTCATCCACATGCCAAAGTAGATGAAAGAGGAAGAGAGGTTTAATTAATTCTCTCAGTGAGGATTTAAGATACAAGGTATTATTTGAAAAATATCAAATACTGAAAAGAAAATGTTCTGACTACTATTTAGTGTTGGAATGTTAAATACTGAAAAGAAGACATGCTGCCTCAATGTGTCCTTGCCATTGTTGTTTTTCTCCATGAATTAGAGAAATGGAACTTAACTAAGAAGTATGAAGGCAGGATATAATCCCAAAGTACACCCCTAATATTTTTAAAAGTGGTAACTTGAACTCTCTAAGTTTCTTCTAGCATCACAACAAGAAGAAAAGTGTCTGACTCATGAAGCATGAGCCCTACTCTCACCAACTTCCTGGTTTCCTTTCCTCAGAGTGTAACTAAGGGACACTCATGTATGTTTGCTCACCAAGCAATGCCTTAGCAACACAGCACTAAGTTTCACTCATTTCCTTTCATTTCTTTGGGCAGCAAGTACAGGAGGAGGAGTTAAGGAGGTAGAGGCCAAATAAGAAGAACCTTCTTATCCACATCTTTGTAGTTGAGATGGGCTTCCATGAGAAAGAAAGCAGAGATGCATGTCTGGACTACTTCCTGAGCAGCAGGGAGCACTCACTGGGTCAGAGTTGAGTAAGACTCTGAAGATGCTGCCTAGACCACAGGCCAGCTCTCCAGCATCCCAAGTTACAGAGATCAATTATATTTTGAAGTTATATTTTTATTTCATTATTTATTTTGTGTTGTTGGTTGGGAGGTGGAGCAAATGCCATGTACACATAAGGAGGTTAGAAGACAACATACAGGAGTCAGTTGTCTTTATCCTACCAGGTGGATTCTGAAGATTAAACTCAAGCTTGGCTGGAGGTGCCTTTAGCAGCTGAGCCAACCTATTGCTCTTTAGACGCTAATAATATGAGTTAATAATATTTATTATTCTGAAATATTATTAGTTGCTTTTCAAACCTTATCTAAAACACATCTTTCAAAGGAAGTAGCAATTTGTTGATGCCTACTATGTGACAAATAGCAGTTTACACAATGTATGGATTTGATATCTTGTAGGTCACAGGCCTATAAAGGAGTTGTCTTCCTACTTTAAGTGTGAGACAACAGTTTCACTGTGATCCTTTCATGTTTTACAACATTAAGTAATCAAGCTTGGAGATCTGATTCCAAAGCTTATATTACTTTTGTCATATCATGTGACATTGTGAGAAGCTAACCATATAATAATCAAATCAGTGACTCTGGGGACACAAGGAATCCTAGAGATGTTGATATTCTCTTTGAAGTTAAAATTAAGTTTGAATGTTTATGTGTTTTTATTTTCTGTAAAGGGACAATTCATAATTTTCATCATGTTCTCAAAGGGTTAACTCATGAATTTGAAGAGCCATTGTACTGAGTAGACTGAGAAAATGACCACCATTTCCCTCCAGTTCTACCATATGGCATCTCATGCTTATTCCCAAAATGCTCAATTTTCTCCACTGATTGGAACAAGGATGGAAACCTTAGAAATAAGGAGATTAAATAATAATGAAGTATACGAAAGTCCATTTAGCTCAGTGTGCTATTTGGCAGCTGCCCATAGCCCTTCTGGTTATCAGCACACCCCAGAGGCTACTGTAGATTCATTAATACAATTTTAGACTAGAATATTCTTGGAGATCATATAATCTAATTCCCTCAGTTTATAAAAGATAAAAGAAGACCGCAAGAACTATAGAGAGTCCTCCACCCTCATACAATCTTTCATTGTTTGATAATAGATACATTTGCCCAGGTATCAGACGCTATTGGCCATTGTCAGTGCTTCCATTGTCAATGAAATGAGAAACTTTGGGATCATGTTCAAATCGACCATTCCAGTTCTTGGATTGATTTAGCATAACTAGATACTATTTAGCTCCGGGGCTTTTAATCCTATTAGCCATGGTGGCACCACATCTGTCTGGCACCAGTGTGGTCTGTGGAAGATGTCAGGAAAGGTTGAAATGATGCTGAGAATTCTTGTATTCTAAATCTGTAAACCTGAAAAAAGAAGATGCCCTTCTCAGATGTAGCTTAATGAGGCAGACATAGCCAATTTCACTAATATCAGCCAAGCCATAATGACAAAATCAGTAATTTAATTAGTCTATCACAAAGAAAAACATTCCATTCACACTATTATTTGAAGCATTATGATTTCATCGGTTTCTACTTCACTGGAAATGTAGAAAATAAACTTTTGAAAGAAAAAAAATTCCTATAAAAGTCTAGACTTTTAGACCCCTGACAAGAGGAAATGACTAAAATACTGTTTTTAGATGATGTAGAAAAGTTTTATCTCAGTGTATGCTGTCGGTCATCTGACATGATCCTAAGCACTGAAATCAATTGTGTTTTCGGAATGAAAACATTCTTGGAAGCTTCCTTGAAATGGACAGGGGGTGATGTGTGGGAAAAATAGCTCTTGAAACAGGACAAGACGTGCAAAGTGTGTTGGAGAAATCGGCCTCTGCAGACTTCTGTTTTCTTCTGGAGAACTGTTCACAGTTGTATGTATAGCTTTCTAAAGCTTATTCATTAATCAAATTAAATTAATTAAATTAAAAATTGAAGTGTATGATTCTATTCTACCAGTCTTATATATCAATATAAAGTTAAAGTGATTGTGTTCATTATAGGTAAAAAAATAAAACTTTAAATCATCCAAGCAGCATTTAAAATACATTGCTAAGAAAGTCTGTGAAGAATTAACACTAAGGTTATAGAGCTCAGTAGTTAAGAGCACGGGCTGCTCTTCCAGAGAATCAAAGTTCAATTCACAGCACACACATCTGTAACTTCAATTCTAGGAGACCCAGTGCCTCAGTGCCTTCTTCTCCATCCATGGGCACCAGGAACGCACGGGGTACACAGACGTACGTGCAGACAAAAAAAAAAAAAACAAAAAAAACAAAAAAAAAACCCTCACACACATACTTTTTTAAAATAGCAAAAAGAAGCACAAAAAGAAGAATTTAAAATATCTGTATATTTTGGGTGGGATTTTGTGTTTCAATAAAATATTCTAAACAGACTCATTTAGGTTGTGATTTTTATGTTTCAAAAAATGTTCTAAACAGACTCATTATTATAGCTTATCTTGAAGTCAGAAGGGGAAGTAACAGGCTGGTACACAATATCACTCATGTTAAAATGTCCTCAAGTATAAGCCAGATATAATGCTCAAACATTTCAATTAATTAACATTACAAGGGAGTTCAACTGGTCAAGTATAATTGTCACAGAGTTCATTATAGTAATTAGAATTGGTACCAAGCCATATTCTACTATTTATCCTATTCGGTTCTGTGTGTGCTTCTCTTGGATGCAGTGGGTATGGTAAGTGGAGGATGTATCATTTTTGTTTGCCTGTTTTGTTTTTAATGATTGTGGAGGAGAAGTGTGCTATCCCATCATGCTTGCACCTTTGCCCAGTCTACTGGTCCTCGCTGGTACCTATAATTTGGTTCCTAATATATAATTTTTAAAAATTTCTAAAACTTTTAACATATATGCATTGTATATTTAAAAAGTCCCTTGGAATCAAACTTTTGTTTATTTCTTACCTATTCCTGACTCATTATTGTTTTCATTAGATTTGTATCCTACATCTTTTCTTTTCTACTTTTACTAAAATTTACCCTATTTTTCTTTGTGATCTGTATGGCTGAATGAATCTAATATGGGGTTTCAATTAGGCTTTCTCCTAGAAAATAAATATTTACCTAAATATAAACCTTTATTCTTTTCTCTATTTGTTCCACCTGGGGGAAGGAATCAAACACTGAGCTAGCTAAGATGGAAGTCTGGAGCTTCCCCAATTCAGTTCTCAAGCTCACTGTGACCAATTATCTCTATGCCTGAGCTCCCCACTCATCTCTGAGTCCCTTCTCCAGCCTCAGATACATAGGAGACTCCTACAGGACATGTGGGACTCCTTCTATGAATTCTCGTTCACTATGACACATACAGTATATTTACTGAGATAACATTGACTAGTGAGACCACTGAGTGAGCCATGTAGACATCACAGAAAAAAAAACTTTCTAGAAGCACCAGGTGCTAAAACCTTAAAGTGTAAAAGCATCTGGTTAACATGAGGACTTACAAAGTGGCCAGTGTGTGACTACATTGGGATTTTACTAAGATTAGCAGGTGAGTTACATCCAGAAACTTGTGATAGAAGAGGTTGATATATGAACTTTTTTGCAGACCACTACCAAGCCCTGTACATTGAGCAAAAAATGTTAGCATTTGAGGGGTGATTGGGTTGAAAAATGATCTTTCTGGCTTCTTTGTTAACTGTAGGCAAGTAAGGGAAGAGGACACAGAAGGATATGAAAGCAGAAAGATTATTGTGTCAAGAACAATGGTAACATGGCAGGCACTGTGGGAAGCAATCAGAGTGTGTTAGGGACATAAGGGGAAATAATCAGGATATCAAGAGAGACTAGCAAACGTCCTGAAAGACAAGTGAAAAGTCAACATGTTTCAAGAAAAAAATGAAGCAACTGACTGTGTCAAACATGAACAAAACATAGTGAATGAACAATGAAAAAATGACCAGTGATCCCGAAAGTGCTATTTTAGAACAGTTTCAAGTGGTAATATTCAAAAGAACCAAGGAGGAGGAACTAGGAATGGACTCATTATGACTGCTTAGAGAAGTTCTATTCTAATGCAGTAATTAGATGAGATAGACCCTGTGACATACGGAATGGCTGTAGACTATGAGGAAGAATTAAAAGTGGGATTGTAGTTTGACAGAGAGTAAGACAATGGAATCAATTAAACGTGAAAGGGAAGACAACAAGGCTACATGCTGTGGAATTATCCCATGAAGGAGCTCCTTTGGTACTTCAAGTTAAAAAGAGAGAGATGTTTGGGTAAAAGATGAAATGCATGAAATGACCTCAGCATGACAGCTTTAAATTTTATGTTGATAGCTCATATTTCATAAAAATAGGACAACTTTAAATCTAAAATTGGGGTCTAATGGTCACAAATAAGCCAGTTTTCCAAGTACACACATTTATTATGTTTTGGGGGGACCACATAATCTATCTTAGCTCAAGCCTTTTTCTCACTCGTATCCTTCTATTCCTACAAGAAAGAATGATGCAGGATGCTTTCCAGCATGTTACTAGCTTAGAGATGGCTGAAAGACACTGTGGTCCTCTGACTACCTTAGGATAATCTGTACTTCCTGAAGATACAGTTTTAGGACAGTGGCTCACTTGGCAAAGAAGTGGCATCTGTATGGCTTTGTCTTGATTTTATTTCCAGCTTGGCTTTCCTTTGCAACAGAAAGATTATATACAGAGAATTATATAAACACATCCAAAAGGGAGCTGGGAGTGGCTGAGGCAGGTGGATAGAGAGTATGAGGCCAGCCTGGAATGTATAGTGAGACTCTATCTCAAATCAAACAAGCAATAGCAATGCAAAACTCACAAGGTTCTGGGTTTCTTTCTTTTTTTTTTCTCAGCTTAAATTCTCAACTATTTACAGGTTTCCATCTATTCCTAATAGAGATGCAAGCTATTAATCATCTTTAATTCTTGGTTTAATTGCTTTCTCTCTGAATTCCACAAGGTAGGATGGCTGATAATGGAAACAGACCATAGACTGCCAGTGGTAAGTTAAATGTAGGTTTAGGAAAAGAGAAAAATACATTCCGTTCCTCTTACTTCTTTACAATAGGGTACATACTGGGGCTTATAAAAGCAATTATATGCACAGTAACAGTTATTATATCAAAATAAAACTGTTTATCTAAATGCAAATTTCAGGGTTTTTTCTCCCTCCTTTTTAGCTGTTACCGTTTTGTCTGTGTACGCTGCATAAACAGACATGTTCCTGAGCATAATGTTTGTTGTGCAAAACATTTCATAGGTGAAGGGGTGCAGGGAGGAGTTTCCGATAAGGGAATTCATTCCATACCGCTCCATGCTTGAGTACACATGTGGAAATTTCATCGACTTCGAGGAAAAGCCATATGCAGATATTATTCAAGGGCGGTTTAAAAGGTTAGTCCCAGAGGTTTATCCTTATATCCTTTCTTGAGTAAGAAACGCTGGCCTGAAAGGCTCCCTGGCCTTAGATTGCATATGGAATTATAGCTGAATGGCAACCGATGGCTGTTTCCCCGTCACCTCTGCTGTTTTTTAAAATATATTTGAAAATTCTGCAAACATGGAAAGGTCATCATAATTACGGTTGATGAGAGCATTACAGCTTTCATTTCTTACCTTTGGGGAAAACGCCTGGGATGGGTTTTGAGGTGGGCAGGTTAATGGGAGGAACAATGGATGATTAAACACAGCCTGACTGACAGCTGCTTCTCGACATTTGGGTTAAGTCATGAGGGAGGCGCCCCAAACAGGGCAAAGGAGCAGGCTTACATGTGCTCTTCAATTACTCTTATGAGATTTATACAGCTCCATAAATGAACACCAGG
>JANHMN010000019.1:18344513-18413648 GCA_030674055.1 Rhabdomys pumilio
TGGACACATAACTGAGAGCCATGGTGGACACATAACTGAGAGCCATGATGCAAATGACTGGCAGAGACAAGTTGCTAGGGGATATTTTAGGGTATCAGAGAAGGGGAAATCTGCAAAGAGAATCACAGGTGCTTTTGTTGTTTGTTTGTTTTTCCAAAAAGAGGTATATTATTCAGGCAGAAAATTCAGACAAAAAGAGTATATTCAGACTACCATTACAAAGATTTTTTAAAAAATCAACCAGTCCTTTGAGTTTTTATTGTCAAATCTTAAAAGCATGTTAAAAAAGCAAGTCTTAGCCAAAGGAACACATCTTCATCATAACTTGGTATCAAAAATCCCTGCCACGGAATATCTCCTCAATCATTTTCCAAGGAATATAGAATCGTCCAGATTTATGATAAGAGAACCCTGAACATGGGTAGGCAAAAATTTATCTCAAGGGTGCATAGCCAGAATACACTCAAAACATAGTGATAGTAAGGGACTCTCAGTTGTGCTTTGTGCCCAAACTATATCCATATATCCATGTGGCACATACTGATATTTCAGCCTATGACAGCTTGACAGCCACATAGACAATGGGGATACCATAAGTGTTTAGTCTTTTGAAACAGGGTCTGACTATGTAGTCTAGACTGGGCTGGAACTCAATATGTAATCAAAGCTGGCCTTAAATTCACAGAGATCCTCCTGCCTCCACTTCCCAAGTGTTGGGTTTTAGAGCATGTGTCATCACATGCAGCAATCCCATAAGAATATAATGGAGTTGAAGCTTCCTATCTCTAGGGACATTGGAACCATAGTGTCACAGCATGTTGGTCATATTTTTGTGGTGATACTGAAATAACCAAACTAGTCAGTGACAATCATACATAAATAGAGCAGTTATACACATGTTTAACTACATGTAGTACATAGTCACCGTGTTCCTTGATTTCTTAAAGAAGTCGCATTAAGTGACTAACCTGTATATACTATCTAGGATGTGGAAGCACACACCATAATTTTGGCACAAGTCAGCTTAACCATGAACTTCTTAGAACATGTTCCCATCACTAAATGACATAACATGAGTGAATGATATAGGCATGTGAGTAAATGCACATTTTTATGTGGTAGTTCCAAGTAGAAGCTTACCAAATTTAAAGAAATTGTTCCTTAAATTAAAACTAAAGCTGAAATTGATCTTCAGCTCAACTTTATGGAGTCTAACAAGTTCTCTGCCATGACAAAATGATGGAACACGGTAATGTAGATTGACTGGTAAAGATTTCAACACCAGATACCACTTTCAGGCATTTAACCAAAATACATTGCTATTAGGATTTCAAAGAGACCTGTTTATTGGTTTCTGTTCATTGGAGGGGTATGGAAGAATAAACAAAATCACACACACACACACACACACACACACACACACACAGCACATTCACATACTTATACACATACGCCATAAATATAAATATACATCATATACTCACAACACATACATTCACATACGTTGACATTCACACCCTCTATTTCTCTGTCTCTGTCTCTGTCTCTGTCTCTCTCTCTCTCTCTCTCTCTCACACACACACACACACACAAACACACATATCTGCAATCACACACATATACAACATACACACACCCTAAACACATACCACACCTTCACAACACATACACATACTCACACACACTGACATCCACACATACTGATATACAGACGCACACAGACTCTCACATATACTCAAACTCACACACACTCACAGCATACTCACAGCATACACTTACAACACACACGTTTGTGCATACACATACACTCACAGTCACACACACACACACACACACACACACACACAATCTGAATGTTATTTGGCCTTTGAAAAAGAGAGGAATTCTTTCATTGGTGACATCATAGTGAACCCTGAAGAAGCCACACTAAGTGAAATCAACAAGCTACAGAAGCATAAGCACTTCATTGCTCTACTGATAGAACTTACTCAACAGTCAAACTCCCAGCATCAGAAAGAAGCATGGGAGTCTCCAGCCTCAAAGAAGGGGAAGACACGGGGATTTGCATCAATGGACATGGAGGTGATGGTCGCCAACAGGAGTCAGCTCTAAGACCTGATTTACAGCACCACAGCCTAGTCAATGACAATGTGCTCTGCATTTTTAAACTTTCAAAATGTGGAAACCTCATGTTAAGAGTTCTCCTCAACACAGTACTTGAAAAGAATTCAGTGGGTATTAGCTTAGTACATCACATTGTATTGTTTAATGTGCTCAACACAATAGACTTGTGGTCATTCTCTCAGGAAGAGCCTGTGTTTCTTTTCAGTCAAACGTATAATCGCTGATTTTGATTCTTCCGTTTTATTACCTTGCCTTGAATCAAGAAAGAGTTAATAATTTTTCCTTAAGAGAACAATTTTTGTTTTACACTTTCCTGTACCTCACTTCAAGTTTAAATAAATATATTCTTGACTTTAGAAAGCCTGATAGAAAGTCCAAATAACTGATGTCTTAATAGGTCAGATGGCTTACTATTCATTACAATGCTTTCTTCTTGGGAGTGGATGGATGGGATGACTTAGATGGCAAAGGTTGTCAAACTCAATGACCTGATGTAATCCTTGGATTGGAGAGAACCAGCTCTTCCAAGTTTTCATCTGACTTCCACGTGTGTGTTACGCATGTGCTCCTGCCTTATACACAAAATAATATATAAATAAATACAGAATGTAATGTTAGTTTCAAAATAAAACTTTCATTTTTGCTCACTAACAATCCCTTGTGAAGCTGTTGAGATTTTACTAATTAATATTGTATCACCAAGAAGAAAAATAAAAATGCAACAAATCTCAGGGTAATGTAAAGTAGCTCCTCTTCAGAGGGGGTTAAAGGTGAAAGGAACCAGAGTATTTAAACTTTAGAGTATTAGTTTTTGTTTTCCATTTAAACCACACCTGCAACCTGTACTTGTATATACTTTAGACACATTAGGAAAAAAATCACACAATTAAAAAAGAAGTAAACAATCACTTTTAATGCTAGTTTGAGAGCTAATCACTAAGATTTTGCATGAATAGTAATAATATAGCTTTAACAATATTGAATACTCATTTCAACCAGTCTTGGTTCTGAATTATTTATATATCTTCAATTCTATCAAGCAGATTTTCATTTTTATTTGAAAAATAAGGAAATTAGGTCATAGAAGTGCTGCATATCTTTTTCAAGGTCTTAGCTCAGAGAGCCTGTCACCTCATCCAGCACCTTTGCAGGAGATGTCAACATAACCTTCCCACAGAAGACTCTGTACTATAGGTTTAACATATTTTATGTACACATAGAAACATGACACAGAAGTATAAAGGATTTATGTTAAAAAATAGTGAACAGGACAGGACAATGTTGTATGAAGATGGGCAAACTATAGGATATGTCAGGATGAAATGTCAGATGAAACTCATTACTACACAGTGGGTGTATGCCAATGACATCTTTTCAAAAAAAATATAAGCAAGGCTGAATTGGTATAGTCACAACCTTCTAAAATCCATCTGATTCACTGCTAGTCTCTCGTGTGTTATCGAGCAGGGTCCTTCTGCAGAAATAGGAAAGACAGCATCTTAATGAATAAGAAACTTAATAATGGCGTGATTCTGCAGACCTAAGCCAAAAGGTCACAACAGATTTTCTAACACGTGTCCAAGTCAAGCCCCTCCTTCTCTAGGCCTACCAAAATCGCCATGGCAGAACTGACCAATGGCCTGATTACTCCAATATCCTATTTCTAAAATGTGCTCTGTGCTGCTGAGTTTATCAAAAGACATTCCCACCCCCACTAAATACCTAATTGTGTGCTACATTGAAATGTGAAAATTTTCCCTATAGTAGTGGCTAACTATCTCCCATCTAACAGATCCCCAGGGAATAGTCCTTGAAATCCTCGTCTACTTACACTAGAGCATGTAAAACTTATTCCAACACACATGCATTCACAGTTACATTTGCATGGTCCATAAAAGAAACTCCTCTATTCCTGTATAACTTAAGAAAACTGGGAATTACCAGAGATATCTTTAGAAATATGTGATACAAAGACTACACACAAATGATCAGTCCGTTAGAATCATGAGCTCATACTTGCTAAGGAATGCGGAGCAACAGTGAAATCAACAGGGGAGCAGCATTTGGTGAGTAACAATAGGGACCCATGAGAGCAATTGCTGAACGACAAAATCTACTGGGTGTGTTTTAAATCAGAAAATGTATGCAGTGGTCCAGTTTATTTTGCTTTGTACATACACTCCACCAATCAGATATTCCATTCAGAATTACGTGGTTTTTGGAAGAAGCCACTAGTATGTTGTCGTGTAGCTAAGTAGACACATGCCACAACAAGGTCTCTAAAGCATTCCTTTCTGAGATTTTTGCCTTTCTTTAATACAGAAGGACATAAGACCATAAGAGACCTATGCTTTTCACTTCCTGTGTCTCTTAGCACTTGCTCTTTGAGCCCTGAACTGTTATTCCAAGATAGAGGATGGACAGACAGAGATCTAGATCCAGATGTATGACACATTTGGTTTGTTAGCTATAACAGTTATCTGTAGCAAAACAGACCACTGCTGGTTTTGTGGAGAAGGCATTTATGCCATCAATGCTCCAACTTTTTCCAGAATATGTCTCCTGTGGTGGCCCTTCCCAAGATGACCAGGGAACTAGATATAATCTGTAGCCAAAGAATGAAAGCAATTAATTTTGATGGTGATGAGTCTTGTGTCCTGTCTGGTTGGAGGTAGCAGCAGTAACATCTCTCTCTCCACTTCAGATGCAAAAAACCACAGTTCCTGAAAGACACAGACTGTGCTGTGGAATTTGTAGTCTAAATGCTTTGCTTAATTATTGAGACAGGTAATTATGTTTAACTGACTAGAATCGTACTACACACAGTAGGTCTTCAGTAAACAAGACTAATGGAGTACTCGAATGGATATTTTATCACAGACTTGATTTTTCTCACTAACATTCTCTTATATGTTTCAATCTGGAAAGTACACATTTTCAAATATATCCCATAGTCAGAATCGCAGTATCGTGTTGAGTTTTTACACTAAAAATATACACTCTAAAGACAATTCAGTCACCAGCTAAAAAGAGAACTCACGTTGGGCACTGATCAGGGCTATTTATAAATTTTCCTTGGGTAGGAAAAAATGATGCCATAGCTGCTTCCAAAGCAGAGAGTGGCGCCAATAACTCAAGAGGAGAAAATTGCTTTGGATATTCATATTAAAATTAAAGACAAACTCTCCAGACATCCTACCCACATCTTTTCCCTTGCTATTTTTATATGGCCCCAGCAAATAAGAACGCACTTTGGATTTAATCACCCCATTTTTAGCACCTTGATCCTGCCTGAGGCCATATACAGAGACCCCATTTCTTAGAGCTCTTCAGATGACGAAGTCACAAGCTGTGGTGTAATTTTTAGCTGATGAGATTAATGCGTGTTAAGTATTTTCCTCAGTAAGGTTGTGAAGAGCAGTATGTTTTAGAACTCTCTCTCTCTCTCTCTCTCTCTCTCTCTCTCTCTCTCTCTCTCTCTCACTAAGCTCCTCTCAGAGAACTATTTGCTATGTACAGGTTTTATACTTTGTAGTCAATGAAATCAGAAAGCTTAACCAAGATGAAGTTTGCAGGTTACAAACTACTTTCCTATGGGCTTTTATATCAAAGCTAAATGTGTTATGCTCTGGTCGCTCTCTTGATCACAGTCTTTTAAATACAAAACTACCCTGTAGGTAGTATAATCGCAAGCATTGTAGCTTGCACGGGGAACGAAAGATGATAAAACTTTCTTTATAGTAATCATTATAGGAGTTGTGGAAAGCTGGAAGGATTGTACCATTACGGTACAGGATCACCATTGCCTCAGTTACAAATGGCATCTTGCCTTAAATGCCATACTAGCCTACTCTTCCAAAAAGATTCACTGCAGAGGAAACACCATATAGTTTTCCACATTTGTAGAATCTAATTAACAAAACAAACCCTGTGCTTTGAAAGCCACTGAACACTGTGAAACAACTATTACATAGTAACCTCTTCCAAAAGGACCTGCTATTCTTCTCCTCCGTGCAGGCCAGAAGAAACAGTTTGACTGCTTTGTTCCCCTCTCTTTTCTTTCCTTTTCTTATTCTTCTCTTTTGTTTTTTCCTTTCTCTTCCTTTGGTTTCCTTTCCTCCCTCCCCCCTCCTTCTCTCTTCTCTTCTTCCTGAGCATCTGAATAATTGCTGGTTGATCAGGTCTAAATGAAGAATTCAAAGGTGCTTCAGAGCCATCACGGAAAGAGCCTTAGGCAGCTGAAGTTCTGTCCTGCAAATTCTCTTATAAATTATGCCCCGCTGATACAGATCAGACTGAAATTGGACTCTGACAGAGGGGATCAGACTGAACAGTGCAGCCCAGAGGGATTCCACTCTCTCAAGGTTTCTCAGTTCCGTCTCCTGATTCTGGACAGCTTTGTCTTAGGAGGACTGGCACTACTGAGAAGTCTTCATTGTCCAAAGAGATTTAAGTACCAGATGGTCTCTCAGAGCAGATGCTAATTGTTTTCCCTTTTGAAATATAGGCTTGCTGGGGATGCATTTATTTTTATTTTTAAAATCACAACCTGACAATATCTAGGTGGTATTTATGTTGATTCTGCCATATCTACTAAGGATGTTTAAAAATATTAAAAGGAGATAGCTCATGTATCATACAGTGTGACTAATTTTTTTAATTGCAAGACATTAACTTTCATGAAAAAGGATATCACCAAAACTGTGTTGTAAATGACCCATTTTTATTTTTTTCTTCTGGTTCTGTTGATGGCATTATCAAGGAACAAGTGTAAAGGCAGACCTGGAGACCTCAACATCGTGCCCGACTCTGGGGACCTGTTCTCATCAGAGCATTTCTCTCTGTGTAACTGTCAACGGGCGCTCACTCTGAGGCCCCCTAGAAGGAGACTGACAAGCCTGTCCTCTGGAGAGGATGGGAGTCATGTGTTCTGTCCACCTACCATGGCACTCAGTGCTTTAGCACCACTGCTAATTGCACATGTGATGTCAGATCTCTGCTAGGGAGCAAACAGCAGGCTAATTAAACAGGGCCACAGTCACGAGTGTTCCATACAAGGGAGCCATCCAATCTCTGAACAGAGTTCTGGTTTTGTCTTCACCTGTCAGTATGCTAGCACAGTTAAGGCTTCGAAGAGTAATTGCTCTCAGCATCGAAGCAGCTGCAGGTCAGCAGTGAATACAAAGGAAAGAACAGGAAACAAAGTCAAGTCAATCATTAATTTGACAGATATTTATGAGGCTGAATGTTGGGCGGGCACCAAAGCTCGGGTCCCGTAGCCCACTTTCCCAGCTGATAGATAAGATGTCTGTGGCATATCTAGGGGGAACCTTATTTCTGCAAGGCATTAGGAAGCTCTTATAATGCTCTTGTGGACAGGATGAAAAAAGGTGGGTTGTCTCATAGGAAGATTGATATGAATGTCTGATAAATGGATGGTGCCACCGGCAAAGAGATCCATAATGCCAGGTCCGGGAGGGAGCTCAGAGTTCAGCCTTTTCTTATTCCACATTTGTTATCAGAACCTTCAATGAAGACTTTACAAAAGGCCTCTTTATCAGCTTAGTGGAAAAGTGCTTTGGTTCTAGGTTTGAGACTGTGCTTTGACACAAGCCAGGATTTAAATCCTGCAAATTTCTCTTTTCTTATACAAAAAAAAAAAAAAAAAAGGACTACCTTATACTACCCTTATGAAGTTATTCTGAGAATAAAATGAATGTGTGTTAACTGAATATGTGCCTACTAACCCAAAACACGTTTTAAGAAACATCTACTCAGAAAACACAGATAAGCAACTACATAAAAGACATTGATTTCCCTTGGTATACACCAAACTCAAGGTTAAAATTATCTTAACTAGTAAAATAAGGAATATATTGACAACTAAAGGCATAAAGAGATTGTATAGTTGTTTTTAAGTTTCTCAATGTGTCTTAACCTTGCTTTTTAATTAATTTTATTAGAAATGTGACAGATAGCAGTATTTTGGTCCCCTTAGTACTGTGATAATGGAGTGTGTGTGTGTGTGTGTGTGTGTGTGTGTGTGTGTGTATGTGTGTGTGTTTTCTCCAGAGTTATTTACTTCTGATGGTTCTGGAGGCTGGGGCATATAAAGCTGAAGACAACCATGTCTGTTGTATTCTCAACCATCTTTCTGCTGTATTCTCATGAAGACTTTCTTTATTCAAGGAGTGCTCACTTTTTCTTAGTCTCCCATTTTTTCAATACTGATACATTTAACAAAATAAAGAATACAGGTTAACAAAACAAAACAAAACAAAACCCCCCAGCCAATCCAAAAAAAAAACAAAAAACAAAAAACAAAAAAACCAAAAACCGAGTGGCAAAACTATTTTAAATAATAATTATCTACTCTCTGTTGTCTCTTTTCAAGTCAGAGCATATATTTTCATAAAATAATACAGTTTTGTGCACAAAATAGTAATAAGTGGCCCTCAAATGAGTAGGCATCTCCGGTGAGCGTGATGTTAGGTGCAGAAAACTCATTCAGAAACTCAAGTTCCTTTCACGAAGAGACAAAGTGCTTCACTAGCACAAGAGAAATAAGTCTAAGACCAGAGAACCACACATTACAATCTGCCACAATCACAGTTATGGGTTGCTAGAGCTTCCTCAACAGAAAAGTGCATATTGAAGTCATGTACAGGAAGCTGATCTATCTGTATCTTCAGAGATACAGATAGACCACTGCTTTAGAGATGGGTTGCTATGGAATAAGGCCATATTCTTCTTAGGACCACACACATCCTTTGCTGAACTGACAAACAATAAAAATGTACTTCTTCTCACCATTTCAGAGTTTGAAAAGTCCTGAGTGTCTGCTGTGCGTCTTTTAACTGTGTTCACCTGAAAGCAGGGATGGAGAAGTAGAAATGGACCCAAGTCAGTTCCTTTCTGCAGTTTTTATTTTTAAAATAATAACCAGACAATTTCTAGGTGACATTTGTGCTGATACTGCCATGTCTAAGAATATTAATATATTACTATAAGAATATTAATAAATAATATTTTTAAATATTAAAAGGAGATCGGTCATATATCAGACTGTGTCACAAGTAGAACTTAGCATTGTATAAAGGCAAAAAAATGCAAGCATACTCTACTTGTTAGAGGTTTCCAAATCATATCCACGTGGTTCCATCACAACTTTTTTCAAGTCTGCACCAAGTGGCAAATAATACAGACATTAGATGGGAAAGGGGGTCATTTATTGAATAATCTCATGTGTCACTTTCACATGCTTCTAATAGATTTTGAAGTTATTTTTATGGTGTATCTGTGCTCCAAGTAGCTAACCATGCAAAAGACCACGTTAAAGGCAGAAACAGTAGAGGGTTAAATGGCCATGCATTTCTCAGTGTAACAGGCAGAGCTCTGTCAGCCCAGAAAATATATTTACAGAAATTAGATTTTCTATATTTTTAAGTATAAAATTCACAGTGGTTCATCTCATTCTTCATGAACTACTCTGTTATATTAGTATTTTCTGAGCACTGGCCTTTAAATGCCACTCAAATATTAATATATACTGACCCACGTTAACTATACTCTCATCTGATAACCAGCAATCTTTACCAAACAGTCACTAGCGGTGGTAGATTTCAAGTAAAAGACTCATTAAAACTTGTGCAAAATTAAGAAAAGAAATGCTAGTGCATGCTAGTGCATGTGCCTATAGGTCATGTATATTCATGCATATTTCTGATAAGTACATGGGTAAATCAGCTCTGTAGCAAGCACAAAAATGATACTTAAATATATTCTTAAAGATACTTCTGGCTGCAACATTTGATCTCTAACATGATTCTGATAATTAGAATCTTGTAAGATCTAATAAAATATCAACACAGTAAATGCAAACACATATAATCACTTCTGCCAAAGTGCAAGGCAGAGTCAAGAGCAGGCATTTGTAAGCTTGGTGGTTCCTAGAAAGAGTTAAAACAAAGGGTCTGTAAGAGGATAAGCAAGTCGGATATGTAAAGAGATGCTTGAAATCATGTATTGTTTTAAAAGGCACCGCAATTTCAAAGTTCTGCTCTGAAAAGGTTCAACCCTGGCTGAAGAATGTCACTTTCCAGGGCCTCCAGGAGCCAGTGAGAGAACACAAAACACTGAGTAAAACTAGGTATCTTGCAACAAGATGGGAAAGCATGGTTCTTTGGGAAAAATACACAAAGAATGTGACTAAAAGCACCTCAGTAGGTAAGCATCAGCAAGTGGTACTCTGTTGAAATCCATTCTCCTATTTTACAGCTTCGGAGAGGCCAGCCCAAGACACTCCCTGGATTCTCTGTGATAACACTACTAGCCACTAGTAGGATTAGCCATTACATCAACCTCAGCAAACATTTGAATTGTGACACTGTACAGCATTAGTGAGAGCTGAACAAAAGCAATATAACATAGGACACGGACTGCTTTGCTTCTCGCACAACTCCAGTTTATGCACTTAAAACAACTCATCTGTGCTATGAGGAAATGAAAGGTGCCATGGGGACATGCAAGCCAAGAATGACCTTATGCATCTGTATGCTGACAACTTAAGTGAGGGGATAAGAAAAGAGATTTGAAAACCCAAATGCACAAAAGAAATATAGCTCATGGGGAAAGATGTCCTTGAATACTTGTGTCATGTCTTTTAATATAGACTTAGCAAATTACTTTTGAAATTATACTCATAGCTCCAAAATTGTACAGTTCTGTAGGAATCTACTAAGTTCTCTCTGTGGATAACATACTGTGTTAGATCTGAGAAACAGAGTGAGTGTGGTTGATACCTTCCTTCCAGGACTGGTGATATTACAGAAGGCAACAGGCATGCGATGGGTATGTGTATAGTGTAAGTCACTATTGTGCACTAATAGGAGTTAGTAGGAGCAGATCGGAAACTGCCACAGTGTGTCAAAGGAGTGAACATAATAAGACATTCTGGCAATAAAAACTGAAGCACTGATTTTAAGAATCTTAATGCTTCTGTGACTTCCTACCACTCATTTACAAAGGGCGTGATTACTTAAAATGTCTATTCTTTATGGGATGGTGGAATCTGTCACCCTTCCTTTCTTCAATAAAATATTAGTGTATTTGTAGCAACTGAAATTGAAAGTAATTGAAAATTCTTTTGATTAGTTAGTGCGTGTTTGTTTATGTGTCTGTCTGAATGAGTTTATGTGTACCACGTGTGTACCGGTGCCGGGAATCTAGAAGACATCAAGGTGCCCTGGAACTGGAGTTTAAGCCCCTTGATATGATATGATATGATATGATATGATATGATATGATATGATATGATATGAAATGTACCCAGATATTTTCAAGAGCAATAAGAGTCCTTAGATGCTGAGCCATCTCTCAAGCCCTATATTTGTGTGCTGACTAAAATCAAACACATTAAAAAACAAAGACTAAGGTGATTTCCTCCCCTGTCAGAAGGTATAAATTATCTTTTTAAGATGAAAATAACTTAATAAAATAGAAATACGTGATTAACCTTGATTTATTTAATTTTTATTTCAGATATGGATGTCTAGTAGGGATCATATTCTAGGTACATTTCATTTTGCTTTTTAGGAAATCATTTAACAGTAGAAAATAATATTTATTAGAAGCTGCCCTGGTAAGTTTTCTGCAGAAGTTAATTCTACAACATAAAATTCACAATACCATCTTCATCTTGCAATACTCACAGGCACTTCTCGCCTATCAGACGTGCCAAAATCAATTTTCCTGTGATATTCCAGTTAGGTACCTTAACCCAGTAAGGTTTGGAATATTGTTATTCTAGTTTCATAGATGAGAACTATGATGCTTACTTTTTGTAATGAATTTCACTGAACTTGGAGATCTAGATGAGGGACCCTAATATGTTTGGTAATATTTTCCTTGGAAAGCCAGCTTCCTTCTGAAGGTTGGACATATGCATTAGCAACTTTGGGGGAGAGGTAAAGTGTTGGATGGAGAATTAATAAATAAATTAATAAATTTTCATTTGCTTTAATTTCCTCAGGTGGGAACTCGTGCTCACAAGTTTTCAGTCAGCTCATGTGAGTTAATGATGAACAAAATATATGTGATTTAAAGAGCCCCATTCCTAGGGGTAAATAAAGTTTGTATTTAGTCTTTGGTACCTGTTATAGGTACAATGGGATATGTCCTTCAAAATACTCTTGTTTTAAGGTCACCCGGATAGGGCTCCTGAGAAGTTGACAGCTTTCAACGATGCTGAAAACATTATATGTTTAATCACTTACGTTACCTGAATGGTGGCTGGGGGTAGGAACAAGTGTGAGGAGACAGATGACTGGCGCCATGCCTGTGAAGGATACATCCCTAAATCTTTTTTCTTGCCTTTGATTCCTGACCACCACGAGGCTCTGAGCAGCTTCTTTCTGATAAAATTTTCCGCTATGATACATTTAGTCATCTCACACCCCAAGCAACAACCCTCTGCCTATGAACACAAACATTTTATAGCTTTAAGTCCTTTATAACAGATATTTGGTAACACCAATAATACATAATAACACAGTATTCAGGGTATTAGTGTACTTTTAAGGCATCTTTATTCCAAATAAGCCATTCTCTATTCTCCCTACGCTATATGACTTCCTAAATATAGTAAATCTTAGGTTCCTTTCTTATCAGCTGGAGCTGAATCCTTGACTTGAACTCAGTTTGAGGACACGGTCACTCTCCTCATCTTTCTCCCAGGAGATCTGAGCATATGGCCAAGTTCTCCACTGCATCCTGGGGCTCTATTTAGAATGGGCTAGGTCTCCTAGGACCATGACGCAGCCCTGCCACAGGCCACTCTCTACTCATCACCACTTAGGTGATGTCTGCCAAGTTTAGGAGAATGGAAGGGCAATCAAGGACTTAGAAGGATCTTTTTAAAGGAAAAAGCAGTCTCATGGATAATTAAACACCATTCCCAATGTTAAAATGACACTGTGTATTCATTAGACTTTTGTAGGCTTTCCGTACCGTCAGTGACTCATCAAGTTTGCTATCCAAGCTGCAAACTATCTGTTGCTGCTTTTCTCTCCAACATTAGCCAGTGTTTGACTTAGCAGAATGGTGTTGAGTTATCCCTGCCAAAGTGTCATCCTGAAGGCTATACTTTAGAAGTGTGCATTCATCTAACGGGAGATGAGTCTGGATGTACATATATATATGCACACACATATATATATATACATATGTATATATATATATGCAAGCTGAAGCTGAAGGAGGTCATAAGAAAGAAAGATCACGATCACTCATTTTAGTGAACATAATCTCCAAAATGTCGTCTCAAGGTAAGAGTAACCTAGGCCTGCTGGGAGCCACAGAAAACGATTATTAAGTGATCAATGGACTATGGCAGCATGTGAGAAATACTAAGGGAAGGTCATGATTAAGTTTATAAATGATAGAATTTACCTGGCTTTATTTCTTCACTGTGGCTATAAGCAAAATTAAACCATCAATCATCTTCCTACTTAAGTAAAACCTAGGACAATAATTCAGATACATAGATGCCAGGTTATATATATGAGACCATCTGAAAAGCAATGAGAAATAATGAATATTCCTTACCAAAAAACAAAGAGCAGATATTTGGGGTATAATATGTGTTGGGAAACAAAAATTAGCCTTCTTTTTGGGGGAGGGGGGAGGTAAGCCTTAGCTCAGTGATTTAGTGAGCAAAAGCTTCTTTCCAGTCTCCTTCTCATGCTCTTCATTGCCATGAGAGCATTGGGCTGCATCCTCAGCCTCAGTCCTTCGTCGCACGCCCAAATCACACTGCCTTCATTATTCATATGAAGAATATGTTGCACGGTCTCAACCAGGAATAAAAAGATCACACAGAGAACTGATCATTAGATAAACAACATTGACACTACTCTTACTGACTTAGGTTTGAACGTATTTAAAGCATAACTAGTTAGGAAGAGGACCAAGAGAGAAGGGAAGACAAGAGTGTAGGCAAGGTGCAATGATGCTTACATACAGCAATATATAAAAATAAGAGGAAAGAAAGAACTAAAGAATGGAAGGAAGGAAGGAAGGAAGGAAGGAAGGAAGGAAGGAAGGAAGGAAAAAAGAAAAAGGAAAGAAGGAAGGAAGTGAAGGAAGAGAGGAAAAAAGGAATTTAAGGGTTTTGGGGAGGGGAATTTAAAAACCCACTGGAATGATCTGTTTCAGTAGCCACGTGAGTCTCTGTTGGCTTCAGAAAAGACAAAATAACTTATAGAATGATGATTCTTTCCATAAGCTTAGCCATTTCAGTGTAATAAATATAAAAATCCGTGGGCCAAGCACAAGATGTAGGAAGTGTTTCTGACTGATAACCATTCAATCAACAGTTACAGAAAAGTCAGTGACAAGGAAGAAACATCATTCTGATACGGTTTGGGTAAGGATGTCGTCAGAGGAATACATGATGTCTTCTTTCCATATGGCATCATATGTTAAGAACTTGTGCTGTTTTGTTCAGTGTCTGCTTCAGTGAATGAATTCTTAGGCACAGTATTGGCCTACTCTACTAATGCAGCATTCTCACAGGTCAATTTTATTGCCCATCCACTATGCATTTATATAAAATGGAAGCGCCCTCTAGTGGCTAGTGAAGATTTATTTTAGATTTGAGTCCCACCCTCCATAGCTAACACTTAATGGTTTGTAATCACTAATTCTCAAGGGGAATTGGTGGGGACATCCTCTTGGAGACTGAGGAGAAAGAAGGGGATGAGGAACTGTCAGAGGGCAGGCCGAATAATGACTGAACTGTAAAAAAAGATTAAACATAATTTAAAAATGTTTTTGATTGTATAGATATTATCCATCACTGCTATGATGGTAGACATTTAAACCCATATAACTTACATTTTAAAAAAAGTAATAATAAACCTGTTTATTATATGTTATCATCATCAATAATATTGCAAAAAATAATTACGTGTTCAGAACAAAAGAAAGTAAAGGAGGTTAAGAAGCTATCTACTACTTTATACACTTACAAACCTACTTCACACATATATGGCTTATTTGAAGTCTGTCATAAATACTTCAGTAGTCAGTCTGTTATAACATGCCACTTGTGTTGGTAGAGAAATAAAAAATAGACCTCACACGATTCTGCAGGTGGAAAAGGAAAGAGTGATTTAATACCTTTCATGTAATTTTGAGCATCAGTCTTTCCACTACAGTAAAAGTTGACAAGCAATAGTGTCTTAAAGTGTAGTTGTAATGTGGAATCTGAAACTATATCAATCAACTCCAGCATACTAAAATATGTCAACCTATTTTTCACATTGAACGAATGGATTTTTAGCAAGCACAAATTACAAAGTAATACATTGGACTCTTGCAGAGTACTGGTGTCATTTCTGAAGACTTTCTAACTGTTGACAAATTTCTTTATTCAAAATTCACATTCATTAATATTACCAATCACTTCATTCAGAAAATCTGTCACACTAATGGTGGCATAAATGTAGATTTTTCTAGTAATTTTTCTTGAAATCTAGAATGCTGTCTTTATAAACAAATATTATCCACTTTGATCATTTCTTGGCAAAAGATCCGTAAAATATCTAAGTATGAATAATGCTACATTGCTAATCCTTTATGGTAAAATAACTAGTACTATGAAAATATGGCTAGTTCAGCTAGCAACTCAAAAAATCTACCTGAGCCTTTCTCTCAAGAAAATAATTGTACTGGTGTATGCAGAGAAAAGTTTTATATGTATACTTTATTTCAGCACATAGCATATTAATAAAAGCACACTTGAGGGCTCATAGTATAGTAAGTAATTTGTACTGTTTCATTATATTTCTAAGTAAAGTTGTCTCTTCTTATGCTCCTCTCAGTATGGATGCATGACAATCAGTTTGGAGAAACTCACCACTGAGTTTTGTGTCAATCATGCAAATACCAATGTAATGAAAAGAACAAAATTACCTTGGTCTTTTTAGGATCCCTGGACAGTGACTAGAAGAAATCAGGAGTCTATGGGCCATACTTTGAAGGTTTTTCCCCTATATTTTCACTATTAATTATTAACCATCAAAATGATTATAGACTAAAATAGTCTCATTTGACTCTAGAAGAGAAAGAGATAACTATGCTAAAAATGTGCCAAGTTTTATTCAGATACCCAGTGTAAATGAAAATGTAACAAATGATTTATGACATGGGAATCCAGTAGGGAAAAAAAGAATCAGAGACCTGGTAATCCTTATCTGTTTCTGAGTTTGCTAGAAACCACCACCACCAACAGAAGTCCTGTATTCTCAATACTCACTCCCTGCCGGTGCAACATAACATAAGATTGTTTCTTTGCTTAATTTCAAAATCTCTTCATCCCTCCTGAAACCCAGTTCTAACTACCAAAGAACAGGTAGCAACAGTAACTGATGGAGTCTGGGGGTTAGGAGGGTGGGAAACGTGTATACAATTAGCAAGAGCAAAATAAAGATATTCCATACTTGTCAAGCAAGGGATATTACCAGGAAATGCCAATTGGACTTCCATACTTGTTGATATAGGAATGTGAAAGTAGTAAGACTGTGGGTTCTGAGAGAAAATTCTACACTTTGATTCCTAAGTCCACACATTCTATTGTACCCATAGTTCTGTCTAGGTCTAAGTTTGCTAGGAAATCTTTCTGCTTGTTATATGATGCCTGTGGCTACATACTATGGTCAGTGCTTAAATCATATGAAAACTGTTCTCTCTTTTATGTGAATAGTACAGAGTGTAACATTTGAAGAATGTGTAGTACAACTGGCCTCATCATTTTTCTCACATAATAGTAACAGTAATAGTAACAGTAATAGTAACAATAATAGTAATAGTAATTAATAGTAACAGTAACAGTAACAGTAATAGTAATAGTAATAGTAATAGCAATAGTAATAGTAATAGTAGTAGTAATTAATAGTAATAGTAATAGTAATAGTAACAGTAATAGTAATAGTAATTAATAGTAATAGTAATAGTAATTAATAGTAATAGTAACAGTAACAGTAATAGTAACAGTAACAGTAATAGTAACAGTAACAGTAATAGTAATAGCAATTAATAGTAATAGTAATAGTAATTAATAGTAATATTAATAGTAATTAATAGTAATAGTAATAGTAATTAATAGTAATAGTAATACACTCAGATTTTTAAAAACTACAATAAAACCCCTACTGCTGTTTGATATAACCAACAGACGTCTAAGAATTTAATTGCTATATTAAAACTTAATGTAGAAACTAGGATAAAAATTGAAATGTATTGATGCTGGTATAAAATAAGAACTCAGAGGACAATCATAAAGTAATTTTGATATTAAAGCCCATGTAAAATACAACATATCATATATATAAATGCAACTTTAATTTATCTCCCCGTAAAGGTAAAGTGAAAATTTTGCACTTAAATGTAAGAAGCAGATGAATGGGCATTTGCTAGAGAGATGAGATTGGCTTTCTTTCAATGAATCGCATCGTATTGATAGAAACACAGCCTAGAAAACATGAACGTATCATTTTAATTAACAGGAATGTGAGGTGAGGTTGCATCTATCCTCAACAATATACACGGTCATCAGCTTTGTGTTGTGTGACTTCTGAGTGAGTTATGAGTTTTGACCGTTTTAATACATACAATATTCAGATTTTAAGGTAATTACTTGATTTGCTGTATTACGACTGATGCAGTGAAAGACTTACCGAGTTGATTCACAGTGGGTGCTTAGAAGTTGTATGAGAGAAGCTGATTAATTGGGACAACATATATCCTGCCACCGATCATGGAGAGGAAATAAATAAATAAATAAATGACAGAGTAGTTTTTATTTCATGAAGTAAGACTAAATAAACATGTAATCAGAATGTTGAGTTGAATTTTATCCACTAAGTACCTAATGTATCAGGAATAAACTGAATTTTACAAGCTCTTTTTCGATCCTAAGTCTATTGATAACTTTCTTACCCTTGTCTGACTGGATTCCTAGTGTGAAATAGTCTTGTTTTATACATACTCTATGGTTCACTGACCACTTCATTATAACTACAAGAAGGAAATGGCTCTTTCAAAGTATTTTGACTTGGCCACTGATGTGCCTACACTTTGTTTCAGAAGTAGGAAAAGCCCAAGTAAAGAGACAAGCAGTGAAATGGTTCTCCTAGTGTTTCCCTTATGCCAGGAAGACCTTGATAGGCCCTTGGAGACATCCTCACCCCCCTGGTAGCTGAGGCCCACTTGTCATGGAGGACCCAGGATTCTCAATCAAGAAGAAATAAACCAAGAGGGTAGCAGTCTGCAGAACACGTTTGCATAAACTGGCCAAGTAGGAAGCAAGGTTGAGACCTGATTCCACAAAGCACTTTTCCTGGAGAGAACATTGAATTCCTTTGCCACGTGGCTAATGGTACCAACGGAGCCTCTCCTCTCACGCTAATAAAGCCGACTTAGAGGAGGTGGGGCCAAGAAGGCCGACTTTTCACAAGAAGTCTCCCGGAGGCTGAAAAGAGACTCTGTTTGGTCATGGTCTAAGAAATTTTTTCTCGTTATCCACATATGCATCAGAGGAAATGAATTCTCTAGAAGGTATTTTCTTCAAAATAACTGAAGCTTGTAAGATACAGTACAAAGAGAATTGCCCAGGGCCTGGATGTAAGTCGTTAATAGGTGAAACTTCTTCCTATAGAACTGACTTGTCAATCAGACACATATATGTATATATAAAGTATAATCCAGTGTAATGAATTAAATAGTAACCTTGGGTTGAAAATGTCATAGATCCTTTTGTGTTAAGCATTATCAATTTTTATTATTTATTTATTTATTTATTTATTTATTTATATTCCAGACTGTATTCCCCTCCCTGCCCCTTACACACTCTGACTGTTCCACATCCCATACCTCCTCCCCACCCCCTGTCTCCACAAGGATGTCCCCACCAGTCATCCCCTACCCAACCAGGCCTCTAAATTCCCTGGGGCCTCCAGTCTCCTGAGGGTTAGGTGCTCTTTGATTGAAAATTTTAATATGAGGCACAAAAGACTGGAAAAAATATAGCACTACATTTGTCTTTGCACCAAAATTGAACATTTTAAACAGAAAATTAAGTTTACATTAAATATTGCCTGCCAGGGCATTCTTCCAATATTTATTTCATAACTATAAAAGGCAATCTAAAGAAAAGAGTTTCTAGATTTATTTATAGTTTTCAACAAGCTTTTCACCAAGGTCTGAAGGGTAATGTGTAGAGAATCAAACCTCTGAGCTGATGAAAGCCCTGTGTGTAAATTTATTCTTTCCATCCCACAGCAGCAGGGAAATAGCACTTCACCATGGAATGGTTGGAAGAAAAAATAATGCCGTAGTTTCTACAGAAGACAAATCTAACTGCAAACTTAAATTCTTATAGCTAACAAAACCTTTACAAGTTCTCAAGGCCCTGGTAGGTGGCTCTTGAGGATACTCAACACATTTATTACATAACACCACTCAATGCATTATTATGTAACAGGACACTGAAGATGCTCAATGCATTTATTCCATGTAACACTGGATGCACAAATGTTCTGCATGTACCAGGTACCAATCAATGACTGGGGAGAAGTGGTTCCATAAGAAAATGTTTGGGATTGTAGTTACTCTTCAACAAAGAATGAAATAACGTGCTTAAGCTTATCATGTAGTGTGTAAAGTCTCTGAGAAAGGAATGTTTACAGCAGTGCCAATCCGAGTCTTCAGAGTCATAAGTACTGTAAAGAGTAAATATGCCCAAAGTATTAAAAATGCTTTTGGTAGTAGAAGAGGCAACTGTTTTTACTAACCAATAGCTTTCTTCTCCTCTTTGACACTCAGAAAAATCTGTTGTTTTTCATGTAATTTGTATTGTAGATAAAGCCTTGAAGATGATCAATACGTGTTAGATGTATGTTTAATGATAAAATTGCATTCTCTCATAATTTCCAGTGATAAGTGCATATATCAGTACTTTTAGCATATTTCAACTTATATAAACTCATTTAAGCAATCAAATGTCCTCTGAAAAATAGAGTTTAGCAATTCCATAGTTTAAACTTGCAGACTATAAATATCCTCCGAGGTTGAGTAATGCTGATACAGGCAAAGGCACCAAAATTAGATGTTCAGGCAGAACAATAAATTATATAAATGAAAAAATGGAGGAGCTCCCATTTTTTATTCATTGAGACAAATATTTCCATTTAAAAGACTCAAACAAGAATGCAAAAATTATACATAGTAGGATGCCATACTAAGTCTACATTGTCTTAAGGGAAACATTACCAGGTGGGTCATGCTTTCATTTTGGCATTTTGATTTCATATTTGGAAGTACATATTCCAGTGCATTATGAGGGCTTACTTCTGAGCAGAGGGATTATGGTTAAATTAAATTATTCTCTGTTTATATTGTAATTTAAAAATAGAGCTAATTGAAATATTACTACCACTTAAAAGATATCCACGTGCAAAGCACTTTCTATAGTCCTTACTAAGTCATTGCATGTTTTTATAATTCTTTCATTATTAAGTCATTTAATTAAAGTTTAACATCCCCCTTTGAAAATCAGTAACATGAATATTTTCTTCTTTCTATTCTAGGAAAAATTGGAGCAAACTAGTGCTTATATTTAGGCAAATCCTAAATTCTGCAAGAATAGTTGACTGTCTTGTTAAAGCTTTAAAACTAACATCAAGTCAAACATCTGTTCAAAAATCTAAGAATGATGGAAAAAATTTTAAAATTTAAGAAGAAATATAAAATATTTTTGAAAGATAAAGAAAAAACAAACAAACAAAAACTAACCAACCAAACAACAACAACAATTAAAAAAAATACTTTTCTGAAGTTTTACACGTGTACTGGAATTAGATACCTAAATGGAGACAAACGACAAACAAAAAATACTGGTCTTGATCTCTCCATTTTTCAAAAACTATGATTAACCCTAAATAGAATGTAAGCTATATCCATTAATATATCAGTTAAATGTGTGTCTTATCCAATATACATCACAGAAGTTTATGAAACAGATAAAGATTTCTAAACCAAATGCAAACAACAAACAAACACCAAAAATCCCAGCAGATATGACAGTCTGTACCTATAGAGGTTAAGGATAGATGATTATTAATTTTAATTCTCACTTGAGTGAGACCCTACTCGAAAATAGAATGTGAGAGAAGTGTGGGGTAGAACATTTGCCTAGGAAACCCTAGATCCAATCATTAGTGCCATAAAGGGAAAAAAGAGCTTATAAATTGAATTCATTAGAATTATAATTGTTTATTTCAAGACATAGTTATCAAGAAAATGAAAAAAGGCAAGTTACAGACTGGGAGCAAATATTTATGATGCAAATAATGCTAAAAACATGAATCCAGAAACAAAAATTATAATTAAAAATATGATTGAATAATAAGAAAATCATCTGTGCTGGCTTGTTTTATGTCCGCTTGACACAAGCTAAAGTCATCTGAGAGAACAGAACCTCAATTAGGTAAATGCCTCTATAAATTCTGACTGTAGGCAAGCCTGTATGGCATTTTTTAAATTAGTGATTGATGAGGTGATGGTATTGTGGGTGGTGCTATCCCTGGGCTGGCGATCTAGGGATCTATAAGAAGACAAGCTGAGCAAAGTGTCTAGATATAAAATTAACTCAAATTCAGTAGCCTTTCTTTAAACAATTAATAAACAGACTGAGAAAGAAAATAAGGAAGCAACACCCTTCACAATAGTCAGAAATAATATAAAAATATCTTGTGGTAACTCTAACCAAACAAGTGAAAGATCTGTATAACAAGAACTTCAAGAAAGAAATCAAAGAAGACTTTAGAAAATGGAGATACCTCCCATGATCACGGATTGGTAGGATTAACATAGTAAAAATGGCCATCCTACCAAAAGCAATCTACAGATTCAGTGCAATCCCCATCAAAATTCTAGCTCAATTTTTCAAGGACACAGAATGAGTAATTCTCAATTACATATGGAAAAACAAAAACCCAGAATAGCAAAAATGATCCTCAACAATAAAAGAACTGCTGGGGGTGGGGGGGGGTATGTGGAAATCACCATCCCTTATCTCAAGCTATACTACAGAGAAATAGTGATTAAAAACAACATGGTATTAGAGCAGAGACAGACAGGTTGATCAACTGAATACAGTTAAAGACACAGAAATAAAACCACACACTTATGGACACCTGATCTTTGACAAAAAAGCCAAAAAAAATACAATGGAAAAAAGAAAGCATTTTCAATAAATGATGTTAGTCTAACTGGCAGTCGGTATGTAGAAAAATGAAAATAAATCTATATTTGTCATCTTGCACAAAGCTCAAGTCCAAGTGGATCAAGGACCTCAGTGTGAAACCAGCTACACTCAATTTAGTAGAGGAGAAAGTGAGAAAGAACTTTGAATTCATGAGCTTGAGAGCAAATTTCATAAACAGAACTACAATGGCTCAGGCACTAAGATCAAGAATTAATAAATGTGACTTTATGAAACTGAAAAGCTTTTCCTAGGCAAAGGACATAGTAAATAAAACAAATTGGCAACTTACAGATTGGGAAAAATCTTTAGAAACCTACATCTGATAGAGGGCCAATATCCAAAATATATGAAGAACTCAAGGAGGTAATCTCCAAAAACACCAAACAACCCAATCAAAAATAGGGTATAGAGCTAAACAGATATTTCACAACAGAGGAATCTCGAATGGCCAAGAAGCACTTAAAGAAATGTTCAAAGTCTTTAGTGATTAGGGAAATGTAAATCAAAACTCCCCTGAGATTTCACCTTACACCAATCAGAATGACTAAGATCAAAAACACAAGTAGCAACACATGTTGGCAAGGATGTGGAGAAAGCAGAACACTCCTTCATTGCTGATAGGATTGCAAACTGGTACAACCACTCTGGAAACCAATCTGGAGGTTTCTCAGAAAATTGGAAAGAGATTTACCTGAAGACCCAGCCATTCCATCCCTGACTACGCAAAAGGTACCCCACCATGACACAACGGCACATGTTCCACTATATTTATAGCAGCCTTATTTGTGATAGCCAGAAGCTGGAAACAACCCAAATGTTCTACAATGAAAGAACGGATACAGAAAATGTGGTTCGTTTGCACAATAGAATACTATTCATCTATTAAGAACGAGGAATCATGAGTTTAGCAGGCAAATGGATGGAACTAGAAATATTATCATGATGAAGTATCTCAGACCCAAAAAGACATGCATGGCATGTACTCACTAAAAAGTGGCTATTAGCCAAAAAGTACAGAATACTTGAGATACAATACTCAAAAACCACACAACTCAAGAAGATGAAAAAGTGAAAGGGCCAAGTGAGGTTGCTTCAGTCCCAATTAGGAGGGAGAATAAATCAGAGGGCAGAGGGAGAGATGTAACTGGGTGGGAGAGGGGAGGAGTAAGATCAGGGGAAAAAAGAAACATGATCAGAGGTATTTGGGGAGGGCATGAGTGAAGCCGCACGGACCAGCAGAAAGAATGGAAACAGGCAACCAGGATCCCTCCACAGCCTCTGCATCCCCTTCTGCCTCCAAGTTTCTGCCCTGTTTGAGCTCCTATCTTGACTTCCTTGAATGAAGATGGTTTACGATGTGCAAATGAAAGTCAAATTGACCCTGTCCTTTCCAAAGTGTTTGGTGGTGGTGTTTATCACAGCAATGCAATCCCTAACCAAGTTTTCATCCCAAATAAAAAATGGCCAGAAGAAGTGATCAGAGACATTATAAAGGATAAACTCGTGGCTAACAAAAACACGAAAGAAAAATTAAAAGTCTAAAGCCATATTCAACTGCAAGGAAAATATCAGTTTCGATAACAAAACACTTAAGATATCCAATCTGGGTGGCAATGTGAATGAACATGAGATTCTTATGCTTCTATCATGTGATAGGAGTGAAGTCATCAATGAAGACATCAATGAAGTCACTGTAGCATACACCCTAAAACAGCGTTCAGTAGCACTAGCTTTATCTCTAGACAAATAGAAACATACCTACCAGGCTTACAGAAGAATGGTGTACAGAAGAATGCTTTATTCACAAGAATCCAAAACTGTAATCAGTGCAAGTGTCTAATGACAGGTGAAAAGATGAAGGCAGTGAGATATTCATTCAGTGCATCATGACTAAGAGTTAAAGATTAATGCATTTTTAAATTAATGATGAAATTGAATGAGTCAATTTCAAAACAAATTATCTTAAGGGAATAAAGACTGATTTCATTTGTGTGAAGTTCTAAAATAAACAAGAGTAATCAATGGTGGTAAAAATGAGATCACTTGCTGGGAGCAGATGGGGTTTCTGACTATAAAAGAAATAAGGGATATGTAAAAATATTCAACATCTTGACTTTAAGAGTCATTAAAAGGGATAGGTTAATTTTCCAAAACTGACCAAGGTGCATGCTTGATGTGTTTCCTTTATTATGTAAATTAGACATTTTGAAATAACTGGAATAGATTCCTCAGTATGAATTAGATGGAAGAGTTTCTCACATCCCTCAGTGGGAGGGCTACTTACTGAAGACTGACAGACAGACTTTCTAATTCAGCAAGTGCAGCTCTGTAGCTCTCAAGACTGCTGCTGCTGCTGCTGCCCAAACACCACATTTGAGAACATCAGCTTTATAATACACAGGGGAGTTTTAGAAGAAACTGCAGAAGGAGAACCTAGGAGCAGATGGGTAGACAGCGATCATTACAGCTAAAACGTCTCTAGATTTAGTGGAATAAAATCTAGGATTTTGAGTTATTTCTGGGGAGAAAAGCGAGCTTTTCATTAGCTTTCATGGGGTCAAGAATGGTATAGAAGCTGATGTGACTACATGGCAGATGTTTGTGCTCTGCCTCTGGAAGTAAGTCAGAGTTTTCAACAAATTCACAAGTGAATGTGATCAGAAAAAAAAAAATCCAAAGAACTGAAGTGACTCCTGACCAAATCCCTTTTGTTTTAAATTTTCACTTATATACATTTTCTTCATCCATAAGCAGTAGGCACACACAGATGCTCACAGCTTCATTAGTTATTCATGCCTAGCACTCAGAAGTTTCAGACATAAAGACTTGGCACAGATATTATGTAGGTCAGTAACTGCAAAGAAGATTGATAGGCACACACCATCTAAGGAGTATTGCAAAGGACGATCTGGGGCTGCACACTCCTCAGTAAGGACAAATATTTTTCCAAACAACTTTGAAATGAAGATATTCTCAGTTTTCCATTTTTTTCCACATCTGTCCATCACTCTTCCCAGTTTCAATGTAAGTATACATTCATGTAAAGTGAATAATTTTAGCTTGAATAACATATGAACAATACAATGTTTATGGATGTATGATCGTTTTTATTTGTGAAAATAAAATTTCATATGGAGGCTATGTAAGCAGTAAGCAATGGCCAGGATTATTTATCAGACTTTTGGCAAAATTTCTACATCTGTACTAGGAAATGGGACATCATGTACTCACTCATTGTCTTCCACAATCCTCATTCCTTACAGAAATTCAAGATGTGTGTTTTTAGTTTTCTGCTTCATTTGATCTTTATCCTAAGGACATATTCAGGGGTCATTTTAGCTTTCCAACAAATTACTAGATACCTCGCCATATTCAATTATCATCCCCTAAATCGAAAATGGTGAATACTCTCACAGATCTATCATTAGCGGGCTCCGTACGCACATTTCACAATAAACATAGGGCAAGTCTTCACATGCATGGTCCACTATGCAGCGTGAGTTCAAGGATGGAAAGAAAACAATGTAAATGTGAGACTTCATGAACACCATTCTTTCCTCCCTGCAGTTTTATATAAAAGATCTGTTTTTTTTTATTGATTTATGTTTTTCAACAGGTTTTCCAACAATCTGTGCTCTAGATACCATATGCACATTGCACTATGATAAAAGTGTTTCTTTTATCTGAATTTTGTTTTTTCTCCACTTGTTAATGTTTGCATAAAATCACCTTGCAGAGTGATGTTCTTTTCTCTCTGCTCTTGTCTGGGCAGTTGCTGGCGGCTTTTAATTTGGGAAGTCTTACCGCGCCTCACTGGTTTCAGCTCAATTGTTCCTCTAGCCAGCGGAGCATTTCATCTCGACTGAAGGTCACTGCGGGCTGCCACAGCTTTGAAAACATACCATCTTTTCATTCATGCTGCAGCCTACCCCTGCAGGGTCATTAAGAGAAATGGAAGCAGGCATGTGACTTTTTCTATTAACCATTATTGAGTTTATTGTAATATAAAGTGAATTGGGCCATCAGTGAGACGGGACCCTCCATAGGAGTTATTTTTGTATTTAAGCAGTTTGCCTGTGTACTGATAATTATTTGTGTAAATTATACCATGTCATCTGCTTTTGGATCCTACTCTTCCAACCATATCACTACCAGTTGCAATAAACCAGTGATGCAGGAAGCAGCCTGGTCTAAGGACACCCATAAAGCAAATACCACATTGGCCATCTGTTGGAGGAGGGACGGCACTAAACGTAATGTGGACCTGGAACACATCCAGTATTGTTTATTCTGTCACATATCAAATGAGCACTGAAATTAAATTGATGATTTTTTTTTCCTATTCCAAGGGGACAAGAAATGGAAAGCAGAAATGGAGCTGAGTCTAGCTAGATCTACTAAAAGTGTTTGACACTTGATCCAAAAGGTAGGAAAAATACATAAGAGATGATAGGATAGGCAGATTGCCCACATTTTACAGAACAACATTTAATCAGTGGACAACATGTAGACTGAAATACTATTTAGATACTCTGACATTAATATTACTATAAAATCAAACTCTCTCATTTGAGTAAGTTAGATAAAACATCAGGACAATTTATTTCTAAGACTTTAAAAGCAATTTTTAAAATTTACATTTTTTGGATATGAAACCTGTTTTCAGATCATTTTGTAAGTTAGTGTTTTAGGTTAGCTTACATAACAGTAACAAACTACGGATCAGGAAAGTGTTTTCATGTTTTGTTGCCATCTTTAAGTTTTAAGGCAACACAACTATTGAGTAGAAGTTACACAGTCAGATTGAGAAATGAGACTTTTCTTCTAAAAACAAGTTGTGTGTTTAAAAGAGAGAATCACTGAAGGTTGATAGAGACATCTGATTTAAGATCTTAGAAATGTCTATAAACGATACAGCGACTGTGTAAGTAATTAAATTTCTAATTCTCAGTCTTTAAAATGTGAAAATGCCAAGTTGCAGATAGATGTCTGACATGTTCAGAAGGCTAAAGCTTCTTTTAAAGTTAAATCTTCTTATTTTCATTTTTATAACGCACATAGGTCAATCTTAGAAGAGATTTCCCGACGACAGCATGTTGTCAGGTAAAAGTGGTATTGTCAGGTAGAAGTGGTGTCCTCTTCCCTAAGTAATACACTTTGCACTGTGGCACTGAATAAAACAGCTGGTGACATGGTTGGAGTCCAGTTGCAGATCTTCCTTAGAATGAAGGCTCTTATGCCTCCTCCTTGAGGACTTGCTTTCTTGGTATTAGAAAGTGCCATCCAAACGAGGGAAGGCCACCAAAAGACCTATTCATTTATAATATCTATGAATTACAACAATGACCAGTGTGACATGGTAACCCTAAGGGTGCAGAAGTAGCATGAATACCTTGGCAATAACCAACAGCTCTCTAATTGGGCTTATTGACCACTTAACAAGAGAGGAATCATGTTTGGTATCGGAAACACAGCCAACTACTCAGTACTTGTTGACGTCATGATTATTGGAGGAGAACCTACAATCACAACTTTACTAAACCAGCATACTGCTTAACAACAACCTAAACATTTGTTCTTAGACCCAGAAATAAATGTGGTCCTCACCTCTCATCAAGGAAACTTCTCTTTGAAGCAGACAGAGATATTATAGAAAACCATAACCATCAAAATGCAGAGTTGTAGATCCCATTAGCAACTGATAATCTACAACACAATCCCTGCCCCTAAGACTCAGGGAACATTTTGGAAGATGGAGCAGAAATATTATAAGAGCCAGGAAACCAGGAGTTTTCTTCCTGATCTCTTGATTATTAGGATACACCTAGTAATGTCAGAAGCTACATACATAAAGTCTCACCAACATGACTGCTTAAAGATGAGCTGAACAGAGAGGCTGCCAATAAACATGCTGATGTGAATGCAGGAGGAGGGAGCCCACAATGCTTCATCCCTACACAAAGAGCTACAGGCAACTAAGAAAAAAATGGAGAAATAGTCTACCCCAGGAAAGAGTATGCTAAGAGTTATCCAGTACCAAACGGTCAGTCTTGAAAACAAGCATACAACTAACATTACATAGACTAAGCAGTTTTGATTTATGAAAAAAGGAATAATAATTAGTGGAAAAAATGGTTGTGAATTTCAAAGAGCAAGGAGTAGGTATATGGGAGACTTTGGAAAGAGAAATGTAATTATATTATAATCTTAAAAACAAACAAAAAATAAAGGTTATTGTGGCAAGCATGAAGATATCTCTCAGCAGTTTTCAAATGCTATAAGAAAAAGATTCTTCAGCATGCTGAGTTGTCTATAGATACGATACTTTAGTAGAACACGTAAGTTTTACTATTCAAGGCTTAAAAGAAAACATTTTATTATTTAACAGACACTCCAGAGTACTCAGAGCAGTAGCCTTGGCTCCAAGTTAGGAGCAAGATGTGATGTGGTGCCTTACTTAATAGAGCTGATATATTTTAATTGGGAAGTGACACTAACAGTAGGCACATGGAAATAATCATAAATAATCTTACAGACTAATGATGGTACCTGTAGTTGGTCTGTATGAAAAGGAAGGATTGGAGAAGTTTATTTTAGAAGGTATGGCTAGTGATTGGCTTTCAGATCATCTAAACATTAAAACTTACCAAGAAGGAGGCAAGATGTCCTTGCTAACATCACTGTTAATTCACTGTGAAACTTAGAATACTTTATTAGATGAAGTGAGGTTCTCTTCCGTTGAAAGTTCATAAAACTGGCGAGAGTTAAGCTCACTGCAGTGTGAGCAGATGCCATCTCAGATTCCGTACCATGACCTGCCAAGGCTCATTAATCTCTACCATTAAATACCTCGATATTTGTGGCTTGCCATTCTGGGATATGCACTATATTCTGCCCTCATCATATATGTCCCACAGCATAAGGTGATTGGAAAAATCCTTAATGTCTATACTAACAGAAAGCATAGCAAATATTTTTATAATGTTAGCAATGCTTCACCTGGATTTAAGTCTTCAAAATTTCAAATTCCAGTTGGATTACTTTTACAAATGATCTACCTAGTCATCACTGGTCTGCCCAACTTACTGTTTTTCCTTCTTATTAACTATGTCTGAGATTATATTTCTGAGACACTTTAGGTGGCTTTGCAGTTTTTTACATTCATTTATTTATGTATACAGACATGCCTTAGTATATCATGGCATGTGCATGGAGGTTGGAGGGCAACTTACATCAGTCAGTTCTCTCCATCTACGTGGGTTCCAAGGGATTGAATTCAAGTCATTAGAGTAGAAAGTGACTTTACCATGATGAGCTGAGCCATTTTATCCCAAAGCAGATTCTTTCTTAAAAATAACTGTTTCATAACAGAGACTTTGCTGGGTGAATTTATGTCAATCAAATAGAGATCGTTGATTCTGCCCATCAAAACCTTGCACAAAACCATCCTCTGTTCCTACACACGACTTGATCCTTTTGAGTCACTGTTCTTCTGACTCTGAATAACTTTTCTATTACCATTTCCCTCCTGCAGTTCACACTGAAGCTTGAGGCAGTCAGCATCCTGGTCACCAGCACTCTGGCACCAGTGTACCTAAGCTCAAATGTCTGCTTGGTTTCTTGGATCCTGTGGAAGCATTGAGCAATAAGGAGACTTCTTGGCTGCCATGAGAGCATGGGGGACATCACAGAGCAAGCGCAGAATTTACTTCATAAAGTCGTTATGAGAATTAACTAAAAGGAAACCCATCCAGCACCACACTGTGACCTAGTATGTTTTATTAGCTACTACAACCACCAAATGACTATTTTATCAGCTCCTATTAGACATCAGAGAAATATTACACACATTGTCTAATTAACTTGGTGACTTCTTTTGCTTTGTTATATTTATTGCAAAAACAAAAACAAAGGAAAGCAGAAACAAATAAAAAACCCCAAAATAGTGACCATGAAGAGATGCATGATTTAAGTATTTATTGATGAATAGACTGTATAGAAGTGATAACTACTTATTGATACCTTTGAAGTTTATCCATTTTAACGTTAGAGAAGATAAGAATTGAAAGTGTTTGCAAAGCAGACTAATTCACACCAGAGCCTCATATACAGTTACTAGCTTTTACTGATAATTTCCATAATATTGGGTGTAACCATGCGAAAGCAGTGTAAAGCTTACTTTAGAAATATTAGCTGTAAGTGTGGTAAAGATGATTGAGTCATTTTAAGATTCCGAGTGCAGATTCCTAGAACCTACATAAAAAGCCATACCATGTATGATGTCACATGCATGCCTGCAATCTCAGCAATGAAGAGATAGGCTCAGGAAGATACCTGTGGTTTGCTGGCCAGCCAGTCTAGTTTAAATGGTGTGCCCCAGGTTCAGTGAGAGACTGCTTTATATATAAAGTAGAGGGACTAAGGAAGGTATCTGACATCAACCTCTGGCTTTCACATGCACTTGCACACACATATACACACACAAAAAATACTAATTGTATTTGTGTGAACATTTGTTTTGTCTGTGGGATAGCTTAATGATATTTTTCTTGAGAGCGTACATATTGATTTTGTCTATTACAAGTCATTTCATATTTTAAATCTTTATATTTTAATATGCCTTAATAAAATTTGACTGTATGGAAAATACTCAATTTGTTCAGCTATATGAATAGACACTGAGGTTTTTTTTTTTTATCAGTATTTAGTTCCAATAACCCGCATCACATTAACACAACTCCTTTGCACACATGCTGTCAGCGAGTCTCTAAAAGCCTGTTTTATCATTGTTATTGTTGTTTTTAAATTTCTCTATTAGAAGCTCCACCATTATCCAGATAGTTTAGTCTCATCATGTTTCTTATCCCTTATAATAAGGAACGGTACATCAAGTCCAGCCATTCTCTATTTGCATTTAACCATCTACTGGAAAAAAATAGCAATATTATTATTGTTGACAATGATAAAACTGACAAAACTTGTTACAGAGCATATGTAAAACATTCCTTAGAATATATATTTAGGAATTCATGGTGGGAAAGGTATTTTTAAGAGACTACACTATTTGTGGGATACTATGTACATTTATTTAATTCTTTGCAGGTTTTTATGTGCTAGAGAGGAGACTAAGACTCTGGTGAAACTAAGAATTTGACTAAAGTCATAAACAACTAAGGCCAGGCCAGGCCAGGCCAGACTAGACCCTCAGGCTCTCTATTTTCCAAACACTTCAATGTCTAATAGACAATGCCTGTTTTTCTTTGTTTTATTTTTTTTTCTTCAAGAAATATAGCTTCTTTATGTTATCCATGGTGATTCTAATTCTGGACATACTTGATCCTACTGCCTCAGCCTTCCAAATAGTTTGAGATCATGTGTGTCACATGTCTCTCTAGATGTGATATTTAATGGTTTCATGTTGTCACATGATGTCTTCTGAGCCCTTTTGATCTTTTTTAGTGTGCACTAGATCATGGATGTTCATGTAATAAACCTTAGTGGGGCCTTCTGACTTCTACTTTAACACCAGTATAGTTGTATCGTCGTGTGGCTCCTTCAGCCCAGTCCTCCTGCTCCACCATCTGCACCTTCTTCCTTTGTTTCTAGCTGATATTGATACAACCTGCAAGTGATCTCAGCATACATGTGACATGAGGAATGGGGAGGCTGATACCTGTAACATCAGCTGCAACTATACCGATTTCTTTTATCTGATTTGCACAGAAGAGAGCAGGGTGCATGCTGTGCAAGTTAAAACCCGAACTATGAATTCTTTAGAAATACTAAGTACACAAGGGTGAACAGGTTTAGTTTTCCTTTTGTTCGCTGAAGTGTCCTCAGCACCTAGAACAATGCCTAGGCAGGAAACAATAAACATTGTGTTGAACTATTAGTTGAACTAATTAAGGATGTGTTTCTGTACTGACTGAGACATTGAGCAACTGACTCAACTGCTGTGAGTCTCTCTCAGTCTCAGCTTCATCCAATAGCGTAGAGTGAATAAGACTCAAGTATCAGGTATAGTGTGTGAAACATTCCAGACCTTAAGGTGGGGGAGAGGGCGGGGTGTCACTGCCTTCACTATATCTGAAGCTGTTCGTTACTTCGTAAGTCCACCTGAGTACAGATTGTTTTCTTTCTCTGCTAGGTCCCTCCTTGATCATGACATCAGTTATCTGTTTCTCAGTCCTCCTTATTTACCCTGACTAGAGACATGAGCTCCTCCTCTCCACTACCGGTGTTCTTTTTATCTGGGCTCAACACAGTCCAGCCTGAGCTTCTGCTCTTAGGCTCACATGTCCTGGTAGACCAGCAGAAGGCCGACCTGGGGACTTCTTTCTGGTTCTTGGTGCCATTCTATTGAGTGTTTGCTATTTGTTACATAGTGTAAGTCAACTGGCTGTAAAGATCTTTACAGACACACGTGGCAAAGTATCAATATGATATTGACACAATATAATATGAACTCTATTCAGCAATCTTAGGTTTGACACTGTAAAGTGTTCTGAAGAAATTACATGTTAGACATACTTGTATAATGTGTTTGGCGCTTGGCTATTTATCTGATTGTGGCTTCTGCCTGTATTTTGCTAATGGGAGGCAAAAAAAAAAAATCCTTAGGCAGTCTGCTACATTCTGGCCACTTAATAGCCCAATGATAAGATAGAACGCTCTCTCAGATTAATTATTAAAATCATACTTAGGGGAAAGCCACTTTTAATATGATCACTGTCCGATTTGCCCCTTTTATGAGGTTTAGATTAACACAATACACAGTATATTTTCATGCATGCGGTCCTGAGAGCACAAAGGCCTTTGCTGACAGAAAGCTCAGTTGTATTTGTAGCGTTAACACAAGCAATGCAGCTGTTCACCCTTTTGGAATTTCTATCACCAAAACCAGACAAGAAAATTTCTCTGTGCTATAAATGTGCTTCCTACGCAACTGAAAAAAAAATAAATGCATTTTTAAAGTAGCTACATAATGTGTCTTTGGAAAGTGTATATAGTTTCAATTTGTTTCACACTAGCCCTCAAAATAAATAAACCTACCATAGCTGACTGGCTTTAAGGCAACTTAACCTTAATTTGAAAGACCATACTAAAAATATTGTCGGCATAGCCTTTCCTAATCAAGTCTGAAGGAGACAGACGGGCCCACCTTTTCCCTGCGCTGTGTTTATAGTTACAGTCTACATTTGCTCACATAACACATTAAAAAAAAAGTCAGCTGCAGAACTGGCATCATGGAAAGTGATTCTAAATATATTCTAAATATAGATTATAAATTCAAATATAAATCTATATTCTAAATATAGATTATGAATTCAAAATGACAGTAGGGCAGGCTGTGAGTTCTCTGTTGACAATGACCCATCTCCATTTAAAGCAAAGCAGTAACTGTGACAGGACCTGAATCCTGCAGACCCCTGCTTTGGAGACCATGAAAGGGGCATTTGGAAGAATTCTCTGTAGCATGTCTCCCTTCTTCTTGTCATCTAACATGCCTTGTATTTCTTAAGGTTCCCTTGACTTACCTAATAAAGTGAGCATGTATGCTGCTGAGATTCAAGTAAGCATTTGTTTAGTGGTAGAGACATGATGGAAGTCCCCAAATACTATGTTTCTGTGAATGCCTCGTTCGTCAGTGTCAGACCTGGACCTAGAAAGGGATTTGGTTACTACAAGACCGCATGCGATTTGTGTAGCTTCCAGGGGAATCTGAGAGACAAGCATCTTTATCTTTGCTCTCCTGGGATGGGAAATGTTTCTCCTAAATGTTGTACCAACCACTGGCCTCAGAATGTAGACAATTTGAAGAAGAGCCTTCCAGTTGTAATGTTCACAGCCAGAGGGGGAAATTTTTTTTTTTTGGAGAGGGGAGAGAGCATTGAGACTGATCTTTTGCCAGGATGTAATTTAACATGATCCCTTCCAGGACCCAGAGTAAAGAACAATATACCACAATGAAGGGAGTTATTATTATTATTATTATTATTATTATTATTATTATTATTATTATATCTAGAGTGACAAGGGAAAATTGTAAACCAATTTGTTTGGGGGACTGGGAAAGGAGTATAGTTAAGTTTGTCTGAAACATGGTTAATGACAAGTTAAGTGATTAAGGATTCTTTTTTAGATGATCATCAGGAATGTGGGGATGGGTAGTAGAGGTGAGGTCTTAGACCTGCATGTTTGCATCATGTGTAGGAATATTTAATTCTTCCCCAGAATCCAAAGCATTTATAAGTATGAGCAACAGCAGACAAGGTGACTGGAAACAGGGGCTATACATTTATGGAACATGAAAGATAGGTGTTCAATTCTCAGCTGTCCACCTTTGAATGACTTAGTTACGATGGAAACTCTTCACATGTAAAAGTAGCATACAGAACTCCCTTCACAGGATTCTGGTGAGGGCAACAGTCAATCCATGCCAGGGATCCATATGTGATATGACTTTTACAGTGGTTTCTCCGTATACCATGGTTCCATCTCACTAAATAAAAAACTAAAGAATGTAAATTTATCAAAGGTTCTGTGTTTATTTTTATTGTCGCTTATACAGGCTCTAACTATGTAGACCAAGTTGACTATGTGCTCATTTCAAAGATTCACCTTCAGAGTTGAAGAGAACTGGATAATTTGGAGAGATACTGAGCCAGGGTCAGCTATAGTTACGCTCCAATCTATCAGCAGAGACAACACAGGAAGGATGATTCCAGCAGCACTGGACAGGGCACCAACTGCTTCCTGTTCCTTCCTAGCCCCCAAGATTGTAAGACTCAAAGGAAAAAGGAGCGGAGAGATTAATGTGAAACACATAGAACCAGAGAAAATAGTTGCTATGGACTCCTATGATCATCATTGCACATAAAATAACTGCATGGAAAAGCTTATCCACTCTGGTTCCTCTTTAGATTACAGGCTGCCAGGTCTCATTGGCATCTAATTTAATGCCTGGGTGAGAAAACTAGGAAGCCACTATGCTGTATTCTGTGAGAAAGTCATACCTGTGTCTCCTTTAATATCTTTTCTGAAAACTCTCATCTCTAACCTGGCCCTGGAGGCGTAAGGAGTTTCTAACGTGAACAGGCTTCCGGATTCAACTAGTCACTTTTATTCATCATTTATAGGTGACTTTTGATACTTCATCATGGCACAGAGCAACAGAATCCTTGGACCTCTCAAAATGTGTCATGATGTAACATTGGTGTAATAGTTCTGACTCATTTTTAAAACATGTAAATACCCTTCTCCACAAATTATTTCATTATCAGTGAGCTAGGATTTACGCACTACAATCCCGTATAGGTACTCTTCCATCAAAATAAATTCCTCTATGCCCTTGAGGTACCACTTATCAATTATTTTCTTGTCATAATGTTCTTGCCTTTTGCAGCCAACATCTACTTGAACCTTTGAAACAATTGGTCCAAATGCCACCCCCCCCAATATCTATGAATAGACTCTCCATGCAGTGATGCTCTGAGAAACTCTCAGCAGGTATAATCAAAGACAAGTTGCAGACAAGGGATGAGCTGTAAATGAATCTCCATAGCAGCCTCTTTTCACAGAGATTAGTCAGGATGATTAAAACTGAGGCTTCGTAGTGATTCCAGTTACTGATAAGGTTTCAGCAACCTAAGAAATATTAAAGTCAAAAACAACTTTAGCCATAGAACTGGGTAACCAACTATGAATTCCACAATCAGATAATGTTTGTGATTGATTTCAGGATAATAACTATGAGAAAAGAGAATTTAAACACCTAGGAAACCTGTAGGGCTGGCCCTGAGTAGGACCTAAATTCTGAATGTGTGAGTCTAATCTCATAGACTTGGAGTGAATGAACAGCTAAAACTGGCATCTGCACGACACCCACACAGTCTTTCTATCATCACATGTGTCTTAAGGCTGAGTCGACTCCATGCTGTGGATGGGTTATTTTAGCCAGGCACAACTAATGATGGTTAGAGTAAGAACCTAATTAGACTGCAAAAGAAGCCTAGATTCATGTGAAAGACTGAAGATTAAATATGGAATAAAGGTAAGTTAGCCTAATTAGGATTTTTTTAATTTATTTTTTTATTTTTATTTTTATTTTTGCAAAGGCATGTTGGCCGAGGAGGGATAGATGCATTAGGATTTATAAGGTAAAATGGGTCTGAGTATGGAATCAGCCCATGTGAAACATGTCTAGGGGTTGAAGAGTATTCCAAGACTTGCTGTATAGGAATACTCAAATTAGTTATTGATTCTGCTTCCCGGTCAGGATAGAGTTTCTTCAAATCACCTATGAAATGAATTTCCAGACAAACAGCAGTCCAGCCACCCAAACTTTCATTGGACCTCACTTGTCCTATGACTGAGGTACCAAGTGAGACACTTAAGCACTCACTGAGCTGAGCTGTGATCTCAGTTCATCATGACTGAAAAAGCTGGGCAGGGCTCACCACAGCAGGAGATTTCTGAAACGACAGGGGACAAGAAACCCAAGGCAGGGCTAAAACCTTCAAAACCTCTGTCTTCTATTCTTCCCTCACTAAGCAGGCTATGTCTCTAAAAACTTCGACAACCTGCCAAAATAGTGGCTCACACTGGAGGATGAGAATTCAAGACATGGATGTTGGGGGGACTTCAGAGTCAAACCAGAACACCAACTAAAATGAAAACAACACAGAGAGGGGAGTAAAGAAAGAAAAGAGAGGAAAGGGGGACACACACTCAGTTTTGTCCAGTATCTGTGGTCTCATGGTGTGATGGTGCTCGGATTAGTCCTACTCGGTAAGCTTTCCCTTCTCCCAGGGCACTTCCTCTTACTTTTCTCTCACACCCACTTCCTGTTTCTTTGTTCTCCCATAATATCTCATACATGATTTCATTCACCAAGCACTTACTGAAGACCTACTGTATGACGAGAAATAGTCTACCATGCTGAGGAGGCACTGGAGAACAAAACTTCCTGCCTTCTGTGCAATTCTCACATTAAATGATGAAAGGGAGAGAGAAAATAATGAATTAACTCTTATTTAACTTTAGGTAATGGTTTACACTTTTTCCCCCCGATTAACTGAACACAAGGGACTGCTTTGTGCATGTCTGAGCCTACAGGCTATAGGCTCTCAGTCATTATTTGCCTGACTCTTTACTCTGGTACTGTAAGTAACAACAGTGTTGAAAGTAATCCCTAAAACCAAGCATCTGAACTCTCTCCCCTCAGTACTGATTTATAAATTAGCACAGTAATTAGAACAGTCTCCAATTTTAGGTTTAATTTGGGAAAGTTTTATAATTGAGACACTGAGTTGTCAAACATGTTTAATTCCAGTAAGCAAAATACTTTTTTTTTCCTCAGTCAAAGCCCTTGGCTCTTATAAGCCTACAGTGAAGAATAACCATTCTCCCCTCTTTTCTAAATCACAAAGCAGGAACAACTCTGCTATAAAGATGCAGTTCTGAGAATACGATGAGATTCAGCAATGCTTCTCATTCCGGGTGTTAGTGAAGCTTTGTGGCTTATTATTCAAGTGATTAAAATCATTCTAACTCAACACCTATTAAGTTATTGATACTTAATATCCACACAACAGCTATGTCTTAGAAGTTGCTTACATTTAATAAAATCTGTTAACTTTCTGGAAGGCTTATGAAATGTTTAGCTTCAAGAGAAGTGTTCCTGTTTTCCAAAAGGATAACATAGTCTTTAGCTTATACACATTTATTTTGTCCTCAGACTGCAACTGTGAACAGAGAGGTCACAGAGTATGGATGAGTGGGTATCACGCTGGACACAGCCTCTGGGCTGCCCTTCCTCTCCCAACAGCTTTTGCATACTTTCTCCTTGCCCTTTAGTTTATGGACACTGGAGGGTAAGAAGAAGTAAAAGCCAAGATAAAAAGCAAACTGCTGGAGAGTTTGATGCTCAATTCTTTTGAAGATCAGTTTAGGGTTTCTTTACGCATATTCAACTTCTCTGCTAAGGCCTTAAACACAGGATCTGACTTTATGATTGTAGCATTTATAAATACAAATTACAAGACGGTAGTATTTTTGACTGAGGCTACTTTTACAAGTTGATAAGTAAATACTATCTATGTACCTTAAGAGAGTCCTATGAAAACACACTATACCAGCTTCACAACAGCAACTTTTAGGTATCTTTGAGTAACATGTTTAAATGGTAGAAATTATATAAATGAAGGATGGCAGGGTTTTCTTTGGCCACTTGATTTTTAAAATTAATATTTAAAATTAATTAAAAATTAGTCATTTTTAAAATAGCCACAACCAGTCATCACTGGAGCTATAACTCTGTACTATAAGATAGGTACTGCTCAAATATTGAACACAAATTGCAATGTTTCAAGTTCCAGAAATGTAGCTTCACTTGTAATAAAAAGGGTAGTGCCTACAAATGTAGTAACAAGGAAAGGGAATAACAAGTCAAATGAACAGACATTGCATTTGATTTTGAAGTTTTTAGAGTGTGTACAAATTCTAAGTTTGATCATAAATGCTTTTGAAATACTCTGCAATCAAGAAATGTCTTTAGGATTAAAAGAGAAAGAGTAAAAAAGAGAGAAGGTGAGTAGAAGAGGTGCAAGAAGAGGAGGCAGGAGAATTAAAAACTTACAAATGAGCAAGGATTATGTTTCTATCTCTGATATCCAAATACTCCCATATTCCCATCCAACACACACAGACACACACACATACAGACACACACACACACACACACACACACACACACAGAGAGAGAGAGAGAGAGAGAGAGAGAGAGAGAGAGAGAGAGAGAGACAGAGACAGAGACAGAGACAGAGACAGAGACAGAGAGAGACAGAGACAGAGACAGAGACACAATGGCATACAAGTCCAGAATAACAGCCAATTGCTGGCTCTGGACTACTTTTTATCCTTGTACAATCTGTCTGTTTTCCTAAAAAGGGAGAAAGGAAAAGAAAAACACTTCACAGCTACTGTTTTTCTGTCTTTTTGTGAAACCATAGACACTCCCACGCAGCACGAGCTCAATTCCAGCCAAACTGTCTATGTGTGTGTGTGTGTGTGATTTTAAATAGAAAAAGCAGGTCTTCCATTTCTGTTAGCAAAGTCACCTCACACTGCTAGAGCTAAACATGTAATAATACTTTATTGTCACGAGCAGGAATCTGCTTTGCTAATTAAATGCAGCTGTCAGTAATTACTCCTTGTCAGTATAATCTATTTTTGGTTCCTCTACTTTAAATGATAAAAGAGGGCCTAATATTGAGAGGGTGGGAGAGGCAAGGTGACTGCTTACTTCTTCAGATTAGAAACTCACTGTTTTACAAACGACAAATGAGTCACTCTTTTTATTTCAATGCTACGTTAACTGGACTATTCTGTGTGATTTTTAACATATGCCATGATAAAAAAAAGTTAATTAAATTGTCTTTCCTTTAAAATTTGAAATCTTGATACTATCACCCTTTTGTGTAATACCAATAGATCTTAGCATTTTCTCAACACCACCACAGCATCCTCATGGCACATTCTGAAGGTACACCAGGTGATACAACAGGTTGGCAAATCCATAAGAGAAGCAGAAAGTCAAGTCTCTGAAATCTCCATCAGTCTGCATGTCGTCTTATTGCTATCAAACTGGATTAGAAGAAGAAAGAATCCATTTTAAGGAAGATCAGTAACTTTTCTTTGTATACTTTTTCACCGAGACTCAGTTTCTTTTGGGGAAAGACAGAATGGTTTAAACCTGTGAATTTGAAAAAAAAATACTTTCGTGATCTTTGTATGGAATATCAATAGACCTGAATCTATAATACTAAAACAAGGTCAGGACAAAGTTAATGCACCCCCGGCTCACTGCATGAGATACGTACTGCCGCAGCCACAGATGCTCACATCGTGTTCAGGGTAAAAGAGACGCACATTCCTGACATTGCAGATGGATGTGGTGAGAATGGAAAGTGGAAGCTGGAGTCCCAAGGAGTTATATGATAGACTGGAAGAAGGATCACGAAGAAAAATAAGCTCAGCAGGATGTGCAGTATGAGAGAAGTGTGGTGTGCAGGTACCTGGGATGAGAGACTTCTGACATCCTCAGAGCACCCTGGCTGAATCATCCTTCTCCCACCATCTGGTTTTTATGCACCACTCCAGTAGGATCCCATGATGCTAATTATTAATTATCTTGTAGAGTTCCCCACAAATCTAGCCGCTATTCCTCTGGATGTACTGTGTTTCTTAAATATATATCCCAAATAAGATATATTCATGTAAATATGTATTTATTTTAGAGAAAGAAAAACTTTTCAGAGGCAAAACAATGAAAAGTAAAATAAAACTATATAAATGCACATAAAGGTATATAGACAAAAGAGTAGCGTACGTAGTATCCATAGTCCATTGGGAATGGCATAAATGCCTGGTTTTCCCATACGCTCTCACTTTGTCTACTGAGAAAATGTGAGCTATTCCTAAACGTCCATATTTCTAAGAAAGAAAAGAAAAAGATAGTAACAATAATAGTAATAGAAATTAAAGAGACACTGAAGGCCTTACAAAACTGGAGGCGGGCTATAAAATAAGATAAAATTCCAAGAGACGAAGGTGAATAGTAGGTGGAGCTTCTAATAGTTTGTTTTAATTTTAATGGGTTCTCTCACCTGCCCCACCGAGTCCATAGAGAGGCTGATGCCTACTGTCATTCCTCTTCAGAATCAGTTGCTTGTTGTCCTAGAATATTTTGGATGCTCAGTAGTCAGCTGGCTAGTTCTGAGTTGCTGTCATAACACTGGTTAATGTGGTAAGTGCTTTAGTAAGATTTTAGGCAGCAGAGCCAAAGACACACCTTTGAACCTTTGCACTGATAAGCGTGGATTTCCTTTTTCATTGGAGCATTCACAGGTTCCCTGGGTCCCACAGTCACAGAGATCCTTGTATACCTTTGGCTCCTCTTCCTACTCCAAAATATCCTTTTCTAATGTTGTAACCCATGATCTTCCCTCCCTTGCTTCTCCCAAAGAATTGAAAAAAATTTTTTTTCTAGCTTGCTGTATCATTTCATAAGGGCCTGGCATGGAGACTCTACCAGGATAGTCCCAGGATATCTTCCCAACTCTCCCAGGCCAGCCTCCCAGGACCGGTCTCTCTGTACAGGGTGTTGTTAGATGCAGAGATGCAACAGGACCTCAGTCACTTAGGAGGCTTTATGGAATTTTCTCACAGAATAATTCCAGTTTCAAACATCCTCAAGTTTGCATGGTTGTCTACTTATAACACACAAAAGGCTTTTGTTCAATTTTCCAAGACTTCAATACTTTGAAATATTTTAATTATTACATATTAATCATAAATGATAAGTTTTACTAAGATATGTACACAGACACACAAACATACACTCAAGTACATCTAACCCTGGTTAAGCAACCTTTTAAAATCTGGTCGGGTGGCCAGCAATATGGCTCAGCAGGTAAAGGCAGTTGCTGCCAATGCTGATGACCTGCATTCAATCTCTAGGAAGTTCAAGGTGAAAGGAAAAAAACGATGTCTATAAATTATCCCTTGACCTCCACATGCATGCACTACATACACCAAGACAGACAAAGGAGTTCACACATGCAATAAACAACCAAAAAATATAAATAAAGTAATTACAAGTTAAAATACTGTTAAATCTTCACAATGAGAATTTCAAAGTAAAAATTTTAAGCGAAGACTGGTAAGATTAGCTTAATTCTCTCCCATTGGAGTTCTCTCTGTGTCAAGGTATAAAATGAGATACTTGTATCTCCTTAGTTAAGAATGTTTGTTCATGTTCTAGGTAATTTACAAAAAAAGTTAAAAAAAAATATCCAGCACCTTACTTAACTGTGTGTTCTTGCTTCTGATTTCAGAACGGATATATCAACTATGTCAACTAAATGTTTATACAGGTACTGGATTCCTTATCTGAGGTGCTTAAATTTCAGATATCTTCCAACTGTGGGTGGTCATTTCTTTATGCATTTATTTATGTTGGGGATGGGGGCAAGTGTAAGCTGAAAATGCATTCATGTTTCACATGCACCCTGTTCGCTCCTTCCAGCTTTACACACTGTCTTAGGACATTCGTGTTTTAACTGATTTGTAATGTGAGATCTGATGTGGAATTCTGTGTCTGTGGCAGCATATCATCACTTAAATGCTTTTACACTTTGAAGCACTATAGTTTCTGGATTTTTAAATGGAGATTTCCCAGCCTTTGGTTTATATACTATATTAAATATGTCAATATTTTCAGAGTATAGTAGAGTATACTTTGGATTATTTTGAAAGTTACATTTTGTTCTCTATATCACTGAAGAGAATATTTTATTTCATTCATAATTGTGGTTATTTATTAGGAAATGGTAACACACATATAAAAACTGTGTTTACAAATGTTTACTGTGAAATATGTTGATCAACAGACTGCTATTTCTTTCTTAGTAGATAAGTATGTATAATGGAATTATTATATTTTATTCACTTATCTTTTGGTATTACTGTGATTTCTAGACACTTAAAATTACCAAAATTAACTAATTACATTACATTTACTATGTAAACAGATACATGGTTCTTTGCCAATTGGTTTTATTATCAAGCCTATACTTTTCTTAGGAGAGTTAAGTCCCTGTGATGTCAACATCAAGAGTACTTCCTAGCAAACAGAAGTCACGCAGCAATTGAGCACTAAAATCAGTCAAAGAATTTGCCAAGCAAGAAAAGGGAATAACAATGGAAGGCCGAGGAAGGGATGAAATGGTTATTTTTTCAGTGAAAATGTAGTTAGTGCTTCCTCTATTCCAGATACATTAGAGATACAGGTTTAGGGTTCTTTGAGGGGAAAGTGGGTGCATATGAGTGTATGATAGGGAAATATGAAACAACCCTCAAACAGCCTGTGACTAATACCATAGCAGATGATCAAAAATCTAGTCCAATCTGGCTCGGGAATGAGCTTAAATGAAAGACACAGGTAGTAAAATAAAGAGTGATGGTGACAAAGATATAAAGTTAGAAGAGCAATGAGCGTCTATGTGCATGTCTACAAAGGAATGGACATATGAAGGGACATGGCCCATTGCTCCTTGGAAACAAATACACAATTGTTGTGACATCTTCAAAGAGTGACAGGAAATAACTCCCAAACCTTATCATTGGAAAAGTAAGACTGAGCTAATAAGGTCATTGAGTAAGTTTACATGTTGCCTGGGATACCCAGGAATTAAGCTGTGGGGTTTGTGGGTATGGTAGATTGTCTGGTCAGGTTTACAGCTAGAAGCTTTGCAGAGTACTGAAGAGGAGGGAGACTAAAAGCTGATGGACAGGTTATCATGATTCAGGTGAGAGGTCTCAATGACCTGAACTAAAGTGGGAGCTAGTGTTAGTGACAGATGTCATTGCTCAGGAGGTCAGATGCTCATGTCTCAGGGACACACCAGTGTGAAGAGGAGGAGCAATACCAGGTTATGTCTGTTTCCCATTATGATCCTTGTAACTATTCTGTTTCTCACTGTTCTTGGATGTCTAGGTAGACAACTTTTCCAGCACAAGAGAAAAAAATAACAAAGTACTTGAGAAGAAGCAGCATTAAGAAAGTAATAGTTCATAAAGTTTCTCAAGCCCTTTGTTGGTGTACAAAATTGGGAGTCCATTATTTTGAAGAATTTCAAAACTTTGAAACTAGATGCTACCATAGCAACCCCTGAGTGTCTCTACTCATCCATTTCAAAGGGCATAGGGTATAATGCTAAGATAAATATTTAATTATGAAATTCTACCAAAAGGAAATCAGGAATAGCAATATACATAATACTAAAATTTTTGGTATACCTGACATTGCTATTAAGACAATGGGGAATGGCATGCTCCATTTTCAAGAGTCAAATATCGATGTTATGTTGATTCTATGCAGCCCATGTAGATTCAGCAACAGTGGGATAGAATTATACTTTACAAGAATAAGATGAATGTAAGACTTTTAACCAAACATCTACTTGCCATGGCCCATGAGTCTCTCACTCAGCCTGAACCTGTCTTGCTTGCTGCCTCTGTTCTCTTTCTCTGTCCCAACCCCATCCCTCAGTCAAGTGTCTCTGGGCTCTCTGTTTCCTACATTCTTAGAGGTCCATAGAAAGAAGCCCTGTCTTTTTATAATATATGTCGAATGCCATGGATGTGTGGGTGACAGATCACAATCCAGCTGAGCTCAGCCCTAAAGGAGCATAACCCATGATCGGAAAAGTGGAAGTCAAAGCCTTGCTGGGTACCCTCTTGAAAAGAAGGCTCCAGACACAGTAGGCTGTCACTCACAGAGGAGTGTCATTCACAGAAGCTTGTCACTCACAGAGGACTGTCATTCACAGAAGCCTGTCACTCTCATTGGACTGTCATTCACAGAAGCCTGTCACTCACAGAGGACTGTCATTCACAGAAGCCTGTCACTCACAGAGGACTGTCACTCACAGAAGCCTATCACTCACAGAGGACTGTCATTCGCAGAAGCTTGTCACTCACAGAGGACTGTCATTCACAGAAGCCTGTCACTCACAGAGGACTGTCATTCATAGAGGACTGTCACTCTCATTGGACTGTCATTCACAGAGGATTTTCACTCACAGAGGCTTGTTACTTCATTCTTGAGAAGAAGGTTCCTTCTGGAGCCTTCTTGTCTTGTTTGGTTTTGTTTCCTTTAGCTCAAAAATAATAGATGCACTTAGCAACTGTGGGTCCCTTGTTCTGGAGGGTGTCCCATGACGATCTCCAGACTGGTGACAGAGTGAGAGCAGGGAGGGCTCGCTACTGTCTCCATGCTGCCTCCGACCTGTGTCTCCACTGTCTGTAGGTCTCAGGCCTGGCCTGATGCAAGAGGTCGAGGTCAAAGGACACAGAGTGCGAGCAGGAGGGGAGACTGCCTGCCTCTGCCTTTACCTCTGGCGCCCTGTCGCTGACCGGTCTCTCCAGGTGCTGTCCTGGTCTCTCGGCACTGAGTTGGTCCAGGGCCGGGCTGGACCGATAAGGAGCCAGCTAGCTGGCAAGGAGGCAGCTTGGTGTTCCAGGCAGGTTCCAGGAGAGCAGGGCTCTCCCCAAGTGTTACAGCTCTTGTGACAAAAACTCTCCAACACCAGGATGGTTCTTGAGCACGCGCCTTTACTTCCCCTAAATAGAGCCCTTATATACAGTTTTGGGGTGGATTAGGGTCTGACAGCAGATGATGTCTATTGGCTTGACCCGAGAGCTTGGAGATACCTCATCTGCATGCGGGAGAGCCTGAGGGACTGTTCCTTGTGACTGAGGATCATAAACCTCTCTGTGGGAGGGGTTGTTGGAGGACTGAAGCTAAGTGAAAAGAACCAGGGCCTGGGAGCAGAGCTGAACTCCTGCAGTCAGATAAAGGTTCCGGGGTTCGAAACTTATGCTCAACCAAACACCCAGCTGCTTCTCACAGCCCACTGCCCTACAAGCAACCTGAGATCTTGGCAGCTGTCTGGCCAGGTGAGAAAATCCTACTTGCAGGTAAGGACAGTTTCCATTACTGTATCCAATGTAGTTTGATCAGCAGGATATTGATGAGCCTTCTAGAACCTACTTAGATATAAAAGTTTGTTAAAACTAATGTGGTTTAATTCATTGCTTATGCAGATATTATATACACATGATAAAGTAGTATAAAATGGCAAACCAAGAAATGAAGTTTGTTTGTTTTTTTTTTGGGGGGGGGAGAGGTGTGGCAAGGAAGGCAAAAGGAAATAAAGAGACATAGAGATAGACTTTGGAAATATTGACTAAATAAAAGTTGAATTTACTTTTAAAAGAAGTAAGCTCTTTAATGACCACAGTCAAAATAAAGCTTTTCTCTTTATAAAATGAATACTATCTATATTGTGTAAATTAGAATCCAAAGAATGTCTGTGTATCTTACAACTTTTAGCTGATATTGACTATAAAGAGACTAACAAATATACTGGTGGATTTAATGGAAACTTGTTCTCTCTGCTTACTATGCCTGTGTCAGAGGACATATATTGCAAATTTCTGTCAGAACAGGCCCAGCAGGACTTTAAGCTTGGCACTGTGGCACACTCCCATAACCACAGCACTTAAGAGGCAAATACAGGGGACTAATCCACATTTGAGGTCACCTGGGTTGTGCATAGTAAGTTACAGTCCAGAAATGCTATGTTTCCATAGTGAGACACAAAAAGAAACCAAACCAAAACAAGAGAAAACCAAAGGAGCTGTAGCTGGGCTTTGATAAGATTGTGAATTAGCTCTTCCATGAGCCTTTGAGCCTTCTTTCAAGTTCCATATCCCTTCCCCATTTTATGGTGGTTCTTAGGGTGGAAACCAGGGCCTTAGGCATTCTAGGAAAATGCTCAAGTCATTAAATTATACTTCCGGCTACTCAACATTCTATGCTAGACATAGGCTTTTAAGTCCAGAAATCAAACTTAAGTTTTGAAACATCACTTCTTGTGTTCCCTCAGCAGTTAAAAGGATACGTAGAATCCGTTCTTTACAGCCCAGAACCCTATGACTCAGTCCTATGCACAGCAGTCATAACAGGGCTGTTTCGTTAGATCATCCTGATGCTGTCACAGGGGTATAGAAGATGATGATGCTGTCAGGCAGGATCAAACACTGAGTCATACCCGATACTCTGTGTATTTTGTATAAGTTATTATGAAAAATTCTATAAATGATGTTTCTACCACTACATAACATTTAAAGTTAGGAAGAATTAGAATTGTTAAGTAACTTGCTCCAAGGTGTCCTGAAAACAGAGTCGATCTCACCCAGCCCTAACCAATATGTACTTGTACTATGACAAATGCCCACGCTGAGGCATATTTGATTACTGTGAGTTTCTTTAGGGACTTGAGTTAGCTAACTATGGCAGAAAGCATCATAGTGACATTTTAATATGTTTGCAAATAGTTCCCCAAACTATACTCAAATAGCCTGATGACTAATATATATGAAAGGGCATTGTGCCTCCTCATTAGCACTTTAAAGATTCTGTTATTTAATGTTAATTATGTCTTTTTATGTCCTTTTAAAAATAAAGGGCACAACTACAGGCACTCTTCCCTATTGCTAAATGCAAGTATTTGAATCAATTTGTTTTAACACTCCGTATACTCTCTTGCTTTGTTTTACCACACCATTTCACAAGGATTATTTTTCCACATGGCTTCAGAGATGATGACTGGGACCAACGTGAAACAGAAAGTGTCCCTTAGACAATGCATGCCATTATGATTATAAGATACACAATATAATTATGATGATGTTTGCAAGGTTCTTGTTTTTGTTTTGCCTCTGGACAAACAACTTGTGGAGTAGCCTGTTTCAGTTCATAAGCAAACAATAACAGGATACTCACTGTGTGCAGATGAGATTGATAAAGTTACATTACATCTCATACCTTTTATAAAACTCAGATCTCTTTGGCATGCACCTTATAGTAGCATGTAACATTGATCTTCGTGCAAGGAGTTCACATTGTAAGGATATAATGAGACACAAAACATTCAGTATCAGATCTTCTGTGCTGTTAAAACCGCTTAAGTATGGCATCAGTTCTTAGAGTTAGCCAATATAAAAGTAGCTGAACCTTAGGAAATTATCCAGTCCATTGAAACCTACATCAAGGTGCAGTACCGAACTCCAGTCTCACCTAGGTTCAGGCTAGGCAACTCTTGTCATTGAATTCCTCAAGGATTTACTCCAAGTTAAAAACCATTGTAAATCTCAGAAGCCAGAATGGGTTTCACTTTACAGTTAACTTGCTGCTAACTTGCTGTCCACTAGAGCCTTTGCTGTTTGCTCTTCAGTCGTATGATAATGGAGAAGAAAGAGTTGATTTGGTTTAAACTTCCACATTACAATGAGTCCTGGAGGGTAGGAACAGAAGGAGCTCAAGGCAGGATTTTTGGAAGCAGGAACCGAAGCAGAGAAAGTGGAGCAAAGCAGACCAGGATTGGCACCACCCATGATGGGCTGGGCTTTTCCACATCGATCCTTATTCAGACCATAAGCCATGGGCATGTTCACAGGCCCAATAGATGGAGGCAATTTTTCAGTTGAGGTTCCCTCTCCCTAGGTTACTCTATGTTGTGTGAAGTTTGAAAACTAACCAGCATAAAATTTATTTAAGTAAAAATAAAAGAAAAAAAAAAGAAAAAGCCCAATTCAAAAGCAGTGAAATCGCATAGGAGGCTGCCTGGGATCAAGTAACTGCTTTGCCTTGCTGTTTGGTACTTATGACAGAGAGGTGGTAGGAATAAGTGAGTGATTATCACTAGAGTATTTTATAAAGTGTTAAGCACACACGTGCGGCTATCATTTCTTAATAAAATTGCCCATAAAGGCTTATCAATCCAAAATTCTTGTACCAAGCTTCTGAAACACTTGTTTCACTGTAAAGATGAAGCTCACATATCACAAAAGATGTTGTCCCTATCAATCAGTTATTACAACACAGAGCCATACACAAAGGCTAATATGGAAATAAGTGCTTTATATGCATATATTATATACACTTAAATACATATCTGAACATTTGTATATAGAAATATATTTGCATAATTTACATATCAAATTTGGTAAAAACAACTCTTCAAACACTTCTTAATACAGCATTGTTTTTCTTTCATGAAACTTTTCAAGATAATGGAAGATAGCCCATTGTACGAAGTTTTAATAAATAAGGCAGATAATGAAATTTGCATAAAAGATTCAGAAAGGTTATGTATCTTTACCTGTACATTGATTAGAGGGGATTTCAAATGTAATATTTTTTTAACAATTGATAAGTGTTAACTATCTTGAACTGTGTTTAATCAGTGGCATAAAATATGGTCATTGATATCTTGCTTTAATTAAATTTCACCTGTAGAATCGGGTAATATCAATGTTTCAGAAACAATGTGTTATACAGAGAGGAAAACTTGCCAACAACTAATTGTATTCCAGGAAAAAAATATAATTTAGCATGCTTTAAAGAATTCATAGTAAGTTGATAAAAAAAACTTAACAATCCCGCTATTCTTAAATAAATAGCAGGATTCCAGCATTCCAGTCCATAAGGAAAACTGAACAGGTCATGGCTTTGACTTGCCTCTATGTTGGGGATAGGACTTGGGTAAATATCAACCTGTGAACAACCATTCTCTTTTCTTATATTTGTGTCCCCCATGGTACTCACTTCCCCTAAAACAGATTATAATCCATTACCAAACAAACTACTCAATTACAATCTTAAAGTATTATAGTAAAATATTGTACAGAAATGTAAAATTATGCACATATAGCAAATAAAATCTATAAGTACTCAAATGATTTGTTACACACTTTAGCATTGAGCTCACATTATGTCCTTAAATATGCTACAGTCAGCTGTAGTAAGCATTCTTGCTGTCTCTGTCAATAAATAGTATCTTTTATTACAGAGAGTTACTTTAGTTATGAATAAAGGTCACTACCGTAGTAAAAAAAATTCATTCTGCCAAGATATGCCCAGAGAGTCAAATTTCTCCCAACTAAAATCTCCATAAGAAGTTTCACTTTTTCTCCAAGAAGCTAAATAATCATTTTTTTGTTAACGTCCTCATTTGCATATAATTGCATTATTAGGAGGTGTTTCTAAGGTTGGAAAAGTGTGAGGATGAGAAAATGTGGAAGCAAAACATTGCTCTATGAACTCAACTTGCTTTTTTGAGGCAACAGGATGGTTTGCATTTATTCATAAGTGAAGACTAATGATGTATTGAGAGTTGGCACTACTCCACAGAAGTATACAGAAAGACAGAGCAAGAAATCTGACCCAGTACAGATTCATGACTTACTCCTAAGAACTCAGACACCAACTCAAAAAAAAAAAAACCAGCCAGCAAGTTAGAGACAACATCAGTTATCTGTAGTTGCGTCAGCTAAATGACACATGGGTTAAAAATAATGACAGGACTGGGGTGGGGATCAATGACAGTTAACATCTCATGTGACTTTTGAGTCAACAGCTCTGTGTTGGTTGATCACCTATTTTGGGGAATATGCTGCGTCCTCAGGAAAGCCACCGTTACACAGTTCCATTTGCACAGCGTAGGAGCAGACACACTCTCTCAGGCAATAACCCTCCCTTGATTGAAATAATGGCCCAGCTCAGCTATGCTTATTGTGTGTGCTTATGTGCTCAAGAAATACTATTTGAATGAGTGCAAATTCAGCGAGGAGGAAAGTTATTCATTTAAAAACATCTGTGCAGGCCTGCAAGATGGTAAGGAGAGTGAAGCCAGAATGTTATCCAAACACTGAGCCTGCAAAGCCTCTCCAAACGGAGTGACTTCAAACACTAAGCTTTAAGGTACAGTTTAGTCTAGAAAGCAGGACCCAGTGCCTACTGCGGCTAGTGAGGGAGTGCTCTGCTGACAATTTCCCTCATAAGTTGTTTAGACATATATACTTGAAAATACTTTACATAAGTAATGGAGCCTATCTCTCTTTTATTAAGTGAGGACAGAACATGTTTAAATAGCTCCGGGTAACTTGGAGGAGAGGCTACAGCTATTATGCTTGCTCCAGTTAATACACAGCAGTGAGGACAGTTACAGTTAAACAATAGTTTCCTTCCGGTCGTTGTTTTTTGTCTCATTGCCTTGTGTTTTATGGCAATTCATTAACAAATAACTTTATTTTCTCCTAGAAGCCAGTCTGACGCTGATACAGTCATAACCAATAGTACTAGTTGTGAACAAGCATAGTGGAAAAGGTAAGGAAAGGCGCTTTCATTTCTCCTGCTAAGACCATCACTAAGAATAAAGAGGGAGAAAACCATGAAGAGAAAGAACAGAAGTAACTTTAAAATGTGCTGTAATTAATAGCAATAAAATATTTTTTTAAAAAAATATAGTTATATTTGCTATCCAAATTTGGTAATCCCTTTTTATGGGCTCCAACAGCTTCTCTGAAAAGTAGACAGGAATTGAGTTGTAGCAAGAAAACACCTGCCCAAAGCTCTGAAATATGGAGTGAGCACCGAATAGCACCATTTAGAAGAACCCACTTTTAAGACTGTCAACAAATCGGTTTGCATAGGAAGAGTGCCACGGAGGGAGAGGATGCCTGCCCTTTGTGTTCCAACCCAAAACCAGGCTCAGTTTACATCAGAGGAGAGTCACCGGGCAATTAAATATATCCACGAAGTAATTGTAATATGACGTAAAGCACTTTACAAACATTAAATGTTCCCCGAAGAGACCAGCATTTTCCATGAAATAAGAGAGATAGAGACACAGAGAAAGACAGAGACAGAGAGAGAGAGAGACAGACCAGGGTAAGAAGGAGAGAGAAAAGGGAGGGAGGGAGAAAGAGAGAGAGAGAGAGAGAGAGAGAGAGAGAGAGAGAGAGAGAGAGAGACAGAAAGACAGAGATAGAGAACGAACTAAGGAAGGAAAGAACCACTCAGAACACAGATGCTCCAGCAGTAGCTTTCTTGGGTCGAAGCACTAAAGGACAGATGCCCAGACCTGCGCCCACCGAGCTGGAATGACTCAGGAGTAGTAGCGCTAAAGGTTTCCTTGGTGTGTACCTGGAATCCTAAACACCCAAAGTCATACACACCAGGCCTGTGTGTGTGTGTGTATGTGTGTGTGTGTGTGTGGGGCTGTTCCTTCCTCTCTAGACAGTGTGCTAAATCCAGGAGGCAGGAGTCTAAGCTGTAGTGGGTCACAGCAGCTGCAGATTTCTTAGATGAGGCTTGAGGAAATGGATATCGGGTCTTCTCCAAAGAGTAGGCACCCACTTCCGTGGTAATAATGTTATTATTTCTTTCCAACCTGTCTGCCTTTTGCGTGGACCTCGGTGTAGCCCACTCCCCTTAAAGCCACTATATAACTTCAAGTAACAGTACACAACTACCCCAGAAGTGGATAAGCAGGAATCTCCAAACTCTGAGCGATCATCAGGGACCGCGTACTCTGCATCTGATTCTAGGGGAGAGCTGGACGTAGGTCTCTGAGCAAGACAGACAGACAGGCAGGCAGGCAGACAGACAGACAGACAGACTGGAGGACGGGCAGATTGGCAGGCTTGGAGGAGACCGCTTAATTTGCTTAAGCAATTGCTCCCTCTGTTTCTCTTGTCCTATTAGTTTAACCCCTACCCCAATCAAGGGGCTCAAAGTCTTCCCCAAGAGGCGTCTAGGAAAGCCGCGCCCCACAAAGTGCTTGGGGCAGAGGAATGCCTCCTCTAAGTGACTTCCCTTATCACTTTCTCCTAAATCCAGAAGATCTGAGCCTCGAGCCCCCTACCCTCTTTCCCGCGCGAGGAGAGCAACGCGTGGTGCTCACTCACCGTAGTCCCTAGTGGTGACAGCCTCCGCTTGGAAAGTGCTGGCCCAGACCAGTCGCGCCGGGTCACCGAGTGGTTCTGCGATCGCAGTGGCAGTTGTCCAGTAGTTTGGAATGCTCAGCAAGGAGCGAGCCGGCGAGCAGAGCAAACAAGCAGCACAGTACTTGGGCTTCCACTCTGGGGCGGCGACAGCGGCGGCTGCGGTGTCGGGGCGGGAGTGGCAAGCAGAGGTGGGGAAGAGAAGTAGTGGAGTTTAGGGCGCGTTTCCCGCACTTCCCTAGGAGGCTGGAGCCAGGTGCGGCAGGGCGCGTTCTCGCGGCGCGGGCACGTCTGGGACAGCCGCTGGAGCCCGAGTCTGTGTAGCCAAGGGATCCGCAGGAGCTCTGCGGGAGGAGGTTCGCATTCTCCTCACCCGGCGCGGGCACCGGAGCCGACCCGGACTCCGCACGCGAGGGGCAGAGCCTCGGGCGTCCGCGGTGACAATGTCTGGAAGCTCGATCTTTGGAGATGCCTCCAAAAGAGCAACAGTCAGTGAGGCTGAGGTCTTCCTTCCCTGCGTCCTCAGGCGACCGGTGCCAAGCTGTGCGAACCGCGGACTCCCTGCCGCTCGCGCTGTCACGGCCGCCGCCCGGTCCCTGGCGCGCTTGAGCTGGCTGCAGCCTCCAAGAGACGTGCCCAGCGGGATGTGCGCGCGCGTGTGTGTCTAAGAAGATATCTTCCCCTCCATCACTTCGGCTCACGGGAGGAAGCAGGTCCCCGGCGGCCAGCTGCAGAGTGGCTGCCAGTCCACACCCTCCCGCCTCTCATCCCACCCACCCCGCCCCTTCTCCTACTAGCGTTCCCCTCCTCCCTCTGCTCCTCCTCCGGTGGCCGCTCCTGTGCTCCTTAAGGCAGCAGAGAGACCTAGAGGAAAGCTGCGGTGGGGGAGAGGGGGTGGGGGGCTGGGGAAGGGAGCGCAGGTGTCTTTGAACGGAGGTGGGAGCAGGCAACAAAGCTCTTATAGGCAGGGGCAGGGCCCGGCCTTAGAGGTTGAAGAGGGAGGAGGAGGAGGATGTACTGGGAGGTGGAGGACGTGAGGCTGAGCCACAGCGTGTCCCACCCAGGAGTGGAAAGCTTTGGTTAGCACTCTGTAGCTGCAAGGTGGGTGGTCAGGGTTCCCGAGCAATCTAAGATCACAGCTTTGAGAACCTTGAAGAGGTTACTGGACTGCCAGGACGTGATTTGATTTGGTACTTAGAGATCGAAGGGACCCGGTGTCTGAGGAGGTGAGACAGATCTCTTTGCTGCGATAGTGGGGAGCTAGACACAGAGCTTGAGAGGGGTCGCACAGGTGTCCAGAGAGACCACATTGACTTCAGCATGCCAAGTGAGAGTGCTAGAGGACAGGAGGGGCCGGTGGCGTCAGCCGCGGTGCTTTGGGCTGCTGTGTGCCTTCAGAGTCACAGGGGGCGATCACTGCCTAGCTGGGAAGAGGAGCTCTGGACTCAGCCTTCATTCAGGTCTGGAGTTCCAAAACCCAGAGGCACACTCACCTTTCCAATTTAGTCCCTCTGTCCTAGCTAGCCTTTGCCTCTCCAGCAAAATGGCAGGCCAGGGAACTAAGTCTGTTTGCTGGACTCAGCTTCTTTGCTGGTAGAAGAAAGCCCACCTGGAAGCTTATTTATGGGGCTTCCCTCCTAACTTCTATTCTCAAAAAGCATCCCTGACTAACCACAATTACAAGAAAATTGTTACTACCCCCTCTCATGGGGTTTGCCTGAACAAACAAACAATTAAACATGGTTTCTCCTTCCATTCCTTCTTTCCCTGTTGTTTATGTAGAGGCAGTCCACTTCTTGAATACTTTTCATTGCACAAATGTGCACGTCCTTTAGGAAGACATCACAATATTATTGCTCAGTGAACTAGAGTAGAAAGAATTGTACCATATCAGTTCTTTCTGTTATGTCAATCACGTTGTGTTAATTCTGTCTATCAGGAAATGAAATGTCGGCAGCAATCCATAGGACACAGTATTTCTTGGTTCTCGTTCTGAAGCAGCCCCACTTCCTTTCGGGGACCCATTTTTACCATCACCTCCAAAGGTCACGAGCTCAGATTTCAATATGTGTGTGTGTGTGTGTGTGTGTGTGTGTGTGTGTGTGTGTTTCGATACAGGGTTTTTCTGTGTAGCCCTGGCTGTCCTGGAACTTACTCTGTAGACCAGGCTGGCCTCGAACTCAGTAAGCCGATTGCCTCTGCCTCCCAAGTGCTGGGATTAAAGGCGTGGGCCACCACTGACCGGCTCAAAGTACATTTTTAAGTTATTGGTCAATAGCCTGAAAGAAAGAACTGTTGAGTTCCTGAAGAGGTAAGTTAAATTTCCATAAATTTATTTACCATCTACTCAAACAGAAATCATAAGCTCAGCAGCACCAGCCACGTGTATATTGTGTAACGTGAGGAGCAGGAGGAGAGATGGCTGTTTGCTGGCTCGGCTCTCTGATCCATTAACCTCTTTAGCTCATCATTGGCAACAATAGCACCCAATCACATTCTTGTGTTTGAAAGACAAGGGATTTCTTTTTCATCTCAAAATCACAATGCCACCACATTATAGTCTAAAAGAAATCTCAAACAATAAAAGTAATAAGAAAGGAAGAAAAACAGTTTGCTTTTTTTTTTCTCTGAACAAATGTTGCTATTTTGTTTTTCTTGAGGGGGAAAAGTGCTGATAAGCAGGAAAGCTCAGAAAGGCATGACAATAGATTTTGAAGAATGCATTATTCTCTCTATCAATTAGCAAACTATCTCTTACATGTTTATTTGTATAATCTATTTATTGATAAACACATTCTTTGGAAGGAGGAAGATTACAGGGAAAGAGGATGGGTAAAAATGTATTTATTTCATTACTCTCTCAATACAATGTCTAGCAGGAGAGAACCTACCAGAAGACTATCCATTCTCAGAAACTAACTTTTCCCCAGAGAATCCTTACCCTGGGTATCTGATGAACTTGGAAAGTGTCACAGATTTAGCCTTACTGTCAAAGGTCACCCTTCAGCCTGGTAGATCCAACAATCTGAAGCATGGTTCCAGCCAGGACCTTTTAGCTCTCTTAGTGAGGGAGGACTAGGTTAAGGGACACAAGGTTAAACTCACAGTTCACACTAGCTAAACTCCACACAAAGTGGCACACCGAGAGAAGACTGAAAGAGCAGAAAGGGTTAGTGGCCCCATGAGGAGAGCAACAATACCAACCAACCAGAGCTCCCCAGGGTCTAAACCACCAGCCTGGGAGCACATAGGGAGGGACCCATGACTCCAGCTGTGTATGTAGGGGAGGATGGCCCTGTAGGGCATAGGTGGGAGAGGAGATTCTTGGTCCCATGAAAAACGAACACAGAGTGGGGGGGAGATGTGAGGGTGGGGAGGGGGTAGTGGGGGTGGGGGGTTGGTGGGGGCACAACCTCATAGAAGCGTGAGGAGGGGGGATGGGATAGGAGGTTTCTGGGTGGTGGGAGGAAGTGGGGTAAGGGGATAAAATCTGAAATGTAAATATAATACCCAATAAAAAAATTTAAAAAAATATATGATCAAAAAAAGAAAATATTTTTAAAATTTAATTTTGAATGCAGTCACAGACGATGTTAGTTCCAAAAAAAAAGAGCTTAATCCCAAAGGCCAAATAAAGCATGTCAACAAAAATACTTGGTTAATTAGACTGTTCATCTGGCAATGAATTTTTCCCCTGAACCATCACACTTTCTTGACTCAAAAATACAACCATTAAGTATTATTCAGTTAACAACTCCTAACGAAAATTGCCCACCAATGATTTGTAAATGTTTATCATTTGTAAGAAATCGGTGAGGGGGAACTATTTTACCTTCCAAAATTGATTTTTATTTCTTTCAGTGAGTTGTAACCAGCACCTGGAATCAGTTGACTAAGCAGGTATTCACTAGAAGAGCCTTCTCTGTGCCAACCACAGATAATTAAAACATGAACAAAGAGATGCCAAGTTCCATGGAAGGAGACCTAAAGCAACCTTGGGAGATGTGCTGGTCCCAGGTCTTCTCCTAGAAGACACACTCTGTACCTGCTTCTTCATGCTGAATCTAGTGGAATATTTTTTATATGAAAGAATAGATATTTTGTACTATGTTTTGCTATGTGTAGTTGTTTGAAAGAGATAATGGTCCATATAGGTCATATGTTTGAATGCTGCTCTCCAGTTAGTGGAACTAGGGAGTTTGGGAAGGATTAGGATGAGTAGCCTACTTGAAATGGGTGTGAATTTGTTGGAAGAGGTGTGTCAATTGGTTGGGTTTTGAGATTTCAAAAGTCCATATCAATCCCAGTTATCTTTCTCTCTGTCTCTGTAGAGGAATTTTTATTCATCATCATGGCTGCTCAGGTAAGGGATCATATCTAAAGATATGATCTGACCAGAATGCAGACATGCCCTATACTACAGTATGATCTGGCTGGAATACAGACGTATCTTTAGTATATCCCCACCAAGAAGATAAGGTTAGTTTGTAGAAGGAAGCAACCATGTTTGAAGTGATGTCTAATTGAGGGGCAGACAAGGCAACAAAACAGATAAAGATCTAACAGAGTGAGAGATGGGATACACCTAACTCACGTGAGAAAAGCACAAGAAAGAGAGGCTACGAGGCTACTTAAGATCAGAGAGAGGAGAGAGAGAGAGGGAGAGAGAGAGAGAGAGACAGAGAGAGACACACAGAGACAGAGAGAGAGACAGAGAGAGACAGAGAGAGAGAGAGAGACAGAGACAGATGTAGTATGTGTGTATGGCAACTTTACAAGGACAGTTTTACAGATACAGGTTACAGAGAGAACAAGCTAGAAATAGGTAAAGACAGAATGAGCTAGAAAATGAGAAGTCGGAAGATTTAGACATTATTGTCAAAGTTAGTATGCAGCCAGACAAAGCAATTCAGTCAAAAGCAAAGAAAATTAAGATTGAATCAGTAAGCTTGGAAGATTAGATCATACAGAGGCTAGAAACTTCCAGGTCTAGGCCTAAGGATATTGAGAAGAGAGAAGGAAATGCTCTGGGCTTAGGCCAAGCTGTGTATTTGCACAGTGTGGGTATGGCTCTCATCTCATCACTTTGTCTGAGGAAATTGAAGTGACATTTCCATGTCTCCAATTTTCAGATCAGGATGGAAACTCTTAGCCTCTGTTTTAGCAAAGAACACAGTCAATAGCACAAAATGGCAGCCTACAGATTGTGAAAGGATAGTCACCAAACCTAAACCTGACAGAGGGCTAATATCCAAAATTTTCAAAGACTTCAAGAAGTTAGACATCAACAACCCAAATAACTCAATTAAAAAATGGGGTACAGAGCTAAACAGAGAATTATCAACAGAGTAACCTCAAATGGTCAAAAATCCCTTAAAGAAATGTTCAGAGTCCTTAGTCATCAGGGAAATTAAAATTAAAACAACTCCAAGATTCTACCTCACACCCCAAAACTCAGAGGACAGCACATGCTAGCAAGGTTGTGAAGCAAGGGTGGTGGTGAGCATGGTATGCACTCCCATCGCTGGTGAAAGTGCATGCTCTACAACCAGTATGGAAATCAATTTGGCAGTTTCTGAGAAAACTGGGAATAATTCTACCTCGAGACTTAGCTGTATTACTCCTGGGCATATTCCCAAAAGTTGCTTCAACATACCCCAATGATACTTGCTCAACTATGTTCATGCCTCATTTTCAATACCCAGAAACTGGAAACAACTTGGATGTCCTTCAGCTGAACAATGAATAAAGAAAATGTGGTACATCTATGTACTCATTTATAAGTGCAGATTAACCATAAAATACAAGATGCCCATGCTCCACAGACCCAAAGAAGTCAAACAAGAAGTAAGGCCCAAGTGATGCTTGAATCTCATTTAGAAGCAGGAATGAAATAGTCATAAGAGGCAGATAAAGAGGAAACTGGAAGGGGAATGTGGTGGCTCAGGATCAGGTTTAGGGAGGGACAGGAGAGATGGCTAGGTGACCTTGAGAATAAATGGAAATCTGTAACTGGACAGAGTTGAGGAGGTAGGAGGAACATTTCCAGGACAAGACATAAGGGAGGTCCCCAAGAATCAACGGGGGTAACCTTAGCAAAGACACACAGTATTGGGAATATGGAATCTGAAGAGGCCAACTCCTGTAGCCAGGCAGTAAGCCCAGTGGAGCAATGGGAACACCAACCCACCCACAAAACTTTCAACCCCAAATTTATTCTGTCTACAAGAAATGCAGGCATGAAGGATGGAGCAAAGACTGAAGAAATGTCCAACTTGAGACCCATCCTAAGGGCAAGCACCAATCCCCAACCCTAGTAATAATACTTTTTTGCTTGCAGACAAAAGCCTAGAATGGCTGTCCTCTGAGAGGCTCCACCAAGCAGCTGACTCAGACAGATGTAGACACCCACAGCCCAACAATAGTGGACAGAGCTTAGGGACTCTTATGGAAGAGTGTGAGAGCCTTGAAGGGGATAAGAACCCCACAGAAAGATCAACAGAGTCAATTAACCTTGACTGGGGTTCTCAGAAACTGAACCACCAACCAAACAACATACATGGGCTGGACCTAGGCCTCCCTGCACATATGTAGCAGATGTGCAGCTTGGTCTTCATATGGGTCCCAAACAGCTAGAGCAGAGGTTATACCAATAGCTGTTGCCTGTAGGTAGGATGTGTTCTTCTAGCTGAGCTGCCTTGTCTGGCCTTAGTGGGAGAGGAAGTGCCTATCCTTGAAGAGACTTGAAGTGCCAGGGTTGGGGGATATCCAGGAACTTCTCCAACCATTCAGAGGAAAAGAGGAGGTGAGATGGGGGAAGGATTGTGGGAGGGGCTGACCAAGAGGGGGGCAGTGAGTTAGGTGTGAAGTGAATCAATAAAAAATATTAAATCAAAATTTTAAAAAAGTGTCCTGCCTACTAGCTGCTGCCATGTTTCCTACCATGATGATCACAGAAGTATGAGTCTCTGCCTCTGCTACTATAAGTGTCAATAAATATTTTCTTTTCTAAGTTGTCTTGGCTAAAGTGTATCTTCCAATCAGTAGAAAGTTAACTAAGACACTGTGATTATTCTTGAAAAACCTAAAGGGTTAAAGCCAAATATTGTGGTAAGGAAACCATCTCCAATGTAAGATACAATGCCCAAGATGGAACCTCAAAATCTATGGGGATGGTTAAGGAGAATTTTTCCATTTTTGAGCCTTTGAGTTCTAATGCTGAACAATACAAAAGTGGTTCAAGACATAATATGAGCCTTAAGTGAAAATTAAAATATTCCAGCAGCTCAGAAACAGGTAAACTAAGTTTAGTTATACATTTCATTTAAAACATTATATTCTTAGTAATATAATCTTAACAAGTGATCAAAAATTTTTAGAAAACCTTTTGTATTTTCACAGTATTGTTGCAAAATAGCTCCTAAAGGCGGCATGTGTACGTTTATCCCTAGAGCCTATGAGTACATTGTCTATGCTGTAAAACAGAATTTTTCAGATGTAGCTAAGGTTGCAGACTATGGTTGAACAACACGAGTTCCTTTCTTAAATAGTAAAATAGTGTTTTTGTGTAATACAATTCAGGTAGTTACAGTAAACATTACATACATAACCTGTGAACAGCCGCTGGTTTTATATAAAAGTGTAACAAATCCTCTTTATACGATATAAATACTTCAAAATCATTCTAGTTCTGGGACATCCATACATTTCAAGAATTTGCTCACATATGATTTCAGTCAGAGGTACGTGAACATTTGGTGACTGTTGAACATACAGTTACTCTGCCATATTTTCTATGTTCCCAAATTACACTCCAATTGGGTCATGAATCAATGGTTTAATATTAACAATGCCATTGAACACCCTTCTGTGTCTGATTTTCTATATAAATAACTCTTCTGGTTAACTTTATGCTACTGTTACCTGCCTCCTGGAAAAGCTTCCCTTCAGGGGCATATCATGATATAAAGAGAAGCAAATACAATGCAAACAGGACACACACACACACACACACACACACACACACACACACACATATATATATATATATATATATATATATATACATATGTACATACATATATATATACATATATACATACATATGTAAATATGTGTATTGTGTATGTGTGTATGTATGTGCATGTATATGTGTGTGTGTGTACATGTGCACACACATATAGTATGGGTATGGTACATGGGTGTGTATCAGTTTTTATATAACATATACATGAATCCAAAACTGAACCGTATCTGTGTTGTACAGATTTATCAGCTGTACACCCTCCATAATCCTCATGTGTTATGTAGTTTTACGATTATCTGTCTATATGATTATTTCTATCACTGTTATTAAGAGCTAAGCCCTGTGTTCTGCTCTCTTTAAATAACATGTCAGTAAAGTAAATCCAGATATACAATGCATTTTACAAATTATTCTTTAGAGCAACAGTTCTCCATACTTTTTATTTTCTAGAGCTACTGTTTGGTTTAATGATGAAAGAGCTTCATAGAGGTTAACACATATACCTAGCATATCTTTATTATTTTCCATGCTTGTGATTGAACCTAGAGTTTGTACATAGTGAGAAACTTCTCCATCACTGGGCTTTATCACTAAAAAACAAAATTTGGAGACAGGGTCTAAGTTGTCCAGAATGTCCTTGAAGTCACTATGTAGCCAAGACTGTCCTTTAACTCACGGTAATTCTTCTGCCTCATCTTCTTTAATTCTGGGATTTGAAGTATGATTTCTCTGGACAGAGAGAACCTTTAAAGGTATTTTGTAAGTGTCACAGTTGTTACCTGACTATGGGGATTGAACCCAGAGCCTAACATGTTGAATGTGCCCTACCTCTGACCTGAATCCCTGAGTTTTTATGAGTTCTTTGTTTGCTGGTATGTTTGTTTTGGAGGCAGGATTTCATATAATCCTGAAAGTTCTCAAACTTACAAAGACTTTACCACTCCTTCTCTCTCATGCTAGAATTACAGGCATATACCATTATTCTACTGTAAACTACACTGGGCTTTTATACAGATTCTTAACATCATAACATCCAAGGGACTGGAAACAGAAGATCTAGCAGAAGGAGAAACCAGACAGCTTCTCTCAAGCTTGGGATACAGTATGTATCTGCTGGTTTGAAGACAGAGGTAACAATGTGACAGAAATGCAGTACCCCTTAGGTGCTGAGAAGCTTCTAGCTAACAAACAGGCAAGAAAAAAAAAAGATTCCTTTTCTACCACCTAAGTAATTTAGTCCAGCAACCTGAATGAGCTTGGAGGTGGACTGTGTCCAGAGCTTTCAGAAAAGGGTGAAGCTGTGGAAAGTTTTATGTTGACCTGAGACTCTAAGGTGAAGAAACTCTAACATTTCTGAGTAGAATAATATATGGCTATTTTACATTACTAAATATATTCTAGAATTTTATAGGAGCCATAGAAAACATATGCATGTACCAAGACTTGAAATCTGGTATGTATTTTACATGTACAACACATTTCAATTTGGAGCAGACTTTTCAAGCAGCCACATGTGTCTAGTGGCTACAGTACCAGACAGTGTAAATCTACACAAAGCCTCACCATGTCTGAGAAGTGTCAGGTTTTTGGCTGGCTATTTCATCATGTGGAGAGAGAAAAGGAACAAGCAAAGAATGAGGTTGGCAATATTTTCACGATCCCCACCCTACCCCATGTGAATGGAGTTCTGTTCATTATACAGACAGCAGGACAGATCTTACAAGACATTTTTCTTGGATTCATCATCCCTGATATTATGGGTTGTATTAATTCTAGGCTAATAATAAAAAAATCTTTCAAAATATTCTTTTAGGTATCAGGTAAGTTTTGGAGCAACCAAGAGAGTGTTGTTGGTCTCCCTTTAAATAATATTTAAGATGAAACATTTGTCATTTATTCTCAACACTATGGCATGAGGGTGGTGGATAAATGTCACAATGAAGAACTCCTGAATGGCCAGGCTGATTGAGTCAGCATTCATGGAACGGTTGCAACTCCTTACCAGAGAGTATACCTTTCAGTTCAACCCACAGTTATATTTTTATTAAAAAGGGTAGATGTTAGACATGAGGGTAAGCTGATATGTTGCCTAGTGGATTGCCAGGATTGACTTGGTTCCTATAGCTGGTTAGGACCCTTTCTACATTGCTAGTCCATGTGTACCTTTCCGGACATTGCACACTTTGGAAATGAGACTATTATTCAATAAAAAAAAAAATCCATCCTCTGGCCAAAGGTATACAAGTAGCTGTGCTCCATGGCTATGACCTTCAAAAATCTGTCAAGATGAGCACATTTTTTATTCTGCTTTTTTCCATGTCTAGACACTATCTGACAGCATCTTCACCATCTTCTTCAATGAATGAGAGTATAACCCACAAAACCGAGACCACAGGTCAACCAAGTAATCTGGAATGAAAAGTATGAAGATTTTTTTTTTCTAGACAGGCACAAAATAGGATTGGATTCACAGAAAAAACAATACCACAAAACCAAAACCCCCCAAATCTGCAGGGATTTGAATGAGAATGTCCAACCCCAACCCATAGTCTCAGGCATTTAAATGATAGGTCCCAGATTCCTGTTGCTGTTTAGAGACACTTGGGAGATGTGAACTTGTTAGAAGAAGTGCCTGAATGTGAGCTTCGAATTTTAAGAGGTTGATGCCATTTCTAGCTCCTTCTCTCTGCTTCCTATGTGGATCTGTAGCTCTAAGTCCCCAGCTTCTGCTGCAGCCACTATGCACTTTGTTGAAACCTTGAGTTCAGTTAAACCCTTCCTTCTACGAGTATCTGAGCAACTGTTTTATCACAGCAACTAAAAAATAAGAAATACAAAAGCTGAAACAGGGTGATTGGTGTGAAGGGGGAACTTCCTAGCTGTGGGGAAGAGTGAGAGTAGCTATATAAAAACAGAAAGTGAACTTCATTAGTATCTGTGTGTGTGTTTGTGTGTCTGTATATGTGCGTATCCCTGAGTCATCCCCTGCATCTGCAGATGAAAGAGTTTGTGACCTTCATGTGAGTGCTATGCGTCGAACTTGGGTCCTTTGCAAGAACAATATATTTTTTTCAGTATGACCAAGGTATATTCCAAACATGGATGACAATGTCATAATTAATCTCATTATTATGTAAAATTAACACATGATAATAAAAATTGGAAAATTTCACTTAGTTCTCTTCTGACTGTAAGACAAGATATTGAGTACAGTTTTAAATTTTTTTTACTTATTCACTTTACATCCCATTAACTGCCCCCTCCAAATCACCCCATCCCATATTCCTTCTCTCATACCTCTCTACCTTTCTCTGAGTAAGTGGGGACCCACTGGGTATCCCCCCACCCAGGCACATCAAGTGTCTACGAGGCTAGGTGCTTCCTTTCCCACTAAGGCCAGACAAGACAGTCCAGCTAGAAGAAAATATCTCACATACAGGCAACAACTTTTGGGATAGCACTGGCTATAGTTGTTCTTAACCACTGAGCCATGTCTTCAGCCCCAGAAAAGGAATTTCAGATTAACTCCCTGTTTTAGAATTGTATTAAATTTTAATTTTATACAGAATCAAATTATGTATATTTATGGGTAATGCTTTTAAAAGATGTGTTTAGATCAAGTTATATATCACAAATACCTTTGTATTTGTTTTGTTTAAATTGTTTTTACATTTATTCATTATTTATGAGGAGTAACCGCAGATGTAAAGCATGGACTTGTGGTATAGGACAATTTAGCCAAACGGATTATCTGTTTCCCCATGTGTCTTTGGGACTAGAATTCAGGTCTTCAGGGTCAGTGGCACGAACCTTTACAGGCTGAGCCACCTCCCTGTCCCTTATCATTTCTTTTTCGTACCAATACCAAACTGACAACTCTCTCTTCCAGGTGTTTGAAACACATAGATTCCCTTTGACTGTAGCACAACATTTGTGTGAAAATCTACAGTTCATATTAGTACAGAGAGGTTAGTAGGATTTCTGTCTTCACTGTCCATACAGTGGTAGACCCAGCCATAAACACTTATGAAATACTAGAATATGGCTAAGGAGGCTGAGAAGTTTGTAAGTGTAAATTTAAAAAGAATTTTAAAAATACCGTAAAACATTTCATTAATCATTTTGTATTGACTGTTGAAATACTATTCTGAATACTAGGAGCTAAATTAATTACATGACTAAGTTATTTTTAACTTTTACAAATCTTTGCAACAGAACTGTGTGCTGTCTGAATTAGACATCTTCTTTGCATTATATTTCTATTATTTGTTGTTCTAAACCAAAAGCCCATAGAAATCAACTATAAACTTACCAATATAGACAATTAGCCCCTAATAGACTGAATGTTCTTACTGGTTATGATGTTATACTTGGAGTAGCAAGGTGCAACACAGATGCATTTAGGAAGTTTTCAAGTTACAAGGACCCTATCAATGCACCCAAAATCAATTAAATAAAAACCTGTATGGTATAAACTGGGGCTGAAAATTAATTTTATATCTCTAGATGAATTTAATGTAGCACATATATGAGAATCACTGCTTCAAAACTTCTTGAAAACAAGCAAGCAAAGGTAACATTTATTTAAGGAAAGGTAAAGGAGTTATAAAGCCATGAATCTGCAAGTCACTGTGATTTAAATTACTTTGCTTTCAAGGAACTTAAAAACCAGCTACAGGGATGTGTTAACTACTGAAATACCCGCAGAGCAACATGGGATGGGTTTAGCATGGACCATTGTCGCTAGAGTCTGTAGGATTCTAGAATGGGAGAAGCTGATGGTGAAATAGTCAATCCTTTAGGAAATCCTTTGTCTCGTGCTCTGTAAAGAATAGAGGAGGTTGCTTAGTGTCATCTTCTCAGAGGTTGTAACAGAGGCTGGACCTGAACATCAACAGGCAGAAGAGAAGGAGGAGCCGTGGCCTGGGAAACTCCTAAGTTCTCCACGTTTTTGGGAGGGAAGACGTGGGACCAGGGTTACTGCATTAGATACAAATGAGTACTAATCTCCAGAAAAGTCTGGTTAGAAGAGTGAGAGTTTCCACTGTGCTTCTGTTACAAGCTCCTTAGTTGGAAGGAGAGGGTGTGTGCAGGGCTGGAGAAAAGAAAGAGAAAGTGGAGAGTAGTGTAATTTAAGAGAAAAATGGTAATGGGGCTGAAGAGATGACTCAGGAGTTAGAAGAACTTGATACTCTTCTAGAGGCTTCAGGTTCAATTCCCCGGACCCACACTCTAGTTTACAAGGATTGATAATTCAGTCTCAGAGGATGTGAAGCTTTTTTATGTCTTCCACAGGCACCAGGCACAAACACTTGCATACATACAGGCAAAACACTCATACACATAAATTAAAAATATATATATTTAAAGTAATACTAAATATTTTGGAAAATAATGGACAAATATTTTTTTCTGGCACAAGAAAGACTGAAATAGACCTAGAGAAGTCTGGGGGTGGAGGGCAGAGAGGAGAGTAAAGCAAGAATCTAGACTGTTAGAACAATTTGCTTTTACTTATCCACTGTGAAAGGAAAAAAGTTCCAAACTAAGATTACTAGTACTGATTTGATTTTTTTCCCCCCAAATGCTCACGGTTCTAAATGCACAGTGCTTGTCACATGGAGTCATGGCACAAATACTTAAGTAAATATACAATAAGTTATAAATCTCTTTAATTCATTAATTTGGAAAGTGATATAGCCACAAGGAGCACAGTTTCACAATAATGGTGCTGTGGATTACTGGGGTTTCACAGGTGATACCACAAGGGCCTCCAGCACAGTAAATCCACTTAATCTGCTATTGCTTCTTTCTTTGCTGAGAAAACAAAAATGGCTTTGCAATTTATCATGTGCACTGAGATACTTAAGAAAGAAGAAAAGGGGGCTATTAATAATGATGGCAGGATAGGACCCTCTGAGTTTGGGGCAAAGTGGGGTAAACCATCATCTGGAGAATAGTACCTGATGTGAACTGCACATTTGATTGACAGAAATAAAGAAATCATTGTCCATGTACTCCAGAATTTATGAGAAACTATGGAAGTAAAATGGTACCAATTGCAACAGTTTGCTTCTTTCCAAACTCATACAAGGATTGGGGGTTATTTATATCTTGGCCAAAGTAGATTCTTGTCTATTAAGGAAGGTGGAACATGATGATGGTAGAAGATTACTTAAGAAATACATTTTTAATGTATTCCTATTTTTTTCTCTGCTGGATTGGATGTGGTTATTCTGGTTGGTGCTTCTATTACCATCTTGGGTCATGAGACAACAGGCTCAGGATGGCAGAACAGAAAAACAAAGGAAGAGTTGGATCTCCAGTGATGGAAGAGTGGTACATAATCTACATCTCTACTCTTGGTCTATTTGGTGAGGACAAGAGGATAAATATTGACCTGACCCTTGTAGAAGCCAAGAATCCAGATGACATGGCAGAGGTCCAGGAAGATAAGAAAGAAGACAGAAAGAAAGCAGGAGGAGATGATATATGTGAAGATGTGTAGGCATAAAATTTTCTCAACTTACTTTAATAGACATCCAACCCCCCTTCTAACCCACTACCCATCAGAAGTAGTGGAAAAGAAAAGCTACTATGTCAGGGTAGAAGTAGACCTGTTTAGAAATAGTTCTTTGGAGGTGAATCCAATCTTTGTTGTCAGAATATAATCAGTTCAGTCCAGCAGCAAACACCACACACTAATCAGTAGCTTCAGTCAGTCCTATCAGCAGAAACCACACATGAACAGAACCAGCAGCTGCAGTACAAATTGTGTGGCAGCCACCACACAGGAACCAGCAAGGCAGTTCAATCCAGAAGAAACCGCAAACTTGTCAACTGGTCTGAGGCCACAGATGTATCAAAAAGTCACAGAAACCTCATGAGAAGTTCTTTGCTGAGTTTCTCTCCATGGTGTCACCACAAGCTGAGCTCAGCAATGCAATGTAAGGTGAACCAATACATGTGTGTCCTTACCAGAGAATAGAGCAGTGGAGCAAAGCAAATCAATGCTTGAGCTTCCGCTGTCTGTGAGATTATATTTATATTCCTTCTGAACATCATACATCCTTTCATGTGTTTGCTATAGCGAAACATCCACTCACCTGTGTCTACTGCAGGAAAATATTCTTTCACATTTCTGCTTCAGCAAAAACATGCTTTTGCCTGTGTGCCTCAGGAAAACATTATTTGACATAATTAATTTTCCAAAGTAACCAGAAGTTTTCACTTCAGAGATATATGTAGCAGAGACCATGGGATTTTAGTGGGTAGTATGGATAGCACCAAGAGTAAGAAGTGCAGGGCTAGGGTTCGGCCTCCAAGGGGTAGTAATAATTCTCCTACATTGTTTTTCTGTAGTTCATATGTCTTTGTTCACCTGCCTGCCTGCACTCATCTAATTTGTAACAAAGGCATTTGATGTGTTGTGTGTTTCCTTTTCTTTCCCAAGACATGGCTAGGTTCAGATTACCCCTGAGTTTTACATCTTCAGGTAGCGCTTATTAACCTTACCTGTATTATGGGAACTAGGGTAGGAACAGGGGCATATAGTACTTATGGGTCATGCCATCAAGGAACTTGGAGTTGCTTGGAAAGAAAGACTATAAAGCATGAGTTCCAAGACATGATAACCAGAAATGGGGCATTAGAATCAAATAACTGAGGTAATTCTAGCAGCAGCATGGGGTGGGCATCCAGTGTTTATAGCAAGGATGCAAGCAACTGACTCATTATGAGACATAACTGTGTTTAATAAACCATATTTAAGGAGGCAGGATATGAGTAATTCTTGTTTTGAAAATATTCCATTTAAAATGATGAAAGCTAAAGAATTAATTTCCCTGGTTTGGTTTTGTGGAAAACCCATTAATTTCTAGTGGAACACCTTATTCTCTGATATATCAAATAAATGAGGCATTGCTAAAGTGACAGATGAGAAACACAAAATAGGGAATAAGAAAAGAAGAACTGAGAAAGGAATGGAAATATGTCACTGCCAGAGTGCCTCGTGATAATCAGCCACTTCTGGAGTGAGTCTTTCTTGAGGTGTGATTTCATCTTCTCAGCACCTTAAACCTGGTGTTGTTCTCTTTCTGTCTGATGGCAAAGCTTAAAGCAAAGGAAGGTGTTACTTGTCCAAGGTCACATTGTCAGTTACACAGTGGGAGGTAAGGTGAAAGTTCTTTCACACACACACACACACACACACACACACACACACACACACACACACACACAC
>JANHMN010000019.1:18413658-18463900 GCA_030674055.1 Rhabdomys pumilio
CACACACACACACACACACACACACACACACACACACACACACACACTCATGCTTATGCATAAAATCACTTCACGCATATTTATGTTTCCAAAGAATTTTATCTAAGGACATGAAATGTTAGGAGCTAGGAACAAATGTCTACGAAGTGATCTGGATTCCCAACCTGGGTAGGAAATGCTCTTCTAGAGCATGCTTTCTCTACCATCACTTCTCCCTTTCCTCTTCATCTTTCCTGCTTTTCTTCCTATTCTAGACAGATGAAGAAAAAAGAAGGAAACATGAAGAGGAATGAAAACAGCACGGTGGTGAGTGGAAAACGGACTGAAGAGAATAGCCGACAGTTGTGTAGGAAAATCTTCATAATGTATGTCATATGCCTCTGATAGACTCAATGTTTGTAAATAACATCAAACTAAGGGTATGTGTGAGGAGACAGCTTAGTAGGTAAGAGTACTTGCCTTATAAGCAGGAGGAACTGAGTTCAAATCTTCCCCACTTGTAAAATTTTGGGCATGGCTATTTATACTTGTAATCCCAGGACTGGGGCATGAAAGCAGGTGAATCCCAAAAATATACCTGGTGGCCATCTTATCTTGACAAGCTTTTAGTCGGTGAGAGAGCATGACTTAAATGAATAAGGCAGAGATAAGTAAATGAATAAGATATAAGTGGAGATAAGTGGAGGAAGATATCAAACACTATATCCTGACTTGTACATGCAGACATAGGGGCACATGCACCCAACCACCTCTATACGTCACACACACACACACACACACACACACACACACACACACACACACACAGGCACACACACACATGGGCACAAACACATACACACATGCACACTCACACACATCACAAAATAAAAAAGCCAGGAAATATGCGTGTGGAAAGGGGTAAATAAATCAAACTTTAGTTGTTGTCTCTGCTACCAGTCAGGGAAGTGGCTATTGAGATGCTGTGGAAAGTCTTCTCTGGGCTTTGTTTGTTGCTATTACTTAGGGCAGTAGCCTTCCAATATACCTGATTTACAACCCAATCATTGTAAATACCATCCACATCTTGGTGCTTCTGGGATGTGAAAACATATAAGAGGCTATCTCAACTTCTGGGGAAACAGCTCATGTGTGGAAGCATCATACTCTCTCACTGTGAAACCTGCACTCAGCCACCTGGAGAGTCTACTTTGCCTCTGCTTAGGCACAATCACAGGACAGTTCTTGAAGGTTACTGTGAACGGTCATGTGAACATCAACAGAGAGGGGTTGGCTCATAGCAAGTTTCCACTTACTATTAGCCCCCAAAGTAAGCTGCTTCTTTCTTTTAAAAAATTAACACTATTTGTCCTGTGTCAAGCTTTATTGAGTTCTCTGACCTAAGTTATTTCATGAACTATGAAAAGTAAGAGCTCAATCAAATTCTGCTATTTATCATTTCCCATTGCTCAACACAGAGATTTCACTCTTACAGATAAGTGGCAAATATCTGCTGGCTGTTGAAATGCCTGCCTTAAAAGTTTTACATGGTTGTGGGCTCATGCTGGATTCTCCTGTCAACTGGGGAAGGATTGCTCTATGGATCTAGGCCTGTAAATATGGAATTTAGTTTTTATTTCTCTAAGCAAAATTAATAAGAATATAATTTTGCAAGTAGGTGTCGATCATTAATTTTATATCTAGTACCATAAATGTGAAGTCTCTAGGACCTTAGTCATTTAGAATGCGGGGAGGAAAATAATAAGAAATGTGCCCAAGGAAATATATGAGAAGTTGAGATTTTTTAATTTCAAGGAAAGTTAATGTTGTAAGCTAAGATAGAAAAGAGTTGGGGGTAGAGGGACCTCAAGAAGCAATACAGTCCACAAAACACAAAGCACAAATGACTCAGGTTGCTTTATAGAATCACTGGTGTAAGCTACTTCGTAACATAACATAGTTAACCAGAATAATAAAGTATTCCTTATCAAGCCAAACAAACCAACTTGAGCATACTTTGCTTACTGAAATAAATTTATAAAGTTGATTTGATGAAGTCCTAGAATTTTTGATTATATGTAGTTTAGTTGGTTAATTTTACATGAGACTGATTAACTGCCACTGGATGGATTTTATTGGATAATACAAGTTAAAACAGTAGCCTCATGAAGTAAACCATCCAATTATCTGTTTTATATTACAGCTTTCAAACACCTAAGGCTTTAGTCTCATTTATGCTTGGTTATGGATGGGTTGCATTCTATCAAGGGTGTGTGTGAGGCCGTTAGCTCTTCCCACCGAAGCAACTGTAAAGGGGGCCATTACTGTTAACAAGGGGGGCTCATATCATGTAATAGTTTGTTCCCTTAGGAGGTGAGAGCCTTCTAGCAGAATATATATTACTGGGATCTGGAGTGAGTACCAGACCTGTGTTTATTCAAACCCTGTTTCTTCTTGCAAAGATTGTACACCTGGAGAAGTCCCTCCTAGTTTTCCTGGAAGATAGACATGGCTCTTCAATTTTTCTTCTAAGGATACTGAAAGATGCATGTTTACCACAGAACCTGCCATACTATGTTGTCATTGTGACGAACACAGGGAGGGTTGTTTAAGTTTGACTCACTGTATGAAAACTATCAAGCCCAAACATAGATTACTAATTTACCTGTACAATTACTAAACTATTTAATGTTTTTAAAGTACTGAATCATTTGACTTTTGTAAAGTTGGCCTTTGTATGTGCATGTTGCAAAATGCTTTTAAACTCTCTTATGAAATATAGCTGACGTCCAGTGATGATATCATCTATGCTTTAGATGATGTCTCTGCACCTTTGAAGATAACTAAATTTGTTGCTGTTAGAGTTTCATGATGGTTGAAACACTGCTGTAAGATGTTTCCACAGACTACATTAGCCCTTTGTAACATGGTCCTAGGCAGCCAGTATCAAGTTCTAAAGCCTTAATTTCTCTTCGGTCACCCTTGGCATTCCATATGTTTCCTATAATAACACAATATAAACATTTCCTCTAAGCATAGCCCCACCCTTCCCATCAGCATCAGTCTCTTCATTTGTCCTCTTACTTGGGCTACTATGAAAGCTTCCTAGATGGCTGGCTTTCTTCTACTCCTCCTCTCACAAAACCAATTCTACATTAGATCAAAAAGCACAAATTGAAACTTGTGAATTACGCATCTTGGAATCATATTGCTCTACTGGAAACCTTCCATGGCCATCTTATCTTGTATGTGAAGAAAGTTAGAGTCCAGATTCTGTTATAGTGTTGTCTTTGCTCTGATTATACTTTCTATAGCTTTCCCTTGTTTTTGTGCCCTCTTGTTTTAGCCGTTGTACCTCAGCACAGTAGCTTTATTTTTGGTTCCAGGCTATGCCAAGATCCTTTCTCATAGCTGTTCCTTCTACAGGGAGGACATTTTTCTCAAAGCTGCATCCTTCATGCCCTTTGGATTTTGACCTGGGAGGTGCTTTGCAGCATCGACTCAGACAGTCTTTATTATATTGTTCATGAAATATCTAGTACAGTATTTATTATCATAACCTAGTTATTCTTGCTTGTTAGCATTCCATTCATTTATTTGCATCTGTTATCAGCCTTGCTCTTGCTGGAATAGAAATTCTGATTAGGCTGTTAAAACCTAGAAACAGGGCAATAGAACTTCCAGGAATCTATGAAGGTGACTGAACCTAGGTAAGACTCCTAGCAGGGAGGTATATAGAGTCTGAGATGTCTATCTCCTGTAACCAGGCAAGACTTTCAATGGAGGGATGGGGACACCAACCCAGTCACAAAACCTTAGATCCACAATTTGTCCTACATACAAGATATGCAGGAGTAAAAGAACAAAATTTGAGGGAATGGCCAATCAATGACTGGCCCAGCTTGAGATCCATGCCATAGAGGGAGCCTGCACTGACTTAAGACATCTTAATGACATTCTGCTAAACTTGTAGATAGGAATCTAGCATAACTGTCATCAGAGAGGCTTCACCTAGAAACTGATAGAAACATGCAGAAACCCACAGCCAAACATTAAGCAGAACTTGGAGAATCCTTTGGAAGAAAGGAAGGAAGATTTAAAGGGGTCAGAGGAGTCACCACAAGCAAAACTAGAGAACCATAGTTGGCTTATAGAGACTAAACCACTAACCAGGAGCATGTATGTGACAGACCTGGGCCCTGTGCACAAATGTAACAGTTGTTCATCTGGGTCTTTATGTGGGACTCCTGTAGCAGGAGTGGCTCTGTCTCTGACTACTTTTCCTGACTTTGAATCCTTTTCTCCTAACTAGGCCACCTGTCTAGCCTCAAGGGCTTTTCTGAGGAGAAGGGGAGAAGGGGTAGATGGGGCCAAGGGAAGGTAAGAGGAAAGAACTGAGAGGAGGGAGGAAGGGAGGGAAAGCTGCAATCAGGATGAGAAGTAAATAAATAACTTCATTAATAAGTAAATACAAATGATGAAATTTCAGAGTGGGAGTGTCATCTGTTACATCATTTTGTTGTAATCTTTGTGTTGGAACCGTTTGGCACCTAGCAAATGTGTTGAATAAATGAGTCGAATGGAAGAATTCTTACATTGCCCAAGGGAAGAAGTTCCCTGCATTCTGACTAAAATTTTATCCGAACATCCTCATTTCTAAGTTAGACCCAGGATAATACCATTCCAGAGCTCAGAAAAGTGTGATGTCTTCATTTGTCAAGAAAATAGCATACAATTGCATATTCATTGTTTTACTGGTTTTTTGTTTGTTTGTTTGTTTGTTTGTTTTCTGAGACAGGGTTTCACTATGTAGCCTCGGCTGTCCTGAAACTCATTCTGTAGACCAGGTTGGCTTCAAACTCACAGAGATCTGCCTGCCTCTGACTCCTGAGTGCCACCACCACCTAAAACTGCTACTCATTTTATCTCCAGCCTTCTGATTTCCTTTTCCTTATATGAATGTTTTTGAAAAAAAAAAAAACCCTCATTCAAATGATAAGTAAAATTAGTTCTTGTCTTGTATGGGAGAAGAGTGAATCTTAGAGGGGCTATACGTTTGTGACAGTTCTGAACTCCTTTGCTAAATATCAAAGTTCGTAAAGTGTGCTGGAGCCATTGCTCAGAGGTTAAGAGCACTGGCTGCTTTTCCAGAAGACCTGGGATTCTTCTCCAGAACTCACACAGTGACTCACAGCCAACTGTTACTCAGTCTCAGGAAATCACATACCTTCTTCTGGTCTCTGAGGACATTGCACACATGTAGTGCACAGACTTTCATGTAGTCAAAGTATTCATATATACAAAGTAGTAAAGTAAAAATATCATAAGGTCATAAAGCTTTTTAATTTTATTTTTGGAGATAACATACCTCATCAATAATCATGGACTCAAATCTTACTGTAGTCTTTAGACTGGTCAAATTGTTCTCAAACTAGTTGAATCATTTGGGAATTCCTTATTCCCTGTAGACTTGCAGAATAAAAATCTGGCTAAGTCTTAGGAATCTAGTTTTAAGCTTTCCCCATATGATTCTAAACACTAGGTTTAGGTCCCACTGAATTAGATCAAACAAAGAAAGAAAATAAAAACTGGGAGAGACTTGTCAAACTGAATACATATTTATCTTCAGAAGTCTTTGAAATAGCATCAAATATTAGTTACCTCAGTATTTTACTGACTCATAGCGACTATAGTCGATGGTGGATGAAAGAGGCCGCAGATCCTGGAGCTGTTGGTCTAAGAAGCATAGCATGTGGAATTTCCTAAAGAAATCACAAAGCCAGACATAGGTGCTGAGGTTTAGTGTGGAGCAAGTACCAACTATTGGGTTGGGAGAATGTTTTGAGGTTGCTAGGAAACCCCAACTCAGTTGACTTCTGTCCATCATCCTTCCAAGTCTTTTAACTCTGCAGAAGTCATTCAGCATAATTCTGACCCAACAGTTAATCATTCCTTGTAGGGTGGTTGAAAAGGGAATGAAAGCTTTAATAATTGGTTTTATAAGCATCTTCCCATAACCTCCCAACACTTAAAGCCTGGTTTGTGTTAGAGTCATGAGGCAATGACAGAAATGCAATGTTTTTAAGAGCATTCTTTAGTGGAAAATATCAAATTAGGTCAAGCTTGCCTATCCTAACAATAAAATGCTGACTCTTTCTGCACCCTGCTTGTGAGACTTGAGCCTTACCCTATAGAAGAGATAAATGGCCTCCTGAGGATGAGAGACTATGGAAATTCACATCTGGTGGCTTGCACCTGGCTAACCTAATCATATAAAAGGTCATTTTAGTGCTAAAGAGTCTCCCCAGCCTAACTCTGCTGGAGGGAATTGGGCAGCTGTTAGGGGAATAGGTTTGCATGATTTTAAACCATTCTGCTTACAGAATAAGCTCCTGCAACAGTGGCTGAGAGAACCATGCCCCTGCCTTTGCTATCGCTACTGCAGGCTGCCCCCTTCCCTTCCCTTACTACTGCAAAGTTAGAAATTAAATCATCTCTACTTTCCACATGCTGTTCTGCTGCCTAGGTTAACAACCAGAGTACTTTTTAAATTTTGTTTTGACAATTACTGTAGTATGGCCTTTTATATTTCACACTTGTTCTAGTTAATAAATCAAGCTCTTTTGAATGATTGGTTATAATTTGTTATGATATTTTAAAAAATTTAAGTGAAGAGTATTTATTCTGTTCATTTGTAGGCAAGACACCAGGAGAAATCTACAAAAGCAACTATTGGCTGTCAGTACTGAGATGCTCTTGGCCATATGCCCCAATGTGGAGTAAAACATAAATGGGATTTTTTTTTAAACCACGTTTCAGAGTTTTGAAACGTCTGGATTCTACAACTGCATGTTGGCCTGAAGGTGCTAGCTGTCCTATATACAGCAACAACCAGGATGTCCGTCACATTCGGTTACAAGGGTAGCTGAGAAGGGGGGGCTTAATATCACAGTTCTCATCTCTAATCCATCCATTTACGATGCTAATAACATCTGACAAACACATATAATAGTATCTCTAACTCTATGAAAACTCACAGTCACTTACTTTTCCCATTTCTCTGTTCAGTTTTAAATGGTCTGAAAAGAAAGGCAGGATCTACCCTGATAATGCAGAGATTTGCTCTTTGATGTTTATGGAGCCTAAATCCTCTGTCACTGCTGACCTGGATTTTTAGCTTATCTATTAAGTGCTGAGCTTTCCCATCCCCTCATCCTGAGGAGGTAAGTTTGTACTGAAATAATTTGCTTTTCATAGAGAGTAAAACATGCCTGTGCCCCAAATGTCAACCTTCCAGGTAAAGAGAAGTTAATGTTGCTTAATATCATTACATGCAATTATTTTATGTTTAGTTAAAGTACTATTTTTTTTTTTTTATAAATCTTCAAACACACATTTTGGATTTTAAAATAAATATTTTATGTACTGTTGAAATATTTAGTTCAGCATGCTTGTATTTCAATGATTCACATCAAAACAAAATTATACATTAACCAAACAAGCCTGACACGGAGATGAGTCAGACCCTGGCTCTTCTGGCTTCATCCTCAGGGTAGTGTAAAGTCCTGCTCATTACATGTGATTTCCTACAGGGTTCCCACACTTAGCATTCACACCATAGGCTTGGACTGGGGTGTGCTAGAAATGTGGAGAATACTCTATCTCTGTTAATTTATCATGGCTGAATTGACATAATGAATGGTAACAAATGAGCCCTTTTTACCCAGACACCAGTTACCATTACATTTTTGGTGGCTTCTGTTTGAGTTGCAGGAATGGAAGCTAATTACACAAAAGCTGGTGGAGGCCCATGGTGAGAGGTTGATGTGATCACAGGAGAGGCTGCTGACATCAACTTTGATCCTGCAGCAAGAGATAATGGGACAGTAAACACACATATGGCATGAAATAAAATATTAGAGATTACTGAAGCCATTTGGAAATTTAAGGATCAGATTAGTGCTTTTCTCAGTTGAATGCTTGCTGTATGTATTTGAAGCAAAACCAAACCCTGAATATTGTTCCTTGATTTCATTTTGTAATAGCTTGAACATTCTAGCCACATATAAAATCATAATTTTGCAAGCTATCTTTAACATGATTTCAAAATCTGGTGCTATTTTATAAGATAACCATTGTTTTATAAGACATCATTTTATTATGGTATTATTGGTTGGGTAGTAAAATTCTTATATGTAAAAATATACTTGACAAAATGTGGCCCTACAATGTAATTATTATCACCAGAAAACCATTTACAGTGACATTATATCTATTATGTTTCAATAAATCAAAGTGGAGCTGGGTCACAAGCATATAAAAGATGTTTCTTCATAGCCCATACTTAATGTATTATTTCTTACCCTGCTTGATAGATTATGACATTATTTTCTATATAGTTCCACTTCTAGGAAATAAAGAAATTAATATTGATAATAAGAGAAGCCATTTTGTCAATCATTTTGCTATGAGAAAAGCAGTTCATTGTCTCTTAACATTGGGAAGCATGACTTATTTTGACTTAGTATCGATTTTCCTTAGATATCAATGAAATAAAGTTTTTTAAAATACAAATCATCATGCTACTTTATCTTTATTTTATTTTAAGGATATAACTATTTGAAAACTATCTGGTATAACCTTACTCAGGTCTAAATAAAAATTGTTATGAATTTTACTTTATTATTTGAACAAATGTGCATAAATGAACAATGAGAGTGTTATATAATAAAATCATATATCCCGATTACCTAATGTTTGTTTACACTTAAAAGCTGCTCGTAGTTTTTAAAATTATAGCAATAGGATACTACATCTATCCAACACCAATTCAAGACCACCCTGTCCTAGGGGCTTCAAGAATTTTTGGCTGCCTTCTTTTTAAAGCATAATTTGACATCGAATAGGTAACTTTCTCTTTTACAGTTCTATGTGATAATTCAGAAATATTTTAAGAGGTAAGTTATGTTCTTGCTATTTGTTTATTGAATTATAGGTTTCATCTTTATATTCCAGATTAATTATGTAAATACTTTTTAATTGTTGCAATTTAATCATTTACCAAAATATTTTCAACCTGTCTGACTTTGCATAAAAGCTAAAGGTACACAGAGTTACAGATAGTGCAAGATAATTTTATTTTAATTTTTCAGTTTGTAAGGTGATACGTGTGAAAAGATACCCTGTACTTAAGGAGTTCACAGTAGTTTGTTGGAGCTAAAAAAATGGCACAGCCAGCATTTGGGGGAGCTGAGGCAGGAGGATTGCTGTAACTGTGAGGCTGTGCTAGAACTGCATAGTGAGTATCAGGTCAGCCAGAGCAAAAAGGACACCTTATTTCAGAAACTGAAAAATACAAAAAGTAGAAAAGATGATGTAATTCTAGGCAGACACTGTGTCAAACAGTTACGGACTATCAGGGGCAGATGAACACTGTAGAAACCACGTGTACCCCAACATTCAAGGTATCAGAGGGAAGAAGACTGATGATTATGGTTCAAGGAGCAGAGCTCTGTATCCTTGTGTGTTGACAGCAATACACTTTGGAATATTACCGCTTTGAATGTTTCGGCAGTGTCGGCTACAAAGAATTAAGAGGCTCTACATTTCTCCACTGCTAATCGATCTTGCTGTAAATTCCTTTTTAACTTTTAGTATCATAGAGATTCTAGAACACAGAGCCCTCGCATAGTTTCCTTCCTTCCTTCCTTCCTTCCTTCCCTCCTCCCTCCCTCCCTCCCTCCCTCCCTCCCTTCCTTCCTTCCTTCCTCCCTTCCTTCCTTCCTTCCTTCCTTCCTCCCTCCCTCCCTCCCTTCCTTCCTTCCTTCCTTCCTTCCTTCCTTCCTTCCTTCCTTCCTCCCTTCCTTCTTTCCTTGTCTCTTAGTACTTACACATCTAACTTAAACATCTTAGTGAGAATCAATGTCTCAGAATTAAAATTTAGGAAGAATATTAATACTTGTATAGGATTATACGTACATATAGAGTTAAAAATTAACCATGTAATAAGAACACAATCGGCCTAAGGAATTTTTGAAAATATCACAGACATATGTTACTTTGTGTATCATTACAGTCAGTACAAGACTGAGGTCTTCTGTATCTCAATAGAGTGTATAGAAAATAGGAAAAGTGAATGTCCTGAGATGGTCAAATAATGCCTACAAACAATTTCCTCTGTTCCTGAGGAAGAGTTTTTTTTTTAATTAGAGGAGAATGATATAATTCTGAATAAATGTTCTCTCAGAGCATTATAATTATATTTCACATATAAATATTAATATACTTAATATTTAGATCTTATATTAATCCCTTATATTATCCTAGAAACATCTTTTGACTCCTACATGCTCCAGTTAATTTTTTGGCTTAAAATTAAACGGCTTCATTTTTTTCTCCCATGGAAGTATACTCATGGACCCATGATGGAAAGTTATTTGCTTTAATATACATGATTCAGCAGAGCATTTTATGACTCGCAAGAGTTGCAGCTTAAGTGCATATCTTCTGTCCATATAGAGGTCAGAAGTAATTTGCTTCATGGTATAGGAATTAAAATCAATACTCTTACTTCCTTAGGAAAACAAACCTAACATAATGTAAATGTAAAATGAGTAAATTATTAATAGATGGGCTTATCTAAAATATAATACAGGCTAAGCAAGGTCATCCAGGGAACTGAGTTTAGGAAGAACAAGTTACAGGAAGCATGGGGAAGCTAAATAAATCAGCACAGCTCTGTCTGTAGAGACGTGCTTTCATCTCAGGGTTTTGGAGCCATATTACCAATGCCCTAGTAACTGTCTACTTAAATAAGTGTCTGCTTGGTTGACTGCTTGAGGGTGAGGAAGCTGGAGAGCTAGGAGTCTTGCTTAAAATATATTTTTGAGGCAGGGTTGGGAGGCTACACTCAGGATTCTCTTTAACCCCTAATTAGCCATCATAATGTAGATAATTGTATCAGATGTGATCTGTGTTTCCTGAACTTTACATGCTTTGCTGTTTTATCTTCTCTTTTCCCAGGACTGAGTCAAGTTCTTATTCTCCGGGATGCTCATCCTTCCTTCTGTGCTGAGTATGTTGTCACCTTTTGAAAATATGATGAGAATAAGCTGACCTGGGGAATCACAGAGGGCATTTCCTCCTGTCTGCCTTTCTCATCCAGTGCTACGGATGAACTCCAGGGCGTGTGCATGCTGGGCAAGTTTATGCTTTGGGAGGATGGAGTCTTTCAACTACTATCTTTCTGGATGCTTCTCTATTTCTGATTTTTATACACGATGTAGTTTCTAGGTCTTATTTCCCAAGCCAAGAATGTAGAGTTGCTTGTGTGTTTGTTTGTTTTGTGTATGTGTGTGTTCACGTTTGTGCACCTGCACATTTGTAGAGAAACGTGTGCATGTGTGCATCTGGTGGAAGAGAAAAACTCCAGGAATTTCTCCTCTAATTTTTTCCTCTGTCCTTCCTTGCTTCCTTCCTTCCTGCATTCCTTCCTTTCCCTTTTCCCCTTCCTTTCCCTTTGTTCCTTTGCTTCTTTCTTTGTTTCTTTGTTTCTTTCTTTCTTTCTTCCTCTCTTTCTTTCTTTCCCTCTTCTCTCTGTCTCTCTCTGTCTCTGTCTCTCTCTGTCTCTGTCTCTCTCTGTCTCTCTCTCTCTGTGTGTCTCTCTCTCTCTGTCTGTCTCTCTCTCTCTCTCTCTCTCTCTCTCTCTCTCTCTCTCTCTCTCTCTCGGCACAGTCTTTTACTGGACTAGAACTTAGCTGGTAGACCACAATAGCTGGTAAATAAGTGAATTTCCACCCTTGCAGCCCTGAGATGAAAACCTATACTACCATGATGATTATTTTATCATGGGTTCTATGGATCAAACTCAGGTTCTAAGAGTTGTATAGAATGACTGACCAGTCAAACCATTTCTCTAGTGTGGAAATAGGTTGTGCTAAGCATCTGGACAACAGTTCTTCCTCAGAAAGAATGCTCTAGGGTCTTTTGAAGAATCCAGGGATGTACAGCTTGTGAATAACAAACTGAAATCTCCTTCAATACTAGCTTTCTTATCATCTGTGTAGCTCGTGTGTAGAATCTTTTCTCACTGCTGAGTTATTACTCACTGTAGAAATGTGTTCATTTACCTGCTCAACCTACATTTGAACATTACTTTAATGTCAGTGCTGGTGATAGAAACATATAACCCAAAGTACTTATACTTTATACAAGGTGACAAACAGTACTGTAATAATGCATGATGGATATATTTCTAAAGTTCTATGGACATGGAGGGGAAGCTATGATTGTTTTGGGGTATTGAACACTTACCATGGCATCAGTTGCCACTGAAGGGATATTCAGTGTGGCTTTCCAAGTTCCTGTGATACTTGATTCTCATAGCAGACAAAAAGGCCTTTATTAAGATGGATATAAGTCACTATATGGTACTTGAGGTCCTCTTTGGTTTCAACAGGACATAACGCTTCCTAAAAAGTCTCCATCAGTACATCAGTGAAGGTAAAGCTAAAGCTAAGCAGGAGAGAGAAGCTATTACCTTGGAGGCTTTGGGCATTGAGAGTAGGATCACAGAGTTTTGATGCTTTTGTGGTCCTGCACATATCATAGAAGATGGTTGTCGAACATACTTTCCTAACTAGACACAAAGTTATTTGCAGTACAATGTTATTTTTTAATGAATCCTTCTAGAAGAAATCATATTAGCATCTGACTATTAAAAACTAAAGAAATCTCTATCAGAGAGGGTTGGAATTTGGGGTGTCTCTTTCATACTGGAGATACAGTTTAGAACAGAGTCTCATTGGAACATATATGGCTTTAGTAGTTTATCGAAGATTAAAGGCCCACGAAAAGGAAAATTTGTTAACAGATACACAGACACATAAGGGGGAGATTGTGCGTCCTAATGGCTTGCAGGACCACATGGGAAAACAGAAGTGAGAATGACATTGTTTTTTATCACACCTGTCCCCAGAGAAATCCAGAAGGCTTCAGTCTTATGTAATGGACAGCAATTCTCTTCTCCCTGTTTTGCTTCATCCCTAACCCTTACTCGACAATAATAAAGAATCCCTGAAGACTGTTAATTTGTTCTTCTTACAAAAATCACCCTCCCAGGTGTCTGACAAACGTGCAGACCCTGAAGAGGTAGTTTGCTCTTAAGTAAGCCTTAACCGGCATTACTAGTCAGGCAAACCCCCTTTCTGTTACATGTTTGCACATTGGACATTTTCTCTTTTGAGTGTTTTCTCACTGTCTTTGTAGAAGGAAGCATTCTTCTTTCTGTACTCAAATGAAACCGCATCACACTATGCCTGATTATTCTCTTTACTGGAGAGGCAGGGTGGACTCTGTGAATGCAGCACATGGAATCTGGTAGGATCAGATGGGCTACTATTGTTTTCCTTCTGTCTTCAGCTAGGGAGCATGAATTTGGATGACCATTTTGTTTCCTATGCTTTCATTTTCTTCTTTAGGAAGAACGAAGGTAAAAACAAACATTACATTAATAATATAACATTGAAGATACCTTAGGTATAACATGAATCTAAAAATCACATTTTTTTTGTACTTCACTTTGAGATTATAATATGATTGCAACATTTTCCTTCCCTCTCCTTCCTGTAACCTTTCCATATTTCTCTTTAAAATTCATGGTCATTTTCTGTAACTAATTGTTATCATATGAATATATGTATATGTTTATGTATATACATGTACATTCTAAATATAGCCTGTTTAGTCCATAAGATGTTACTTGTATGTATGTTTTCAGGGCTGAGTGTTTGGCACTGGACAACCAATTGGTGTGCTTCTCTCTGGGAAAGACTACCTCTCCTCCTCTCAGCTTTCCTCAGGTGCCTCTAGTTCTTTGTGAAGGTTTGAGGCTTCCTGGTCTTCTCCACGTTCACCTTGGCATGCTTATTTGTGTACTTGTTCAGCTCACAATGAGGCAGTCCTGTTCGTCAGACTTTATAGAGTAGCTCCCAATATTACTAAGTGACACCAACTCACAGCAGACTCCCTGAACCACTGGCTCTCACAGTCTGCCTACTCCTGCAATATTGCTGAGCCTTAGGTACGGAAGTGTTTTGTAGAATGTATCCATTGGAACTGGGTTCCACAGCTCTACATTTCTATCAGTTGTGGATAAGCCAGTGAAGGCATCTGTGCCAAATTCCGACAAGTTACACTGAAGACATTACAGAGACACAGCAAAGTTCTCCTGAGTCCAGTGTTAGCCACTTACATACGTTTTCAATGATATTTGTTTACTAAGACATATTTACTTTATGCATGTTAATACATAGTTTTTAAATGTTGGTAGTGGTATGTTATGTCATCAACGACCTATGCTGCTATTAGGGCACTATTACATTGAAATGTTTGTTGCAGTGACTGAGCCAAAGAGTGAATTTCAGGGAAACTGCATTCAAAGGTTTTCCGTGTCACACAGTAGTTTGGTGACAGTGGACATGACACATATACTCATAGATGAGTTTCATCTGTAAGAAGAAAAAATTTTGGAAAATAGTTCTTTTAAGTGTTAAAATGATATGATGCTTTTAATATTAAAGAGGGCCAAAGTTATGCTGTGCAATAACAAATCATACTTAAAATTGAGTGTATGTGTATTGTATACATATGCACGTGTTTAAATATGTATACCTATCTGAGTATGTTTAATGCATGTGTTGTGTGTGTGTGTGTGTGTGTGTGTGTGTGTGTATAACAGAAATGCAGGTCAGGTCTCTTTTTCAATCTCTCTTCACCTTAGTTTTTGAGACAGGATCTCTCACTGAGCCTGAAGCTCACTGATTTGGCTAAGGTACTATTGTCTCTGCCTAGTTAATATCGGGATTATAGGCATACATTTCCCTTTTATGGTTTTTTTATAAACGTGGATGCTGAAATGCTGAAGGATTGAACTCAGCTCCTCCTGCTTGGGCAATACATACCTTATTGGTTGAGCTAAATCATCACAAATCCTGTCACTTAATAATAAATTTTCTACTCATAAAGGACCTGCTTTCAGGTTTGAAGATGCTGAATGCTTTCCAGCTGGTCTCTCCGCTAACCACGGTGCTTGACCCTGCTGATTCTTTCTATATGCAAGCTCTACCATGGCCACCTAGCTATTTCTGGCAACCTGGTCTCTGGTCACATTTCATTAGCTAGAAAAAAAGTCACCCTGGCCTACCTAGCTGTGAGGTAGGGAGCTGGATATTATTATGTTTTTGGTTGACAGACGTTCAAAAAAGTCTAGTAGTCATAAAATGGATAGCACTAAGTCAGAACAGAGCAGGGGCCACTCTGATGCGAGGCTTTCTCTCATTTGTAATACAGCTGCATCTAGAATGATTTCGTGAAATGTTTCCTGAGTAAGCTTGAGATTTGGTTTAATAGACGATATTCTTTTTTTTCTTTGCTTTTAGACAGAAAGAATGAATGTTGGAGAAGAAAACAAGAATAAATAGTGATGATGCATATTCAGGGATGCAACTCGAGAAGTCAAGCTCTCCAAGGGAAAGCTACCCTTACTGAAGTCTTGATGGACTCCCTTCCACGGGAGCCTGGGTGGTTTATGCTGCAAAGTAGATGATGACAGATAACACTCTTAGGGATGGTAATGTGCAGAGAAAGAATTTCCCAGGGAGATTTGCTCCTGCCCACTAATTGTGGTCATGTATTTTACAGCTTTGGGAATACTGTGGGTACTTGCACAGGTCTCAGTGCTGCCTGAAGCGGTGTTTGCGTCCGATTCAGCAGAAGCTGCAGCTGCAAGGACTTCCCAGGGTGCTGCTGAAACTGGTCTTGATAAAGTCCCCAGTGGCTTCTTATGGCTTCTTAACTTTTCCACCCAATCATGTGCTTTCCTGCTTTGCACAGCATAATTTGCTTACAGTCTCTGCTACTGACCACATCTCCCATTTAAAACTCTTGCAGCTCTATGTAGAAGTTTTTGGCTGGTCTTTTCCAAGTGCATCTTTCCACCTGGCTGCAATTGTTTACCCTTCATGCTGCCAGTAAACATCTTTTCTGCCAAGTCTTTAAATATTAATGCTGCCTGAAACTTGGTTCTCCTTGCTTCACCGTCAACGTATTTTCTACAGAGAACCTCGTACCACTAAAGGCCTTTGAAAGGAGAAAAGGAAGGTCAATCTGACCAATTCCTCCCACTGCAGCGCAGTGTCAGTCCCTGGAGAAAGTAGAGCATGCACTGGGTGCCTCTAAACCCTCAATGCTGCATGGCTGCCTTTCTACTTGCTGTATGAGCTGGCTTCTCATAATCTCTGCAAGGGCAATTTTGAATCTTCATATTGAGAGAAAATTTCACATGTTATTTATAGATTTAAAATAGGCCCATTAGGCAGATGAAGTGGCTGGTTAACTGCTTCAGATACTGTACAGTATTAATCTTAGAAATAAGAACACCATTGGTTATTTGTTAAGGTTTTCAGCAGAGGAAATAGAGAAGAATCACACTCTAATGGGGTTAGCACAGCTGAACGGGAGATTTAAAGAGACCGTGGCATGGGTGAAGGTTGTTTATGTTAACATTTAATTTCTTTTAAAATTTTATACATATTGGGTGTTTTGTCTATGTATGCACATATCATATATATGACTGCTTCCCTGGGTGGGGAGCAGGGAGCATCAGATCCCTTGGAACTGGAATTACAGAAGGTTGTGAGCCACCATGTGGGTGCCAAAAACTGAACTCACATCCTCTGAGAGAGCAGCCAATATTGTTAAGTACTGAGCCTTCTTTCTAATCTTGCTCAAAGTTTTGTTTATGACATTGTTACTATAAAAAGAAGCAATTAGATTGGCAGGAGTTAGGGGGAAAGGGAAATCCTTATTAAAATATATTTTATGAAAAAGAATTTTTAAGAACAAGCTCCCCCCAACAACAGCAAAGAAAATGCAATGGTTGGAGAGCTCCAGGTGTGGAAAGATGAGAAACGATCCATGTGTTTTAATCCTAATAGGAAGTAGGCCAATAAAGACAAAAGTTAGCAATCATATCTTTTTTTTTTTTTATCTCAGAAAGCATACTCTAATTTCTAACTTGCTTCTCTAGACTCTTCTCTCTAGCGTGGGGATCTGCTTAAAGGCTGGTGTTGTTTTCCGAGTTCCACAATTACTGTTCTCACATTATTTGTGATAAAATACTAGCTTTCACCTCTTCTTTTGGTGTCCTGTAAAACGAAAACAAGATCCGAGGGTAGAAGCAGCCCCATGTAGTTATAAGTTTGTAGCACTGTTAAATAGCTGTGAAAGTTTTTAAATGCTTATTCTGAGATTCGGTACTGACTTCATCATGAACCAGTTCCAATCAGCCCTGACCATCGCTGGTCCTCTAACATTTTTAATCACCTTGACCTAGAAGATGTACAGGGATTAACAGTGAAGCAACGGTGATTAATTGCACTCTAGACATGGGGGATTTGGAGCCCATCTGCGGGCATCCAAACAGAGACAGACATCCAGTAGATAATTAGAGCACATAATAGCTGCCTTGGAGAAAAGTTAAAGATCCATAAAATCATGTGATGCTAAGGAGTTGTAGAATGAAGAATAAGGGATACAGAACAAACCTGCAATAAGGTAAACTATTCAGAAAGAATGCAAGCTTAATGTTAAGAATCCCAATATAGAACAAACTCCAAGATGTGGTATTGAGTCAAGAAGATGTCAAGATTTTCTTTAATGTAAACCTTCATGGTTAAATGAAACATACATCTGTAAGTTATTTTCCTTACAATCCTGGGTCCTCATATCATGGATTCAACTAGGAAAATACTTTTATTCTTGCTTCTCAACTTGTTCAATGAAAAAATACACTGAAATATTTTATTCCTGACCCCTCATATTGAGCAAAGAATGAACTTGACAGGAAGAAGGAGGCTCTAAACTCCTCTCTGAATGATAATGGGAGAAATATATGGTGTGTGGAGAGGTGGGGTGCATCCCACATAATGAATCATATGCAGAAAGTACAACGGAGAATTCAATACCGCACTGCTAAAACCTCAATAGTGCTTACTGTAAGTGATATTTTTGTGGCCTTTTCTTTGCCCAGATATTTGTCATTCTGTAGTTGATTTAGAAAGAGATTCATGGAAAGTCATAATTATTTAAAGAAGGGAACAGGCAGAATGCTCTCTTGCCATGTCTATAAATCTTTCCTTATGTGTGCTGAGATCTCTGCTCTGGCTGCCTGCTTTGCCCAATGTGGCAGGAGTATATCATGATGCCAGCATTGTCAGACCCCTAGAACCCTCTTCACTGGAGGACTGTAACCAGAGACAAGTCTACTGCTGAATTCTAACCACGCAGCACGAATACCATTAAGTTGTCACATTGACATCAGCTTAGGAATTTTCCATTTCTATATTTTAGGTCTTTTGAGATACTTAAATATACTAATGTAGACAAAGCTGGAATAAGAAAACTAAAACACAACAGAGTACCAGTGTCCATAGAAAAGCAGATGCTTAGAAGGAAATATGAGTCAGAAAACTAGGGTACAGATTACCAAAACGTTGAAGATGGTGGTACATGTATTTTCAACTACGGTTTCATCCATTCTGTTAGTGTAAGACATTCTCAGAACAATTTAAGATGTAAATATAAAATATTCACAAAGATGAAGATTTGAAAACCCTGTTGAGAGACCTGAGAGACTATGATGAGGTCATTAGGTGGGTGTTTCGCTGCTGATTCTTTGGTGTGCTCGTGTGTCTCACTGTTTTGTCATAAGCCCCATATTTAAACAGAAAAAAAATCCTCATGCTTATGTATACTCAGGTGCAAAAGTCAGCGTTAAAGCTATCTGATCTTTCAGAGTGATGATACATTTCTGGGACTTCTTAAAAATTATTATTATTTAATGGCATATAGAATGGGCTTTGAAATGAATGCCTAGAAGGATTATTTTCTTCCTAGAAATGCTTCACTAAAGTCAGCTTTATGCTTCCTCACCTCCTTATACAGCCTGGATGTCTTGGTTAGAAATTCACAAACACCTCGGAGATTTTCCCTGTGGAGCCAATCCTTCCTGAGTGTCATCTGGAAGAGGCTTCTGCAGAGAGAGGCACCAACATATTCTCTGCAGGCAGGGAAGAGACACCACTCTCTCCCTCCATTACCAACTGTCTCCTCTCTCTGAAAACCAAAGAGGTTTGTAGTGGTTTGTAGTGGCTTCTCACCTGCTAGCATCTCAGAAATCTGGGCTTTGTATCTTAGGCACAGTCCTCCTCCCAACATAATATGGTAATGAGGAATGGCCCACAGAAGTCAACAGGACCTCTAAGTAACAAACAAATTTCATTTTAAACTTCGAATAAGACTAAACTTTCTAGTAGACATAGAAATATATATTTAGATAACTGAAACATCAATTTTTATATATGTTTATGATGTGTGTATAGTGTATATGCATGTGAGTGTGGTATACATGACACTGCATACATGTAGAGGTCAAAGGACAACCTCACTTGTCAGTTCTCCCTTTCTGCCTTGTTTGAGATGGGTTTCTAGTTTGTGCTGCATATGCCAGGCCATCTGGCCTGCAAGCTTCCAGGCTTCTCTCCTCCTCCCATCTCCCCATGGAGATATTTGCATTACAGGGGAAGCATACCATACCTAGCTTTACATATGTTCTAGGGATCCAGACTCTGGCCCTCCCATTTGCATGGCAAGTGCTTCATTCAATGAACTACCTCTTTAGTCTTTAAACATCTTTGGGTAAGCTGAAAATCAGACCTAAGTATATGCTTTGATTGCATATTTGAAAATTCTCCATCGTTTATTTAAATTAGTGACTGTACTAGGCTGTTTTATTTTTCTGCTGTTTCTTGCCACTTGAAATAAAGGCACTAATGTATTTAACTCTGTTCATTTGTTATTTCCCATTTTGCTGACAGCATATTTTTAGATTAAGATAAAATCTGGTCAGAAAGACTTAGCCACAACAGCTTTTGTCATCATTAAATTTTAGACTTATTAAAGGTTCATCCTAAGATGGCTTTGCCTTTTTCATCTGCCCTCTCCAGGCAGTCTCATGTGGGTCTATTTTTAAGTAGCTACATACTGTGTTCGTTTCAAGCCTAGGGTTCCTTTCTGAGATCCAGAGTGGTCCATGCTTGTATCTTGCTCAACTTTTCAGAGTGATGTGCATGATTAATTTAGTCTAGACTGTATTCTCTTCATGGCTATCAAGTTTAGACTTTCAATTGTGTCCTGGGTAAAGTGGCCAGTGTACGCCAAATCTATTTAATCATTCTGTCCTTCCTGGCCTAATTAAAATACTCACACATTTTTAGTGAGGTGACTGTCAGATTTTATGATTTCCTATTAGGCTGAGCCTCTATTAAAATCATATTAGGCTGAGCCTCTCTGAAGAATATCCTTTGTCTTTAGTTCTAACTCTTGGTGTAAGTGTTTATCTTGCCTCTCTGGCTTTAGAAATAAAGCACAAGCATTGCAAACAAATGTCACAAAAATACCGAACCCTGTAAAATATTAAATTTCATTTTCTTTGGTCACTTGCTGTTGCCCTTTCAAAATTTTTGCCTATTTCGCTTTTCAAGTTTAATAACAGGGGAAGGGACAAAATGACAATCCGTAAGATCTGTAAATTGCAGCTCAAAATAAAAATCCTGCTCTTCTGAGAGTAGAGTCCTTTCAGTACTTTTAAATCGGCTGGCATTTTATGCTCACTCCATGTGGTTTGTTCAAGCATAAGGGGGTCATTGCATTAGAGATACAGCAGGACAGGCACTGTGTGCAAGCCCGTGCTACTGCTGGTGGCTACAGAAAGCAAGAGTTTTCGGTGTGTGTGTGTGTGTGTGTGTGTGTGTGTGTACTTCTCATGACTGAAAAAGGGAAAAATAGACATCTAGCTGGTTCGAATACAGAAGTGTCTTCTGGAAAAACTGTTTACAGCTTGCTTTTATGCTTTCAATAAGCGGTTGGAAGAACCTACTATGAGCTAAGCACTTTAAGAACACTGTCAGGTCTTGAATATTTATGAGTTTCAACCCTTGCAGTGGTCAGAACATTCTAAATAGAGTATGGGAATACAGTGAACGCTCATCAGATAGTAAAACAAAGCTTATCAGAGGCAAACCTTTATGTATTAGGCTGTTGTAATAAACATCATAGACAGTTAGTTAAAAACAACCGAAACTTATTTCTCATAGTTATAGATAATGGAAAGTCTATGGCCAAGGTATCAATACAATAGTGTTCTGTAGAGGACCCATCTCTTCTTAGATGCATTTTGGAAGAAAGAACAAGCAAGACTTCATAGACCTCATCCATAAGGACAGTTACCACAATCATAAAGTTTATACATGATAATCTTTATGAATATTTATGAATGATAATCTCCCAAACATTGTTCTAAGAATCAGAAGCAACGACAAAAGATACCACCCATAACCTAACATCTCATTACTTAGAAGCATATAATAATGGTGGGGGCGTTAAACATTCTTTTTATAGAACATCACAGTTTTGAGCACAAAAAACTTTATTCTGAATAAAAGTAGAAAATAAGAAGTCATGAGGCTTGCCCAAGGCTATCCCTAACTAGATTCACTATACTGTTGTTTCACGGTTTGATTTCGACCATTGTATGCGCTACAGAAGTATGAACATGTTCTCTTACTTATTATTAGCTGGGTGAATCTTTCTAGTTATGTTTAGTATGATTTCAGGCTATTACCCTTAGTAGCCAATTGGTAGTAATGCTGAAAGGAAAAACAACAAATAGACAGTAGACCACAGATCAGGTCTAGTCAGAGCCTCTTCTGTAGACACCTGTACTGCCTTGGAACTTGGTAGAAACACACAGTCTTAAGTTCCACCCTGTTCTCCTCCATTCATTTTTACCAGGTGCTACGCTATTCAGGTCCTACATGCAGGTCCTGCATTTTTATCAGGTTCTACGGTTGGTTCATAAATGCTTGAAATTGTTCTCAAGAATCGTTCACACAGCTCAGAAACCTTCCAACTTCAATGGTCAGGAATAGCTGAATGGTTTTTGAAGGTACATGTTGTTAACCCTCAGACCCAAGCTTTCAGTTAGGCAGAGGGAAACTTTCGGATTCCTAGCTGTTGCTGATATTGCTCACTGGAGACTGCGTTTTACAAATCGTTGCCAAAACAGTAACTCCCAGTCTACATGGCTGCACATGAAAATCTTCTAGGTTATTCCTCAAACATCACAGACTGTCTTTAGTTACGGATACTTGTGGTTTTGTGTGGAGCTTTGTCATTTGGGAGCTCTAAGTTCTGATAAGAAACTCTGGTTAAAAATCACCCTCCCAGAAGATACGACTACATTTTCTGTGACTTTCTAGAAACTTCCAGGGGTTTTTCTTCATTTATATATCCACGTGTATTCAATCAATTGTCTACTGTTGAAAAGTCAATCAGATCTGAATCTCAACTCCGGATCAACTGTATGGCCTTGCGCATGTCATCTTTGAAGTTTAGCATTGACAGAAATAATTATAATTTGAACTGTGACCTGTCCTTGGAGTATTAAAGGACCATGGATTTTATATTTTATATTATATATTTTAAAAAGTCAATAGTTAATATTTTATAGTAAATACAATTAGTTCAATTGCTTGTTTTGTTTTGCTATATGTGAAAGGACAGACTGTATGTTTACTACAAATGGGAATGAGACCTTAGGAATGAGACCCTAGGGAGTTATATATTTCATGATAATACAGATATTTATTGCTATTAACTCTTAAGGGTTATATCCACCCAAACAGGCATATGTCCAAGTTCAGTGTACAGTGTGCCAATCATTTGTAACGTTTTATATGGGAAACATTATTTAATGAAGAATATTCAGGTGTATAATTTTTACTGCAATACTTGAATGGATGATTTTGGGCTAGCAGTTATTTCTCACTCTTTCTCACATGAAAGCATATATTCTAAGAGTATGAGAACTGTAAGTGGCCTTTGGGAAATCCCAATGCAGCCCACAGAGTTCACAGCTGGGTTGTGAGTGTCACCTGTAGAAGTAAAAGACCTATCCCCCAAACTCGAATAGGAGTCATGCTTTCCTAGACACAAAATTTGTTGCTTATTGGTAGACTGGTTAGCATTAACTGTCAGCTTGATAAAACTAGACTTGTCTGAGAAGAGAGTCAAAGTGAGGAAATATCCAGACCAGGTTGGTGTGTGGACATATCTGTGGGGTGTTATCTCAACTGTTAATTAATGTAGGAAGACACAGTCCACTGTGTTGTACCATTTATGGGCTGTGTCCCAAACTGCGTAAAAGCCAAAAGGCAAAACTGAGCATGAATGTCAAGCAAGCAAACAAGCGTACATCCATTTATTTCTCCTCTTGACTATAGATGTGATGTGTCTAACTGAGTTCTTATCTTGACTTTCTCTCAACAACTACCATAATCTGCATATGTAAGCTGAATACACTCCTATGTGGGCTGCAATAGGATTTCCCCAAGACTACCACCAGTTCCCATACTATTAGAGCATATAAAACACTGCTTTCAGTAAGGATATTTGTTATAGCTACAGAAATGAAACTGGGACATTTCCTCTTATTATTTTCATTATGTTGTCATTCTTGAATTGATGATGGCTGTGCTATCTTTGTAAGATGATATTTTTAATATGGTCACAAAATATTTTACAACTAAGAACTCATCTCCTAAGAAATAATGAATATAAGGCTTATGTCTTCAATTTATTTATTTATTTATTTTTGCTTTTTTTTTTTTTGGATATTTTATTTACATTTCAGATGTCATCCCGTTTCCCCATTGCCCCTCCCTAGAAAACCTCTATCCCATGCCCCCTTTTCCTTTTTGCTTTTATACAATTTTTTTAAAATGTTAATCAAAGGCTTTATAAGTTTGGTAATGCTCAATATCAATCAGAAGTGTAACCCAATACCCAACCTAGATATATCAACTATCTTTGACTAGTGGAGGCACGTGAACATCTGCCTCCATGCCCCCCCCTCTTTCTCTCTCTCATCACCTAGCTTCTCCTCTCCTTCTTCTCCTCCTCTCCTTACTCCTTCTCTTTCTGTCCGTACTCCTCCCACCTTAGCTCCTCCTACATATCACCCTTCCTGTTAAAATAAAACTTTTCTCTCAAAATACAATTAGATCATAATTATGCCAATTTGTACTAGTGAGGTACAAGATAGTCCTAATACCCAGTCCATCATTTTGTTGATTAACCAGAACCTCTGTCTTCTCTCCTAACTAAAACACTTAGTTCTGAACCTGGCTTTTTTCTTGGCTTTAGAATGAATGTCAGCTGAAAACCAATTTATAGTTATGATTACTTTAATTATTTGGTATCTAAAACATATGTACATATAACTTGATGTGTTTATAAGATTGTACATTTAGGTGCTGTATAAACATATGAGAATGATTTAATTATTTGTGAGGGTGCATGACATAGTGTGTTAGCATATGTATGTATGTATATAAATGGGACAATAATGGGTTGTTATTCCTTAACTCTTTGAGATGTATCCTGCATTCCTTAGCAAATAGTAACATTCTCCTTCATATTCTTGCCAGATTCTGGGCTAATAGAAAGTTTGCCTTATTTCCAACTGTGTTAATCTTAAACTGAAATAGTTCTTCCTTATCCAATGTAATTTTGGTATCAAAAACACTTTATTAACTTGTAGTTTTCACAGTCAGTGAAAATAAATTTTTGTTTCCTTTCTGAGAGCTGCAGTATAGTCTCTATCTAATCATGGAAGAAGAAGGCACCCACAAGGAAATGTCAGTGCATTAGTAATGTGACCCAATGAGACTGCGTTGAACTGTACCACACTCTACACTCTGATGTATGTGCTTTTTAAAAATGTTTACTCATTTAAAAATAAAACCCACAAGAGATGAGTGCTGGAAATGTCTGAAGAGCTTACTCATTATTTCCTGGAGTTCCTTTTCTAAAATAAGGGCTTAGATTTATTTTCAGATACCATCTTTCTGTTTGCTATTACAGAACAATCATATTTTAGGGTTTATGTTTATTTTATTTATTTTGAAAAGTATGTGAAGGCAGATAATCATGACATGGAACGTGTTACTTGTTCTGATCTCAGAACAAAATGTCTCATGTGGTGCTCAATTCTCCTGGAACATTACTGTGAACCCATTGTTCGGTGAAATTTCAGAGATACAATACTTACTGTATTTCTGACACTTCGGAAATACAACTATATAGTTTTAAAACAGTTCATATTAAAGTAAATTCACACAGTGGAAACACGCAGATGAATTTTTTTATAGACAGAAAAATGGTTCTTTTACAGAAGGTGATATGCTAAAATCTAAGGAAAGATCTTTCACAGTCAATGTCTACAAGCATTAGCAATAAGTTCATTGGCAGAACTATGCAATATATTTAGATCTAAATAGTTCAACAGAAATACATAAAGTTTTGAATAAAGCTTAACATTTTCTACAACATTTTCAGAGTGGATAACTCTATTATTATTATTATTATTATTATTATTATTATTACAAATTTTAGACCTATATGTCAACCCAGTGCTGAGTTAATAGAAAAATTCTACCATATTTCTCTTTTTACCATTCATATTGATATTACTGGCTTATTTTAGTGCAATCATTACGTAGTTACTACTTTATTATTTCCACATCTGTAACAAGTTTGGTGGAGTCTCACTTGCCCACAAATATGTTAAATAATGTTATATTTATCATCCTTGAGAAATAGAATATTTCTGTCTGGAAGGAAAAATGTCTCATGAAAGAAATCAATAAACCAGAGTATAGTGACACTGACTGTACTGGTCACTTCTCTGATGCTGTGATAAAACATCATGACTGAGGCTTCTTACAGAAGGGAGAGTTTATTTGGGCTTATGGTTCCAGTGAGTTAGGGTACATGTGGCAGAGAAAAGGCATTGTATCAGGAGCCTGAAGCTGAGGGCTCATGTCTTGAACCACAAACAAAAAGCCAAATGGAAATGGTGTGAGTCTTTAAATGATCATAGCTCATTCCCAGTGACACATTTCCTCCAGAAAGATCACATCTCCTAAGTCTATACAAATAGCACCACCAATTTGGAAGAAGGATTTCAATATCTGAACTGAAGAGGAACATTTTTATTCACCACAACAAAAGATGATGAAATGAAATTAAAACTGAAAACAGGGTTGGAGGGATGCAGAGCACATCTAAGTATTTCCCAAACATCCTTTCCACCACTCATCTCCATTGCTTGTATGATCAGAGGGAGTAATTCATGACCCCAGTAAACACAGGCAGTAAAGTCCCAGCAATCTTTCCTGTAGGTAAGAGGCCAGTAAAATTCTTAATAGGACACATAATAAATATTTTAAGCTTTTCTGATCAAGAGGCAAAATCAAAGAGCTTATGCAGGTACACACATAACCATTTAAAAATGTAAAATCATTTTTCCCTCATGAGTCCCACAGAATCAGGAATAAGCACCACTAATCTTTTAGAAGAGAGGAGAATTTCAAACTTCTGGTCTATATCAATTGTAGCATTGATGCTTAATAAAAATTAAATAGGTAAGAATAGACGTTTTAAATTTTCATATATTTTTGCCCCTCAACATCACTATTATTTTCCATTAAAGTAACTGTATTAAAGTCAGAAAAGAATGGTACTAAATTCAACATGTTTTTCACACTGCTTGCACTCAGACTGAGATACATAGCAAACGATCAGCACATATCAGCTGACAGTGTCAACGAAAACAGCATTGTGAAGTGTGATAGAAGATGGAGAACTGAGAATCTGAAGGCTAAATTAAAATTTGATTTTAAAAATTTCAGAAGTAAATATTTTACATTTTATGCTGGAAAACTACATGAAGTAATTATCAAAATATTGAAATGTGCTGTTTGGAAGGGAATCAAATACTTGTACATGGAGATTTGGGGACACAGAGTCAACTGTAGAATAGAAATACATGATCTTGAAGGGTAGAATATTTGGAAATCAAGCATAGGCTTAGCTCTCTTGCCTTTTTCCCTGTACTTTTATCTTACAAACAGCAGAGCTTAGTGAGATTGTTTTTCACATTGGCATTTATGAAATTATGTAGTTTGTCTTAATTAAGCACATAAAGAAATCTTGATATGTTTTCTTAAATCTATGTAGGTGGTAAAGTATATAAACAAACACGAAAAGATGATACACATGATGAACAGTCTTTTCAAGCAAATTGGAAGGTGTGAAACACTGATGTCATAGCGATGGATAGAGTGAAGTGTGCCTAATTATGTGTCCAGCCACTGGTGTCAGCAGCAGGTAAAGATAGATCTGTATTGCTATTGGTGTTGTAATGATTTGAATATCAATGTCCCCCATAAGCTCATATGTTTGAATGCCTGGTACTCAGTTAGTGGAACTCTTTGAGAAGGATTAGAAGGTGTGGCCTTGTTAAAGATGGTCCATCACTGAGAGTTGTCTTTTGGGTTTTAGAGATTCAGTCTAGGACCAATGTCTCTATGTCTACTGCCTGTGAGATAGGATGTAAAGCTCTCAGCTATGGTTCCAGAGCCATACCTGTGTGATTCCCAGCATGATCATTATGGACTAATCCTCGACAATTGAAAGCAAGTCACCAATCAGATGATTGATTTATAAGAATTGCCTTGGTCATAGTGTATCTTCACAGCAACAGAATAGTAAGGAAGACAGAATTTGGTTCCACAAGTGACAAAAGTGTGACAGCATTGACCATGCTGTTGCTTGGAGGGATATGGAAGATTTTGGGACCTTGGATTAGAAAAGCAGTTGAATGGCACATAATAGAATATCCTTGTAGGAACATGGGCAATGGTAGTTTTGTGTGCTTTGGACTGTGCACATGGATTAAGAGGTTTCAAGGGGGTGAATATTAGCAGCTGACCTCTAGATCATGCTTGTGATGTTTTGGCAAAGACTGTGGCTGCTTTTACCTTTGTCCTACAAATCTGCCTTAGATTAAATTGAAGAGTTTTGGATTAATGACTTTGGAAGAAGAGATTTCAAGATACCCTAGTATAGACTAAATCACATAGTTATTACTGATCACTCATGTGGAGAGCTATAATGAAGAGGAGGGAACTGGACAGAGCAATATGACGTGTACAGTTTGAGGAAACAGAAACACTAGGAAATGAAATGTAGGAATCAAGTCTTGTGCTCAAGGAGATAAAAAGTTTAAAGAAAATCATGATGCTAAATGGAATAAAGGGAGTGGTGACCTCAGGAAAAGATCTAACTCAGCTAATCCTGCAATTTGAAGAAAAAAATACCCGATAAACAACAACAACGAATGCAAGCCTGAAGAATTTCCTTGAAGTCATCAACAAGGCAAAGTTAATCCGAATGCAAGTCATAAAGAGGACCAGGTTCCAGCTCAAGTCAGAAGTAGAACTTGGCAGCTACAGCCTCATGATTCTGAATTGAGAAGTAGGAAGGATATAAGGAAGTGATTATGGAATCTTCTCCCATGGTTAAAGAAAGCTACTTAGGCCAAGAATTTATCAGAATAGTCCCTGCATGGAGGCCTAGAGAAGCCGTTTGTCTGAAGCTGTGAACTGTGAATGTGAAGTTAGATTGTGTTTGTCAGGTCCAAAAGATACAAATGGTTAGCTGTGGTCGTCTTATTAGCATATCAAAGCACATGCTGGCCTCCAGGTTCTGTCAGTATTGAAAGTGCCTGCTACAGTCTATCTGGATCTTCTCACCCAACCCCTACCTAACTTCCCTAACTCATGAGCTTTAGTTTCTTCACATTCTTATATAATCCTGCCATTTGGCTGCGAACACTTTTGGCTCTCTCTTCGTCTTCCTCTATCCCTCTCCTCTCCTCTCCTCTCCTCTCCTCTCCTCTCCTCTCCTCTCCTCTCCTCTCCTCTCCTCTCCTCTCCTCTCCTCTCCTCTTTTCTTCTTTCTACATACTGCCTGTGGATCAGGATATAGAGCTCTCAGTTACTGATTCAACTCCATGTCTGACTGTTTGCATCATGAAAATCATGGACTAACCTTCTAAAACTGAAAAGAATCTTCAAATTAAGTGCTTTCTTTTGTAAAAGTTACCTTGGTCATGATATCTCTTTATAGCAATAGAAAATTGGTTTAGAAGAATATGCTCTAGACTGGAGTCTTTCAATGGGAAACTCAGAACCTAATATAAAATATTATATAAAACACGTTAATATTTTTATTTTCATAATTTTCTCCTGCAATCTTGTTACATTAGGGATTGAAATGGAGTATTAGCCGTTTAAAGAGAGAAACATAGGAAATAAAAAGAACAAATCTTCTCAGCACTAATATAAGATATCCTTTTATATGGGTAGGCATTCTGAGACATTGACAAATTATCTTTAATGCAAGCTTGCTTCTTGTAAATTTGAAATGTGAAAGTTAAACAAGTTTGAAGTTTCCAAAAGGTGCCTGAGTGATAGATACTTCACTATTTTTCTCACTATTTCAAAGACACCTTTTTTCAAAGTTATTTATTTTATATTAAACTTTTTTTAAAAAAATATAAAGCACTTTTGTCAAATTCACTGCACATAGTGATGGATTTCCTGAAGGCCTTTTCACACAAGCATATCACATCCATAATATGCTTTGACCATGTATATCTACATTTCTTTTCCCTCTGCTTCCTCTATCAATATTAAAGTTAGAATACATAAACATGTATTATATTTGTCTTTCTGAGTATGATTACTCATTTCACTCACTATAACCCCAATTGCTTTAAATTTTCTTCAAATAATATAATTTTATTCTTTGGTGCTGAATTAAATCTATTACACACACATACACATACACACACACACACACACATATATATATACATACATATGCACATACACACACACACACACACACACATATATACATACATATGCACACACACACACACATTTATACATATATCAACCTTTTTCGTCTGTGATGACACCCAATATAATTCTGTATATAATTCTGTCACCAGTCTGTTGTAAATAATGCTACAAAAAACATAGATGTATAACTAACATAGATGTATAACTATCTATGTTGTATGTTGAGAGCTTGTTATTTTATACAGACATAAGAGATGGTGTCACAAACACAGAGCCACATGGAAATACAAACTTTATTTCCATGTAGTGATCAGGCTCCCTTGCTGATGTGAGAAAACATATATGTTGCTTGTTAATTCTTTCTGGTTTTGCATGTAGTTCTTTGACAATGGTAAATACAGAGGTCCTATAGACTACCCCTGAAGCAACTACAGTTTATCACTCACAAGAGAATGTAGTACAATATCTCAGCTATCAGATAGATGGCCTGAAGGATTTGAATCTCGATGACAAGTGATATCTATATTGTTTTAAGGAAAGAAATATTAATTTAAAAATATACTTGCTAGGGAAAATATTATCAACAAAATCTCTCATTGCCTCTGAAGAGATATGTATTTATAATAAGCATTGAATCACTTTTACATACATATCGATTTGTTTCTAACTGTTTCAACACACACAAATGACAACTCCTGCACTACCTAATATGAATAATTCTAGGTGGTCAATTCCCCTGAAATAATTATTTATTTTATTCTTTAAGAGTAGTGACCATGAAACCTGACAAGCTCACTTTGGTTAACTTTCTTTCTGTAGCACTGACAGCAGATGTGTTCTTTGGATGTCACTTGAGATTGTGGTTTCTTTTAGGAATGGGCCAAGAAGGGAATGGAAAGCATGATAAAGGGAGAGGAAGGAGGGAAAGAAAAGGCAAAAGGAATGAGTTTGGAGTGAGAGTGAAGAAGAGAAGAAGGAAGAGAATGGAGAATGGAGAGAGAGAGGGGGAGGGGAGGGGGAGAGAGTTGGATACAATTTTTGTCTGATCTCAAATGCCCACGATGGTATTTAGAGGTAGAGCTATGGGAGTTAAATAAGTCATGAGAGCAATATCTTCATGAGGATGATGGGCCCTTTTTGAAAGAGGCTACAACATTCAGTAGATCTGTTTGCAGCAGTTGGGTTTTTACAAAACAGGCAGAGAGGAAATTCTGATGCCACATTAATGAAGACTTGCAGAATTCTGCCATGAATGTACTATTTCCAATCTTTATTCTGGGTGTTATATTCATAACCTCTAGTTATATCCCACATGTGAATACTATACGTTATACATTACACAAGTCATTGAATGTTGTGACCCAGGAAGGAGGCTTACAATTACTCCAGATGGTACTCTCCAAAGACAATTTTAGGAGAACATGAACAACAAATACAGTTCTAACAGGTAGGGGAATAAAAGCCAGAATTCTGAAGGAAGTCGTAGGCAGCTTGTCATTCCAACATTGAAATGAAAAGGGATTACTTTTATTTCGAAGCTAAGTTATTCATTTTAAGATAAAGCCTTTGCTTTTTAAATTCTGCCCTCACTGGGAGTATATAACAGCTGTTTTCCACTGCAGAGAATATATACTTCAACCATCATGAAGAGTGGGTTTTCTAAGTAACTGGACAGCAGACAAACAGTCTCATGACCCTTTTCATCTCATGTTCTGAAACTATTTCTCTTGTATTTTATTGAATGAAATGGTCAAATATGGAAAACTGCACCGATTCTGAAATGGACTGCTTCACTGACTATGCCTGGAGGACACACTACATATAAGCGGTGGGAAGATATCCTCATAGTTTAACTACTTGGAAAGACCAAACTTTCATAAGCATAGTATTTTCATTCCACTCTGAACTGTTGACAAATTTAAGCATAAATTTAAATGCATTTTGAGAACATGAAATAGATTCCCAAGCTCTCTTTATGGAAGAAGAGAATTATCTATTTTCTTGTTTATTAATGTGAAGAACAAAAGCTATTTGGTAAAATGAAAAGCTCTAAGATGTTCACGGACTTCCATTTCCTGTGAGAAGAGTAAACACAGTGGTCCTGCTCAAATGGCCAAATGACAGTAGGAGCCACAAAAGCCAGGGTGCTTCTCCTGACTTTCTGGGTTTGAGACTACTAAGGAACCTTGATACTCAGTGCCTACCATAGACCCCCGTAGTTTCTTTTAACTCATAGACTCTCCACAAATGTTTTAATGATGGCATTACTTTCCTTCTTTCTTTCCTTCCTTCCTCCCTCCCTCCCTCCCTCCCTCCCTCCCTCCCTCCCTGCCTTCCTTCCTTCCATCCAGCCTTTCTTTTATAATCCATCAAAAAGTACAAGAACTTAGCAACAGAAACACATGACTTCATATAAACTGAATTCCTAAGGAAAATTGCTCTGCTATCCTGGGGAAAATATTCCAGATTTCACGCATTCTTATATTTTTGTAGAGATATACATAGCTTTCAAATTTGCTTGTATGAAAAGCTATTATATCTTCACTTTTTTAGAAGACCTAAGAAGCGGTTTACTTATTTTTGGTTTCAATGACTATATAAAGCACTGCCCTGAGCATTACAAGCTGCCCATCACAGCGCTTCCTAAAACAGTGGGTGTTTAACAGTCACGGAGATGAGCAAGCCAGAATTATAAAACTTGATCTATCAAGTTATAGGGTGCTTTATAGCAAAGAAATGAAAGACGCTTTGAAACTGGGTAGGCAAATAAATGTCTTTTAAAAATGATTTCTTTCTAGAAACTATAGCCAGGCTTGCCTGTATAAGAGAGAGTAGCACAGTTCATTATGTAATGTTACCCCCATAATTTTTGTTTGTTTTTGTTTTATTCAACTTGAAATAAGAAAGTGAGCCTTTCGGCAAGGTTATGCTTTTTGCGCTTCTGTGTCTAAAATGGCCTGCAAGCATTTGTGTAGACTCTCTCATTCTCTAGGTAGAAAGAAAATTGTTGAACTTTTATAGGAAGGTTAGCGTCTAATGTATCCTTCAAGACTGCAAGTTCTTTATCATAAATCTTGAGCACAGGTATGAACTGTTCTTCTGTAGGACTGTGAAAGGCAGCCTGGTTTCTGATTGAGCTCAGGCTGGAAATCCCAGTGACCCCGGGTAATCCTGTGGGATCCCAGGTGACCCTAAGGGACAGCAGGCATTTCGTATGCCCCCAGACTTCAGGCTCCTGCAGTCCTCCATAGATTTGTGTCCTGAAGGACAACCACCCCACTCCCTCCACAGGTAGCCTCAAGACAGATTTCTATTTTAAATGAGGCACCTAAAGGCCAGAGGGACTTATCCAATTAAACTTTCCTTCCCAGACCCTACAAACCGTATTTATCCCTAGGCCCACCCTAAGAAACTGGGGTATGGTTTTTCATCTACTTTCTGCCATGACAATAAAAGCCTTCCACGGACTGTCTGTATTCATCCGATCCGGAGCGGGGAGGCATAGAGAAGGTCTTCGCCTACAGAGCCGCTGTCTAGTCTCCCACAGAAGACCTCTCTACGATCCAGCCCCCGAAACCACCAACCCAAGCAAGCCTCGAGACCAAGCCAAGAACTCTTTGCCAGAGGGACCCTGTCGTAGCTCCTCTCTCTTTCTCCCCATGACTGCTGTCCAGTCCAGCCCGCTGGCGTCCACTTCATTCAAAGCTTTTTCGTGGCTCCTAGCGGCGCCTGGGTGATAAAGAGCCTGAGAAGCAGATGGTCCATGGCCACTCTGCAGGCCCTGGGACGCTCGAGCTAGCTGCAGCTCCCCTCCCCTCCCCCCTCAACATAGACTACACTCCCTCAGCCCAGGAGCAGTCTCCCCATGGAGGCTTTTCACAGCTTGACACCCGCTCAGCATCAGTACCTACCTCCACGAGTGGCCTGAGCCCTGTGGCAGGGTGGTCGCAGGATCCCCACTTTAACCCAACATTCCTCTACAGCTGTGGGAATTATCTGTTGCTAGGTGTGGACAGCATGTTTTACTCAACAGCTTCCACACACTGTCCTTCCACGTTTTATCTGCTTTAGGTACATAAATGGTGACTGTAAGAGATACAGTTAAACTGCAAATATTTGTGCTAACAAGGCTAATAAATATTTTTAAAATTATAGAAATAGTACAAATGGATTGTGTCTATAAACCCATATCCCACTTAAAGAGTATTGGCGCTCAGTTATTCTCACTTCCATATTAATTAGCCACTCTCTCATAAACTTTGGGATAAATTTTCTTTTTCCATTTCCGCCTTTGAGTAGTTTCAAATCTAAGAACTATGGAAACTGTGATGGAACATTACATTTCCAGTTGACTTGGACTAATAAAAAAAGCTAATTGTACATTTTTTTGCAAGATTTCAAATCAATAACATCTGCTATCTTAGCCACGGATGATTTAATTTTTTAACACGTGCTTTCAACCTTTAATTTTCTCCAAAAGCAGCCACATCAATTATTAATTTATCTATATTTCCTCAAAGCGAGTGAGACTTAAGATCCTTCATAAATATTTAAGAATACTGCTGCAAAATAAACAAAAACTTTTACTTAACTTTTAATTGCAAGTTTCAAAACCTGTGATTGAAAAAACAAAAGAGAGAGAAACATAGTCTTAAAATTTAAGAGACACATAAAACAAAACTAAGTAAAACAAAATAAGAAAAGAGAGATTAGGAGATGTGGAAGGCAACAATTTTACCATAACCCACACTATATGCTTTACAGTAGTAAAGCTTGCTACACATTGATATAACACATACATGGATATTACCAAACTTAATTCAAGCACACAAGCATACTTAATTTCTGATAGCTTACATCTCCTCCAAAACCACATGCACTGTACATATACTCTTAATATTAATACTTAACAAAGTGACTGAAATAAATATCAGAATGTATAAAAATAGACCACATGCAATTAAAACCATGCTCAACCATTTTCATGATCATTAGCAAGTCTTTTGAGATAGCTGGTGATATCTATTGCTGTTCTTCTTAATTTGTTCTGACTTAGAAGTAGGCTCTACACTGGCCTCAAACTGAGGTCACATTAAATTAGGGAGGGTGCTAATAGATTATGACTATATGTTTGTGGAAGATATTTTAGAGACGCCACAAAAAGCCACAGGGAGGATACTGTGTGATACCCAGCAAGGCCAGCAATGGCAAGGATATAAGGCTGTAACAGTAGCTCTAAGAAGGACCAGTATTCTCCCCTTGAGACTCCAGAGACAGCGTGGCCCCAATAAAGCCCTAATGTCAGACTTTTAGCCTCCAAAACCATAAGGATGAACTTTCAGTATTTCAAGTTATCCAGGATGTTATACTTTTGTTTCATGAGCCCAGGAGAGTGATACAGACTCAATATGCAGTATTCTTTGTATTTTACAATGTGAGCTAAGGCATGCACACTATAAGTAGAACACACACAGTTAAAATTTCAAAGCAAATGTCCATTTTACCTTCATGAGCAGCAGACAGCATGTTGCTACATCCCTAAATACTCACACGTGCTCTTTTCCTGCCACATTTTTTCCTTTCCCTCACATAGGTCCTTCCTATCACAGCCTTTCTTTTTCTCCCTGTGCTCCCATCTCTACCATAGCCTTCTTGCTTTCCTCACAGCCTGCTAAACACAGGATAGCTTTTCTTTATGGTTCTCCTATTTAATCAGATTGAAATCAATATAGTTTTATCATCTGACTTAAAACAATAACATTAAATGAGGAAATGACTCTACCTGAAAGGTCTGCTTAAGGAAATTCACAAAATATTAATAAATATATACCGAAACTGTTACAAATAGGTACATTTTAAATAAACATATTTATTCAGTTAAGTTTATTTTATCCAAAAGTTATTTCCTAACAGGGCCATGCTGTATGAACTTTATTTTACAGAAGAGCAATATGCTAACCATTCCACTTTACCAAGACATATCATTTAAAGCAAAAATTGATTATCATCTAGTAATAATAATTTTTCACATATACATGAGCATTTGTGAGGTTTAACAAAGTTTCTTGTACTATAGAATATTTTATCAATCAAGCAACATATTTTTAAAAATCAATATGCATTACAGTGGGCTACAGAAGGAGGTAAACAGATACAATGTAGCTTATTTCATTAGTATTGAAATGCCTGCAGATGTGAAACTTGCTGTTATCTTGTAACATTGTAACCTGAGTGTTTTCTGCTTTCCAATAAGCTCACTGTTCTCAGAAGAAATAAATGGACTAGCCAATGAAACTGTTGCTTTCTGCAAGTTAGAAAAATTGGAAGATTTATTTTAGATATAAAATACAAACTACATTCAGAGGAAAAGATATTGATTTCTGTGGGAAAGGAATTCATAAATGTTCTAGCCGGGTACTTTGGCATTCATGATTATAATACTAGCTCATGTGAGGTAGATGAAAGAGTATCAGAAATATAATATAACATGACCCTCAGCTACTTAGCAAGTTAGAGGTCAAGAAGGCCTCAGTGATACAAACAATCACAGTACTATAATTTTAAAGCAAGGAATCTCCATGAACAGAGATGGAAAAAAATGCATTGGAGGGGTTTTGTTGTTGTTGTTGTTGTTCTAAAGAATAAATATAAATAATATTTATCCCTTAGATGTTTGTTATCCTACATTTGATCCACTGGGATTCTTCTTAGAAAAATGTATCATATAGTTATGAATTAAATATTGTTTAGTGAAGGGAGCATGTAAGTGATTCACCATGAGTTTATTTACTCACCAATAACTCAGGTATTATTTCTAGATCCAAAGACCCCAGGACTGCACAATTGTATTCTGCAAAGCCTGTAGTTCTAAAAAAAAATGTTAATGGAAAAGATAAGAATGAGGTTTCTGATTTTTTAGAGATTATGTCTCTCAAGTAAAATAGATAAACTAAAAATTATTATTAAAGATAAGGACAATTTGTTCTAAAACACTTAATTTAGCCTAATTACAATAATGATTCAAGACCTAAACCTGTTTTCTTCGACCTTTGGTTTGTCTACTGCTCAGCACCACATTCTAAACCATGGTACCTTTATGAAACTTACCATATTTGTGGGGGGAAACTTTTTAATATTTTATGGTTTTAAAAATGTTTATAAGAATATGAAATTAAAGTACTGGAAATAGTAGCATTTATAAATTATACTATTCTTTTGTAAACTGTCATATTAAAATTCTAGTTATAGCAACATTGCTACATTAAAGAACCTCAAAAATAGTTTATGGTCAGTTATCCACATTACCACCTTTGTGCTTAGGGTTTGTTGAATAAAAGAAAATCTTGTATTAAAATATCATGTGTGCCTAAATATAAAAAGCACTTCTGTGTCCTTTATATTTGGGTGTATGTGATACTTGGCTCTTTTGCAAATATATCTTTTAAGAAGGTGTTCTCTCTTATTTCTTCAAGGATTCTAGCATATTTGAAAATTTATTTTATGCTCATTTTCAATTTTTAAAATATAAATTTCTAGGAATATAAATTTTCTTACTGGGTTTTTTTCTGATTAATTTTAATAGTAGATTATCTATTGTTATGTATCTCCTGTGCTATTTCAACTGCATTACCTTTTAAAAATCCCCTGTGAGTTGTAGAAGTGTTCTTAGGTGGCAGTCTCTTGAAGCATCTTGACTTTTCTCAGTTGCATTAGTTTTTATGTTAATTTTCTAACTTGAAATTGCCATGCAACATTACTAGCACAAATTTAAATTCTATGCCTCTCACAGCTCAGGTTTTACAGTTCTCTGTTTTCACCTGCTGTCTCCCTCTGTCCCCTATCATTTAACACTGGAAGAGATAAGCTTGCTCACCGACTCCATAAACTATCAATCACTTCACTCAATGAGTTCTTTTCATGTTTTTGACTTTTAAAACAGATCTTACTTGGCGCCTTCTGCCTTGCACATGTTCAAGGTCACGTTACCCTCTGTGAGTGGCAAATATCTTCAGGACAATATTTGACTTTTTTTTATTATTATTTATTCTGTATTCTGGCTTTGTCACCTCACTTCATTTAGATAGACTCCTGTTACTTACCGCACCTTTGACAACATTTTAAAGACTTTGACATGCTTCTTAACTTCTATATGCTAGTCATTAAGGGCTGAGGAACAGGATGAGAAGAGGGGATGTATAATTTACATTAGTAACTTTACATAAGATTGGAGAGGGAGTGTGAAGAACAAGGTCACTTTGACCTTGTTCGGGACAACTTTAGAATAAACCTCATAAATGATGATGGCTGAAAAATGGTAGAATAAGTCAAATTTGTGTGACTTTTCTACAGACAGCAGGGAATTAGAAAAGAAGACAGAATATATAGTCTTAGTGGGAAAAGGTTGTGAAGAAGGTACTGCAGGTTGGGATGCTAAGGGGAGACAGAGACGGAATAGATTGAGAGAAAGAAGGAAAAAAATGGGGAGTCCCAGGGCTCTGTTGCAGTAAGCAAAGCAGGGATAATATTAACTAGTTTGAAGGAGCAAGCCCAGAAATAGTGCACTGGATTTGGTACTTGGTTATGCAGTCTTAATCTTCATCCATGACAGCCAATCTAGTTTCTCAGCTAAAAACCTTGCAGCCATCCTTGAATTTACAGCCATTCTTCACAAGATAAATACTCAGTTCATGAAGAAATTGTCTTTAGCCTTCAAGTCTAAGCACAGGCTGACTAATCCTCACCCCCTCCCTCTTTAAAATTGCATAACAAATGATCTCCTTCTCTTGCCTTCTGCACAATTCTAGTACTGGGTATTCTGCTCTGTTATCTTTCCACCTCTTACCTCCACGTACTGGATAAATTCCCCACTTACTGTGATTGATTGTTTGTAACTGTTCACTAGACTATGTACAACCCTTCCCACAGCATGTTGGCAATCACCACATCCTCGACTTACAACCCACACACTACTCCAAAAAAATGTTTTGTTTTGATTTTCTTGGTGACTGCAGATGTTAAACAAACTTTGAGCATGAGATTACACTACTTTACTTTTTATTTCTTCGGGGCAAAGCATTCACCAAATAGTTAAAGACGTTTTAGTTTATAAAAATAATTGCCCATAAACAAGGATTCATGGCATGCCATTTCTTGTTATGTTTTTACCGGAGTTTCACCAATATACCACAGGCTGGCATTGAACTTACTAACTCCTGTGTCTCCTTCCCAGGTACTGGGATTGCAGATGCGAATCACAATTTATCAATGAGATATATCTTTTGGATATGTTCCATTCTATACACACAACTTGGAAGTACGTCTATATACACTCATAGTTTGGCATACTCAACTTTTCATTGATGAGTAATAAAAATTAATTCTATTATGTCAGTAACTCATATAGAATCAACTTTTAACCTTAAGTTAAGCATAATTTAAAACAAAATGTATTTAAAAGTTTAAAAATGACTGTACATATTTACATAAATTGTATATACATATTTATGGGGCACTGAGTGAGGAGCTGATGAACGGACATGTGGCATGATGCTCAGGTGTGGGTATGCATTTATCTCCTCAAACCTTTATTGTTTCTTCCTGATGACCCTTTGAAATCCTTTCTTGAAGCTTTTTAGAGTTATGCAGATTATTCTCATTTTCTAAATTCACCCTGCTGGGCAGTAGTGCACCAGAACATAGTCCTTCTAACTATAACTCAGTATTCATTGATGAACCTTTTCTTGGCTTTCCTTTTTCCCTATTAGGATTCTTAAGCATTCTTGGTATACTAATTTGTATGATAAATTCTAGTATGGATTTCTAATATTTAGACTGTGAGCTTTAAAATGGACCTCTTTCTTCCTTTCTTCCTTCCTTCCTTCCTTCCTTCCTTCCTTCCTTCCTTCCTTCCTTCCTTCTTCCTTCCTTCCTTCCTTCCTTCCTTCCTCTCTCTCTCTCTCTCTCTCTCTCTCTCTCTCTCTCTCTCTCTCTCTTTCTTTCTTTCCTCCACACTTGGCTTGTGGTTCTTCCTTTTAGCCCCCATGTTTTCTGCCTCATTCTTATTCACTGAATAGTCATTGACAACCCCCAAAAGCCCCCCAAATGGGAAGGCAATGACCTGATATGCTTAGTGTATTCTACAAGTCCCACTGCATGTCTTGGACCATCATCTTCTACATAGACATTATATTCTTCATTGAATTCAGCTTTATGTTTCTAAGAGATAAAAGCTAATAAGATAGCAGATCTTTGTATATGCATAAAAGAGTAATGGAATGCTTTAAAAAATCTTCAAAATGACATATACAGAAAAATACTGTAGAATTTAATAGAGTTGCATGACCGTTTTCTAAATCATCCTACTTCTCCAAATGTGCTGCAGATGAGGTAGATGAGGTTGACCATTTCGTGAATAATCATCAAATTCTTTTATTGAACGGAATCAGAAAAGTCAAGGCAATCAGTTCTCATGCTTTGTTTTTCCTTTATAATTTAAAATAGTTACCTATAAATCAAAATGAAAAGGTTCAGGCTACAATGCAGTTTACGATGAAAAAGGTAATTTTTAAAATTTTCTATTCCCTTTCCTGGCATCTTGTTTGTTTGTTTGTTTTTGAGAATAAAATTAAAGCAGGTGTGAGGCTGAAGTGTAAACATCCAGTTCTTAGAAGTTCATATTTTGCAAATCAAATTAATTGGCAACAGGTTATCCAGGAATCTCACAATTTCCCAACGAGTTCCTTTTTTATTCAGACATCGTCCATTTTGTGTGAATGTACAAGTGATGAACTGTACACTCTCAGGCTTTGTTGGAATGTGTCCTCCCCAGTCTTATGTGGATCCAACACTTCAGAGAGTATAGAAAGCAACTCGGTAAAGTTCCTAGTCTTAGGCCTGTGCCTGTGCAAATATTTGCTGATGAATTTAAAGAAAAAGTAGATTTGACCTTTAGCCTGAAAGTTAAGAGATTCAGAAAGAAAAACTACCTAGTGTCAAGTGAAAGATTTTTAGCATCAATATCCATATAAATTTATTGTGTTTATTATTAAACCACTTTAAGTTTAATCATCTCTATAACTTATTTTTATTTTCCTGCTATAATCTCTAGATCTTAATCACATGCATGTTTTAAAAATCACCAAGTGATGTTTAAAAGCTACAATTATACAGAGTAAAGGTGAGCAAATCCCAGAAACAAAATTCTTCTGGGGAGAACACCTGATACAGTGGTAAGAGTTATTATGAATTATAATAGTTTTTACTCCTGTGGCTATAGAATGGCATATTTTTTACTTTGTGATTTTATAGAAAAAATGTAAGTAGGTAGGATGCTTTCTATTTTCCAATTTAATTGCCCCTATAGGATTTGCAACAAAAGCTAATCTTGCAGAAAGAAAACCTGAGACTTACTCTAATTTCTTTTTATTTTACCTTTGTGAAAATGTAAGTCACAACCCAGCAAACAGTACAAAATGATTTTTATTTTTTGAACTTTATTACAGTACACAGGAAAAATAGAACTGGTCTACCATTATTATTTTTGCACATGACTTACTTGTTAATCCATTATTTTACATATTATATTTACTAGACTTTTGTTTTGCATCCAAATCTCCAATCCAGATTTTTCACCAGAGAAAAATAGGGACTAGAAAGGTATTCAGTGGTTAAGTATGCTGGCTGTTCTTCCAGAGAATCCTGGTTTTATTCCTAGCTCCTGCGATTGTAGTTCACAACTATCATTGGCTCCATTTCTGCTCCTTATTTCCCTCTTCTGATTTCTGTGGTCACTAATGACCTATACACAGACAAAACACAAAAAATTAAAGTAAACAAATAAATCTCAAAATGCCTACTGCTTGTATGTCTTGGGATTTACAATTTTCCACACGTTTACAAATGTCTATTATTTTAATATACTTTAGTTAAAATATAATTACATAACTTTTCCATTTTCTCACTTCAGACTCTCCCAGTTCCCCTTCCTCTAACATCTCCCATGGCTCCCACTCAGTTGTAAAATAATGGCCTCTTTTTCTTTGACTATTATTATTTTACACACACACACACACACACACACACACACACACACACACACACAGAGAGAGAGAGAGAGAGAGAGAGAGAGAATAATTCAACCTGCTGGGTCTTGTGGGGAGCCGACAGAAGGTGGCTATCATCCTTGCAGCCATCTTGAGTCATATACCCTGACAAGAGACTTAATTACAACAGCCTACAACAGCTGAGCACACTCTGATAACATCTTGTATTAGATACCCAGGATTTTTCCTTGGGTGTATGAGACTTAAAGGTGTGATTTAGAGCCAAGACTTAAGGGCGTGACTTAGAAGTGAGACATATAAAAAGGCGAGAGGCAGATAGAAGAGAGTACAACTTGGAACTAGGAATTAGTACAGTACAACTTGGAACAGAGAATTAGGTATTAGGCACTTGGCACTTGGCACTTGGAGGAAGAACTTGGAATTAGACATTAGGCACTTAGCACTTGGAAGAAGTAACTTGGAACTTGGAGGCACTAGGAACTAGGAACTAAGGACTAGGAACTCAAGACTTGGGACTTGGACTAGGAAGAGAGACTGAAGAATAAACAGGATTGAATCACACTGTCTGGTCTCTATTCCTCGAGTCCGTCCTCACTCTCTCTTGCTGAACCCCGACGCGTGGACCGGAGCAGCTTGGGGCAGTACAGGCTCTAACAATTTAGCCCCCAAGGCTTTTGGCAGTGCAGGTTCCAACATTTACAGAGTGGTCCCTGACACTTTGGCCCCCAAACGTGGGGTAGCTCAGGCCGCAACAGGGTCTCTTTGTGATGTTTGTGTGAATAGAATTTCAGAGATGACTTTGTATTGGATAATCAATTAGGGGTTCATCCCTGGGTGAACCTAACTTTTGCTTTCTTTGCAGACATTGTTTACAGGTAGTTCTCTGTCCCATGGTGGGCCCCCATGGGATTTCCCCGCGTCTGCAGCAACGGGTCTTGTGTGAGCAGCCATTTCTAGCAAGCACCTTTTCCACAGCAGCATTCCTTGTCTTGTGGCCCCTATAACCTTTTCTGTTCCCACTTTTATGATATTTGCTGAGCCCTGTGTCTAAGAGCTGCATTGTACACCTATATATTGGTACTGGAATATTTATGATTATTTGACCTTTTACTTGTTGTCTAACTATGATTTTTTGCAATGGTCTCCATTAAGGTATAAAGAATATTTTTTATTTTTTTATTTTTTGAGGGTAAATTAGATTATATACATGAAAATAAGGATAACTTTTAGAATCCATTAGGAGTTATGCTGGTTTAGTAAAATGACCGTATTAAGTTCTGAGATCCCTGACATTATTACTCCTAGGTAGATTGGATATTTCTGATATATGATTTGATTGCCATCCTATTGAGTGTGCCTTAAGTCCAATTAGTCATTTGTTGCTGGTCCCCATAGTACCAGAAAGTACTATGTGGCCAGCAATGAAGGGAAGCGACTAATAGCTTTACCCAGCCATGCTGCCCATGAACTGCAATAATGATGAGCATGGCAAGGTATCGCTGAAGGTGCCATAGTAGCATGAAGGTTGGCAATAACCAACTTTCTGTAGTTTCAAAAATTATATTTTTGGGGGGGTGAGAAAAATTTACTTGCTGTATGAAGAGTAAAAATTATGCTTACAAAACCCAGCTTTGTAAGTATATGTTAAGTATAATAGTACTTTGTCAGTTTTAGCATGGGCAATTCATATAACAAAAGGTGTAATTTATCCAATTATGTAAATAGCTTGTTATTGAGTACCCTGAGCTATAAATACACAGTGACAAGTCAGGACTCTGCCTTTAAGGATCACACAGTGCAGTGCGGAATTACAAGTGCACATAAAGAAAGGAAAATCACCGAACTGAGAGCACAAGCGATGGGAAAACCAGCCAGTTCAGGGTAACGCACTTCCTGTTGGGTGCAAGTACCAGGAGAAGTTACATGACTATTCTAGTTTTCATACCTCATTGAGACAGGAGTTTGCATCCAGGAATGTATCCAGTTATAGCAAGGGATTTGTGCTTAATCAAGCTTGCTATTATGGAATGCTATCCTCTAAGCATAAAAGCCATTACTAGCTTAATTAGAGCTGCCATGATAACTTGTAAGAGACTCACACTAGATCAGTCTTTATGGCAGTCGTCTCTTCAGCAGATCAGTCCTCATTTATAAAATGAAGTACTCATGGGAGTTGTTAGCTCCTCATCTTAGATTCCAGCCAGTTACTACTGTGTCCTTCCAGCTGTTCTGTCACAGCTACACATGGCCTAGTGAAGGCACAGCAGGGTCTATAGAGGGTAGAAAGAGAATTGAAGGCAGGGTGAGAGGTAAAGGATTGTCCTTCAATATAACAATGAGGAAGTTATCATCCATTCTGGGTTAGGACTTTCTATGATGTAGCTTTTTGGAAATTCTGGTAGTCATTGGTTCACGAATCTACACTTGGGCAGTAATTACTTCGTTACGGATACCCTATCAGGGTGTGTAGACTTTTGTTCATATTTCTGCAGGGAATGTTAGCACAGCACATGGCTTGATCATTTGAACAGACACTTTCCAAGGTGCCAAGCAAGGTGCGGGGATAGAATAAAGTCCTGAGTGGATGTGTGGGGGAAGGAGAGTGGATGAAGCCCTAAGGGAATATGTGTTATTGATAAAGACTCCAAAGTCTCACACCCATGAGAACTGTCCAAGTCTTCACCAGTTCAGGCTCAGGGAACTGATGAAATGTCTCCATCCGTCTTTTCATTCCTTTGGTGTTTATTGAGTGATTTTATTATCTTTATTTTCTTGAGTCTCCTCAAGTATGTCTGCCTTCTTATTATATTGACATTTATGTATATTTCCAGAGGGCCAAAATTACCCAAACAAAACAAACTTAACCAACCAAACAGACCAACAAACAAATAAACAAACAAAAAATCTATTATTTTATTCTTTACAGAGTACCATGTTTGATTTAGCTACAGTTTCTTGGATTGTATGATTCCTTCTTCCCCACTTTCTTCACTTTACCAAGTCCTGTGATTAAGATTTAATTCAAATAATACCCTCAATGAAGGGTTATTAAGCTTTATACTGAGAATAGATTTATTCTCTCACTGGTTTCTTTTAAGCTTATAGTTGTTAAGTGCTAAAGCTCCTCTGTGCTTGTGTGTGTGTGTGTGTGTGTGTGTGTGTGTCCAGGGATACCTGTCATCTTTGAATTTTCATGTTTCTAACTTCCTTCTCCACCAATAAAGTTGTACTGTTCTTATCTCACATCTAGCAAAATGATTGGTTAATACCTTTTATGTGATAATTAAGAAATGAAAAAAAGCTTACCTGAACACCGACCAATGATAGGATTGCAGGGAGGTTGAATTTCACCTTTATATAAACTAGAGATAGTGTTTAATTGTTTTCTAAACAACACCAGTAGAGTTATATAGTAAATTCTGGGCATCTCATTTAATATTTTGTGCCTGAATTTTCTGTCTTAATGATCTTAACATAAGCCTAATTAGCTTCAAGACTATAGCTGGGGAGCTGGAGTGAGGGCTCAGGGGTTTATGAGTGTATGCTTTGCAATCTTAAAGACTGAAGTTTATGCTCCAGTACCCATATAGCCAGCTGCACATCCCATGCCTGCTCTGACCCTTATGCCAGTTTATGAGAGAGAGAGAGAGAGAGAGAGAGAGAGAGAGACAGAGAGAGAGAGAGACAGAGAGAGAGAGAGAGACAGAGAGAGACAGAGAGAGAGACAGAGAGATACACAGAGAGAGAGACAGAGAGAGAGAGAGAGCAGGAGAGAGAGAGAGAGAGAGAAAGAAGAAGAAGAAGGGAAGAAGGATGAGGACTAGGAAGGTGGTGGCCTTACTTTGTCTTTGTACATGTAAACACAGGTGTGCTTGCCTGCACGCATGAGTTTACAAATATTAACACACAAACACAAATGCACTAAATATAGTATATTTTAAAGAGGATCAGAACTGGAAAATTCTAATAGCGTTAGCTGCAAAGTTGGATTTTGGAGTACCTGACTCCTGTGAATAATCACATATTTCTTCTCACTTCCACTCTATCTCCAACTAAGACTCGCTGATTACCTTGTAATTCAAAACTCTTCTTTTCCCCCATAAGAGAATGAAATGAGTTAAATTCCAATAAATTATAACTGACTACTTATGGACAAGTTGCTTATGTTTATCATAACAAATTTTCTGTGTTCCCATTTTTTATTTGTTTTCTTTTTACTTTTATTGAAAATAGTATTTTTTCATACAGTGTATTCTGATTACAGCTTCGCCATCCTGTAATTCCCCTGTTCTACACCCCATCCCATTCAGACACACATACTCCAGTGTCTTTTTAGAAAACAGACAGCCAAGAAATAATAATAAAATAAAATAACCCATTCTCTGTGCAAAATTTTTAAATTGGTGATGTGAGACGTCCAGTTCAAGATCTGTCTCTCTTATGGGAGATATTGTTTAGAATATATATTTAGTTTTAGATGTGCCCCCACCTGTATCCCTTTCACCTTCCTTCCTCTTCCCTGTTTGATGTTCTTGTTTCAGTGGCAGCTCCATTATCCATCCTTAAGTGTTTTTTCTATTTCTGTTTCCTAGGGAGGTACACCTTCCTTTCAGATTGATGGGGGCAACAGTGAGCGCTTTCCCTTCAAAGTCCTTTTCTGCCACAATTTTAGACCTTTTGAGTCTCTCATTGCCTCCTGGAAAAAGCTGTTTTTAATGTTGAAATAGGGAAACTGTACTTAAATGATTTAGGAGATATCCAGAAAAGGATCACCTGTTTATAGTCAGTCAGAAACACTAGGGCTGATTAAATTATACCTTTTCCCCTCCCTTCTTCCCTTCTTCCTTTCTTCCCCCTCCTGTCCTCCCTTCTTTATCTTCCTCCTTCCTTTATCTCTCTCTTTCTTTCTTCTTTTCTCCTTCCTTTCTTCTTTCTTTTCTCTCTTCCTTCTTTCCTTCCTTCCACCCTCCCTCTAATAGTACAGGCTAAGTTTTATGGAAAGTTCATTCATTCATGATTTCATTCTTAAGGCACTGTTTCTGTTTCTCAGCCTCTAAATGAATTGTTTGTTGAGAATCTGCTCTCTCAGAAAGAGAGAGAGAGAGAGAGAGAGAGAGAGAGAGAGAAGAAAGAGACAGAGACAGAGACAGAGACAGAGACAGAGAGACAGTTTTTAGAAGGTGAATACTTATCACATAGTTTACAAGTGAAAAGAGAAGAATTTCTTGTGAGAGAAAAATGATAATCCGATAATCTGGTAATGTGTTGCTTTGATACATCTCTCAATTCTATTACCTTCCACCATGTGTGAGTCCATCATGATCTTGCCTCAGTCTCAAGGTTGGCTGTAGGACATTTGCTCTGAGCTAATGTCACACCCGAGATCAGCTATTTCTCACTGTGGCTCCCCGTGGCATGTTGCAGGGAGATTGTTTATTACTCCGCCACAGCATGGACTGGTTATCGCTACACAGTCGGGCTAAAATAGTGCTTTGTTCTGCTTCATGCCATCAAACACTAAACATTTCCCTGCTTAGAGGTGGGATATCTGAGAAGTGCAATCAATATCTTGATTCAAGAATAGAAATTAAAATGGATTTCAGCTTAGATCATAATATAATGTGGTAGCATTTTTTTTCCCCAAGGTTTTGCCGCTGAATTCCAAGTGTTCTGAGTGTGTTGAAGAGAAGGAATAAAGTATGCCCAGGGTTTAGGCTGGATTTTTTGTTCTGAAAAAATGAAAAATAGCTGATTTAACATTTTTTCTTTTGAATAAAAGAAAAAAGGGTTTCATATTTGAAGAGCTTGTGACCTTTTACAGAAATTAGACAGGCAGCTGTGTAGGACTTTTCTCACAGTGATGGGGTGGGACAGCTAGTTTAGCTGGGTCTTGAGGCTTCTAGGCTGAAGGGCGAGTGACTTAATTTTCAGGAAACAGATTTGATAGAAGATTTTTACAACAGTCTTAGGTACTTACGTATCAAAGGAGGATGTAAGGGCAACTCCACAGGTTGTTCAAGTAGATGCAGATGTAGCACAAATAGCAACACCTACAAACTGCTGCGCTCCAGAGGCCCGGGGACTGCCGCACAGAAAGCCATTTTGGGTTCAAAGGAGATGACAGAAGCTGCTGACCCCTGTGGTTGACTTAGGGAAAGGTTGAAAGAAGCTGAGGAGGAGGGCTAGCCTGTAGGAGGACCAGCAGTCTCAATTAATCTGGATCCTGAGATCTCTCAAACCCTAAACCACCAACCAGACAGCACACACCAGCTGATATGAGGCCTCCAACACACATACAACAGATAACTGCCGGGTCTGTGTTCAATCAGAAATGATGCACCTAATCCTCAAAAGACTGGAATCCCCAAGGAGGTTTGGAGGTCAGGTGAGGTGGGGGTGGGGGATGGGAACAGCCTCGTGGAGACGGGGTGGGTTTGAGGTATGGGATGTGGAACAATCTGAGGGTGGATGGGGTGGGGAATAAAATCTGGAGTATAAAGAAAGAAGGAAGAAAGGAAGCAAGCACGCAAGAAAGAAAGAAAGTGAATTTCACATAAAAAACAAACAAACAAAACAAAAACCAAGATGTGTTCCTTCTGTTTCACTTTTGCATTTTTCTCATCTTTCATCCTCCTTCCTTATTAAAATATTGTCACATAACATCCCAGAATACAGAGTGGTGGAGCTTGTTTCTGTCTGCCGTTGAATCCATTGGTGGAGCCAGAGGGTCACAGTCCAAGTAGGGCATTCTGAAATGTAGCTCTCCTGCTGGTCCTTGTGTCCTGGAATATTCATGTACATCTTCACTGTTGGTGTAAATGATGGTGTGTACGTGGTACCATGGGATAATGTTATATCTCAGAGTTAGTGTTACCTGGAATCTTGATTTTTTTTTTTCTGTTTCTTTTTTAACGGTAGAGTTTATTTTTCGTCCTACCTGCATATAATGTGTTTTGATCAAATCCACTCTCTATTCCTTCCCTTCTAATTCCTCTATCCCCGCTACTACCTTTTCCCTCTAATTTAAATGCTCATTGTTTTAAACCCAGTGAGTCAGCTTTGTGTCACCTCACTATGGTTAGTGTGGAATCAGATACTGGGGCATGGATAGTGTGCTCAGGGCCGCATTCCCAGAAAAAAATTGATCTTCCTGTCTCCAGCAGCTACTATTTACCTATAGATCCACAGTCTAATGGCTATCTATGCTGAGTTTTTTTCTGGCTACAGCTTGTGCAGACTTTGTGTTTACTGTTACAGTCACTGTGAGTTCATGTGTCCGATCCTCTCGTCATATCCAGTAAATGGTTTTGTGTTCCACACATCCATTAACTCTGGCTCCCTTGCAAAATAAGGTATAATATAAATGCTACATTTAAGGCTGAGTACTTCAGAGTTTCTTATTTTCTGCACTTTGACCAGCTGTATGTCTCTGTTTTTATCACACACTACTGTGGAATGAGGTCCTCACAGGAGGGTTGAGCACGTCACTAATCTTTGTGTGTAAGGGTAAAGCCTAGGGGTCAGTGTGTCATTTATGATCATTTTATGGTCATTTGTTGGAATAATTGTGGTAACTTCTCTCCTTGGAACAAGACCCATCCACCCATGTGTTCATGATACAGTTAACCACACTAGATGTGAATTTTGTCTTGTGAAACAGGCCTTAAATCCAATCACAAAATGGTTGGCCACTCCTATAACATTAATGCCAATATTGTACCAGTGAGCATTATCTTGCTATAATACTCATTTTTGTGGTCTTTAGGCTTCAGTTAGGCTAAGAGTGCTGAGTACTTCACTGCCCTGGTAGTGCACATAGCCCTTTCTATCATTGTGCAAGCTAACCAGTAAGAATGAAGCTTCTATGCTGGTGCTTAAGCTCTCCATCTTCTGTGACTTTAGTATTTGATGTCTACAGCAGTGGTCTTACCATCAAGTTCCAGACGCTGACCAAGAGCAATAAGGATAGCCTGTGATTTATGGGGCTCCACTGCTCTACTATGTCCTTCTAGCTTCACCTCATCCATTCCATCCTGCTCTGTTGTTATTCCCTTCCCTTCATACTTAACCAATGTTCTATTATCTCTGTTTGAAATACATCCCACATAGACGATTAATAGTTTCCCGACTTCTATGGATACTCTCATTTAAGCACACTTGTTTAAAGAGAAGACTGCTGCCACATAAACTCTATTTTATATAGATGAGTCAAAATTAATATCTGTCCCACAATGTGCTGTTGATTAGGTTGGATAGTGTAGACAGAACAGATAGTAGAAAATCTCACATTCGGTAAGTTCTCATTGATAT